>OX578141.1:47254503-47292003 GCA_951213105.1 Amaurobius ferox | reverse complement strand
TGCATTATGAAAATTACACTGGTGTGGAAATTTACAAAATGTAATGCTGCACAATAAATGTAACTTTACAAAGACTTGTATAATGTTAATTTTTTTTTTATTTGCCTTAACATATTTCTACTGAGAAACTAATAACATTCGCTATTACAAAAAGAACACGTTGGTCAAAATGATTTTTAATTGCTCATTTCTTGGTCCAATCTCAAACAGACCAAAATGTCTTTCTTAAAACTAACATTTAACATAAATAAAAAAGGTGTCTATTTCTCTGTTCATCTGTTTATCAATTAGGCTGTTCTCCTGGTGACCGCAAAACGATAAAATCTATGCGATCCATAGCTAAGAAATTATGTACAGTGATAGTATCAATCTCAAATCACCTTTGAGAGGTTTATTTTAATTCAAATTAGTTGTTTAGTAATTTTATATTGAAGCTCAATTTCTGGCGATTTTCGCACAAATCAGTTTCTTAGCGATCGAAAATATTATCACAGAGTTTTGATCTTGGCACCGTTGGAAAGATTAACAAGAAGGATTAATCATGCATAAAGGATTGATTATGAAACACGTTCTAACTGAATTTTTTTTTTATTTAAACACCTCTAAAATGCTATACATCCAGAGGTGATAATTTTAAAATTATCATAGTACAATAATTGGAAACTTAAAACTTCATCAAAAAAGACAATGCTTTCAAATCGCTTGCTTCTCTATGAATATTTCATTCATATCACTTATGTTGCAGACTCCAGAGCTAAATAATTTTACGTTAAAAATTTAGCAGTTCTTACACAACTCATCTTACAATCCATTGTTTTATTTACATTTATCATACTTTAAAATTAGGCTTCGTTCTAGAAATAATCAATGTTTAGTGATCATTTAAAATAAAAAAATATTGTAATTGAGTAAGCATAGATATTTAGAAACACAGATAATATGCAAAAATAAAGCGGTTTTGGGACGAATGCAACACTAAATATAAATACAAGAAAGATCAATCATGCATAAAACATTGATAATAATACACTATCCAATTGTAATTTTATTTAAACATCTCTAAAATACGATACATTCACCGGCGATATTATTTTACTTATCACAGAAGTGCAATAATTTATTTTACTTGGGAAATTAAAGCCATGGAGTTACCTCCATGGCTTTAATGGCTTTAAGTGCGTTCGAACTCCACGCTTAAAATTTTATTCAAACTTCATTCAAATGAAATCGAAACATAAATCGGCTGGCTCTCCATGTAAAAGCAGTGAGTATTTCATTCATACACTTTTATTCCAGAGTCCAGAGTTAAATAATTTTGCGTGAACAAAAGTCAGCAATTCTTATACAACTAATCTTACAATTACTTGTTTACATTTTACATTCGTTAAAATTATGCTTCATTGTATAAATAATCACAGTTTGTTGATCATTTAAACTCAAAAATGTTGTAACTGCGTTGGCGCAGACTATGGATGCATAGAAAAAACGCAAAAATAAAGCGGTTTTAGGATTGATGCAACACTAAATATAAATAAAAAAGAACTTTAAAAATCACGATTTTGACACAAGATGGATGCCATATTTCATTTTGAAGTCGATCACACCTCTTCATATTATATTTGTGACATTAATATTTTTATTTTTATTTAAAAACTACCGAGCATATTTTGCTGACATGTTTTTATATATATCTTCTGGAATAGTTTGAATATTTCCTAAATTTTTCGAAGCAAATTGTGAATTTTAACTTTGCTTAAAAATGTTTGAAAAATTAGATCTCATAGGGTTCAATGTATTTAATTATTTCAAACAAGGTTTAATCCAAAACTAATTGGGTGATATTATTCATTTGCATTCCCATAAGTCCCACAGACCAATTCAACAACATACCAAAATTTCATTTTGATAAAGTCATTTTAACGGCAGTCTTGCAAACGGACAGACAGACAGTCAGAATGAACAAAGTCATAAACGCTTTTCAACTATGTTGTAAAGTGTTAAAAAGCGTTATTGCAAATGAACTGAAAACCGAATCCGTAGGAAAATTTTTCTCATAAATAAAACGAATAGTTGAAAACGCATCGAAATATGAGTGTTTTATACAATTTCATTTTTAACACTTTACAACATATTTGAAAAGTGTTTATGACTTTGTTCATTCTATCTGTCTGTCTGTCCGTTCGCACAATAACTGCCGCAATAATGACAATATCAAAATGAAATTTAACTATGTTTTTGAGACAGGCTTTGGAACATATGGGAATGTAAATGAATAGTATGACCCAAATAGTTTTGGATTGAACTCGGGTTGAAAACATGAAACACATTGAACCCTATGGGACCTGATTCTTCAAACATTTTTTAAGCGAATTTAAAATTCAGAAATTGTTTCGAAAATTTTAGGAAATATTCAAATTATCCCATAAAATATATAAAAAAAAATTCAGAAAATATTTTCGGTACTTTTTTAAATAAAAATTAAAATATTAATTGCATCTATATTATATGAAAATATCACGTGACCCACTTCCAAATAAAATATGGCATCCATCTTGTGTCAAAATCACGATTTTTACAGTTATTTCTAATTTATATTTAGTGTTGATTCCGTCCTAAAACCGCTTTATTTCTTATTTTTTTTCTGTGCATTTATATACTGAGCCAACGCAATTACAATATTTTGGAGTTTAAATGATCATCAAACTGTGATCATTTCCACAACCAAGCCTAACTTTCACGTATGAAGAAGGTAAACACATCAAGCTGTAAGATGAGTTGTATAAGAATTGCGTAATTTCTTTCACGCAACATTATTTAGCTCTGGAATCTGGAATATCGCTGATATGAATTAAACCTTCATTGATTTTACATAGAGAAGCAGGTGATTCTATATTATTGCTTTTTTGATGAAGTTTTAAGCATGGAGTTAGAAAGTAATTTTACCTGCATGCTTTTACGTTTTTAAGTAAAATAAATTATTGTAGTATTGTGATAATTTTAAAAATATCGCCGCTGAATGAAAGGAATAGAAAAAAGTTTATGATTGAAATATTCACTGCTTTTATATTGAGAGCCAGGCGGTTCATATTTCGATGATGTTATTTGAAAAAAGTTCATCTGTTTTCGATGAAGATTTTTTTATATATAATAAATTATTATAGTATTGTGATAATATTTAAAACATCACCTCTGAATGTATCGCATTTCAGAGATGTGTAAATAAAATTGTATTTCAGTTGGAAAGTGTATCCTAATGCTTTCTCTATGCATAATTGATCTTTCTTGTTGTATTGTTACATCGGAGAATTGCACGATTCTAATTATTGCATGACTATGATTGATAACTTGGCATTCTAATAAAAATAAATCCAAGTGACTTAATTTATTATTTTGTTTTTAATTTGCAGTGAAACTTCTCTTAAGGTTCCGTAGCAGAGTAACGGACTCCCATATTTAGATTTTCAATGGAGGAATTGCTTTTAGTTAAAGGACGATTTGTCTTTATTAATTTCATACGGGTTTTATCAAAATGTGACATAGGCACACGGCAAATACTAAAACTCTGAAGTCATGACGTCGAAACATAGGTGCTGACCACAAATGCTACTTTTGAGCCAGTGCCAGTTTAAAAGTTTCTCGAATCTAAGTAATTTTCTGAATCGTATAAAAAAAGTATGTAATGTAATGTAGACATTACATGCCACATTAAGTATATTTATATAGTGCCGTGTTAATTCGGTTAAAAGAACAAAATAAAAAGTAAAATTAAAATCCAGTATATTTAAGTAATTAACCTTTACATGTCATATAATAAAACACTTATTTTAACCAAAGCTTATAACTCTAGTCACATTTAAAATTAAACATACATAGTTAAATAAATGGAAATCAAATTTCAAAATTGTTTATATCTAACAAGTTGTTTGTAATACCACCTAAAGGTACAGTGTCAATGCGGTTAAAAGAACAGAACAAAAAGTAAAATTAAAATGCTTTAAATTTAAGTCATATATCTTTTCTTGTCATATAATAAAACACTTATTTAAACCAAAGCTTTTATATCTATTCACATATGTCATCCCCATTTTGCAGCAAAAGGATTGGTAACAGCCGTTTAAGGGTTTGATATGTTGCTGTCATAAACCTGGTATTGTCAAACCAGCTTCATTCATAATGCATTAGAACATAACATCTGTCCAAAATAGAATAAATAAGAAATATTTACTTCCAACCCAACAGACTGTGAACTCATTCCAGAAGTCACTGGAATTTTCTAAGCCAAAATAAACTCTATATTCTATAAATAAGGGTTCTGCATCAAGAGTATATCAGTTCCTTATAAAGATCTATAATGCATATAAAGATCTATCTCTAGTATTTCATTTCGATTTTACCTTATATATATATATACTATACTTTTATAAATATTTATACTTTTATTTTGTAAGTTTATTAGAAAATTAGGTTATTCGAGTTACAGCTTCTCACTTTTCCTTCATTGGACTTTCAAACTTTTTTATTATATATATATATATATATATATATATATATATATATATGTAATAACCAATTCCAAGTAATTACGAAATATTAAAATAATAAAATCACCAAAGTTAAGCCAAGGCAACCGAAAATGACAAAAAGATAAATGAAAAGCATTAGTTTAATTTGGAGGTTAATTAGACTAGATTTGTCATCAGGTCTGAGCATATAACTCTAATTAACCCAAACACATGCTTGTTTCAGATATGGCAATAATAAGTTACTCATAGTAAGTTACCATAACTCAGACTAAGAACATTAAAAGTGGAAGAATTGAAAAAGTATTAAGAAATTAAGTATTACCATGATCCAGTGCTCTGAACAGGGTTTGCAATACCCTCTTTTTACTTTCCCTGCAATACATGTCAATGTATAGGGAAAGTATTGGAATCATGTCGAAAATCGCAACTCGAGTTTTCGACGGATCTACACGTTTCGAGACCTCTAGAATACGAAAAAAAACATTTTCAGCGTGACGTCTGTGTGTGTGTCTGTGTGTCTGCCTGTCTATGTGTTTATATGCCTGTGTGTCTGTCTGTCTGTGTATCTGTCTGTCTGTGCAGATTTTGTATCCACTCTAACTAAAAAACTAATGGACCGAATTTCACAAAATTTGGTAGGTAAGTCACTTGTGAGCGAGTCTGGTGTTGATTAGTTTTGGGTACGATTTGGAATAAAAGAACCCGCCTTTTTTGCGAAATGGCCCGCAAAAACCTGTATCCACTCTAACTGAAAAACTACTGGACCGAATTTCACAAAATTCGGTAAATGAGTTACTTGTGGGATACCCCGGTACTGATTAGATTTTGGTACGATTCGGAAAAAAATAACCTGCTTTTTTTGCAAAATGGCCCGCAAAAATCGTCAAAATCTAAACTCAAGAACTAGGTATACTCAAATATATCCATTAAATGCTCGTTTAATACGTGATTTTTAACGACAAAAATAATAAGACCAACCCCATTACACTAGGACTAGCCGTTCTCGAGATATTTTAGTTTTCCGTATTTTCTCTACGCCACCTTTGAAAATAAGTCCGGTTACCGAATGAGAACGAAAATTGAATTAAAAGTGAAATAAATATAATTAAAATAAAGATAGCGTTAATATACGTCTGCAGGGAAAGTCATGTGCTGCCCACATAAGATTCTTCTTTCTGTTACCATAACTCAGACTACAAGCATTAAAAGTGAAAAAATTGAAAAAGTATTAAGAAATTAAGTATTACCATGATCCAGTGCTCTGAACAGGGTTTGCAATACCCCCTCTTATTCTTTCTATTTTTCATTTGAATTTGCTATATATATATATATATATATATATAATTGAAATCTAAAAAGAGGATAAAGTTCAATGGAGGGGAAACCAAATACAATGCATACAATGGCAGAGGAGGATTGCGACTCCTCAATCCCGTTTAAAGCTGCTTTTTCAGTCCGGGCAAACGTTCACGGAACCAATGCATTGCAAAGGTTGATCCCCCATACGTGCCTAGTCAGAAGCACCCAAACAGGAGAAACAGACCACCGAGAATGGAAGTCAAGAAACGCACAAATGAAGAAACACAAAATCTCCTATTATATAAGTAACTATGCGCATGTGCAAGTCTTCAACTGATATGCAGAAACTATCCCAATTCAGCAAAATCCCTTTTGAATGAATTTGCTTCATGTTTATTGTTGAAAAATGAATTATAATATTTCTTCAGGAAATTAACTGGGTAATTCTTTCTTAATGCTTCTAATATTATCCCCTTGTTACTGTATATGCAATCCTTTGCTAAAGTGTTGCAAATTTGGTTTCTTTTTAAATGTCCCAAAAGTATATTTCTAAAAATAAATCTTGAAAGGTTCGTTTTCCAATTTCAAGATGCTATATATATATATATATATATATATATATATATATATATATATCAAATTCAAATGAAAAATAGAAAGAAAAAGAGGGTATTGCAAACCCTGTTCAGAGCACTGGATCATGGCAATACTTAATTTCTTAATACTTTTTAAATTTTTCCACTTTTAATGCTTGTATATATATATATATATATATATATATATATATATATATATATATATATATATATATTACAGGGTGTTTCAAAACTAATGGAACAAACTATAAGGGGTAAAAGAACTCATCGAAATAAACACTATTTATCATAAAGTGCATGGTTGCAAGTGAAGAGGTAACGCTTTAGAGTGCTCTTTCAGGCAAGCGTATAACACTGGGGTTTTTTGCATATAAGATCATTAGCGATTTGGAATGGATTGGTATACCAATGTGGAGAAGGAAGATATGCATTTTGTCTACGGTCTTACCAAATGTAATAGCAGGGAAGCTCATGGGCTTTACGAAGGGCGCTTTCCTAACACTGCGTACCCGGTCACGGAATGTTTCCTCGCTTGTTCCGCCAACTGTCTGAAAGGGGATCCTTCAGTGCTGCCATGCATTTATTGTGTCTAAAATAAAGTTTTCGTTTGATGTTTCGTGCCAGTCCTGTTATTGCGTTGCGTAAGACTGCGGGTGTGTGGAGAAATGGAAAGTGCGGAGGAATGGAAAGTGCTAAGAGAAAATGGAGAAATAGAAAGAATGAAATGAATGGGGAAATGGAAAGTGCGTAACCACTTCACTTGCGACTCTGCATTGTATGATTAAAAATGTTTGTTTCGGTGTGTTCTATTACCTATTAAAGTTTGTTCCATTAGTTTTGAAATACTCTGCATATGTATATACATCAGGTGTACTTCAAGAGGAATGCAGTAGCAGTTTTCCAGTAGACTTATATATTTATTATTATTACTTGTAACGACTTAATATGTGATATCGTAAATGTGATATCGAGTTTTACCCCTCTAACCTAGCACTAATCCCGAATGAGCCTAGTGTTAATCAAAATGTTAATCTTTTTGAAGTGGTAAGTGTGTGTATGTATATGTGTGTGTATGTGTGTATGTGTGTGTGTATGTGTGTGTGTGTGGAAACGATATCGCACGAATTATTGACCTAAATTTTAGAACAGTATAACATGAACCGTTCTGTTGATATTGCACTTTTTCAAATAAATTTATGAAGAAAGAAATTACATAAATTGAAATAAGTACTAACTATTGTGATATATGTTCACTTTTCATATGTAATATTTTTCGATAAATTTGTTAACATTATTCTCGCTAATCTAATTCGTTCCATTCACGACAGAAGATACTTTGGACAATAGTTTTGTATTTTGACGCCTAACATTTAGCCAACAGACATTTATATATACGAAATGCTCTTCTCTCCGTTTGTTTGTAACACCTGGCGATACGTTTGATGAACGTGGCGACTTATAGCAGATGCTATCAATATTGATAATTGTCAATTTAGAGTT
Source organism: Amaurobius ferox (assembly GCA_951213105.1). Classification (NCBI taxonomy): domain Eukaryota; kingdom Metazoa; phylum Arthropoda; class Arachnida; order Araneae; family Amaurobiidae; genus Amaurobius; species Amaurobius ferox. The sequence goes on along the minus strand of OX578141.1, from coordinate 47,284,085 downwards.
GCGTGAAATATAAGATAATTGAGTACTTCGAAACAGATTTACGTTCTATACCTAGATCTGCCCAAACTGTCGCCGTGTTCACGCGGAGTACGGGCACATTAAATATGTGGTTCTGAAAATCCCTCCGAGAGGTTGGTTGTAGGGGAATAAGGGTACGGTCCCTGTGGGTGCCAGTCCCATAGATGTCCCGGTCTAAATTTTTGGCACTATCTCGGCCGTCCAAGAGGATACTTTACATCCTCAGATAGGTCGAACGGTCTGGGTCGAAATTAAGAAAGAAACAGATTTAAATGCTGCCATCCGGAAAAGCGCCAGTTGTACAATTTAACATTAAAAACATTATGCGATAGATATCTGATACTTCATTTTGTTCACTGCGAAAGTACATAAATTCACTGCATTATACAGGGAAAGCCAAGTGCTGCCCACATCAGATATTTGTTATTATTATTATAAGTGTGTGTGTGTGTGTGTGTGTGTGTGTGTGTGTGTGTGTGTAATTTATGTAAATGAATGTTTCATTTCTTAAATCGAAATTTAGTTATTGATATTCAAAAACTCTTTACTCGAGAATCACATGAAATACAAAAATAAAAGTTTGCTGCAATCCATTTCTTGAAGTCATTCACTCTTTTGAATGTTGTAGAACTACCAAAACAATGCGATGTAAAATGCTTTATACTTTGTACAATTAACGGTATATTCATCACATAGGAAAAATATTAGGGCACAGCCTGAATTTAATTAGAATTATTTAAAGTTTATGAGAATTAATCCTTCGAATTATATTGAAACCACAGAGAGACTATACACTTCTAATCTAAAATATAGAGGTAACTTGGGATGTCCAACTCCATTGTGGCATTTAATTACTCAAATGAAAGAGCTCAAACGTTTGTCCCATGAGGTACGTTTGTCTTCTTTAATAACATTCATTAAATGGAACATTTTGATTCCCGTTTACCTTTGTAAACTATGCAACGAATAATCAGTCTTAATGGCAGAACTGGTAAAATAATGTCGCAACATCATTGTTGAGTAAAATGTTAACTTTCAATTATCAATTTCAGAAGATAGTATTGCGTATTAAACTAGCTGTACATACACTCAGCTATGCATCTCTGTTGGACCAGCATGCATGTGTCTCTGTCATATATTTCATATTATTTCCTTTGTGGTTTCTTATAAATTTCTTTGGAATATTATTAAAAGCATATAAGCTTATTTATTATAAACTGAATAAATTGAATAATTTATTTATGAAAAAGTAATTAGTTATACAGCACCCCCAAAAATTATCGAACAAAATCTTCGTACTAATATTTTGTGAATTTTGTACCATCTTGACGTTTATATTTTACTAGCAGAAAACCCGTTCTTCGTACGGAGTATATAATATAAAGAAACTTATATTTCGCAATTATGTGCAAATTCTGTTTAAATATTAAATTTATTGCTCCTCAAGAGAAGATTTAGAATATCTGTTCTCACTATGAAAAATTATCTTCACGGGCAGATCTGAAGAATAAAACATCCTGGCCCCTTTTGTAAGCAAATTTACAAAAAAAAAGGAATTGAATCAATATATGCAAAATGAAAGCATTAAAATTGTATGGGACCCGTACTACTTATATACGATAATATTAGAACATATAACCTGTACAAGTACATTAGAAGATTACCCGTATTACAATATGAGTCTCAAAAATTTTTGCCAAAATAAAAGAGATAACGTAATAAATTGAAAATATCAATAATCCCCGTAATCTTTATACCGGAAGGTCGTAATTGATTCCAATACATGCCAATATATATTAAAACATATGCCAATATACCTGTACTACTTATATTGTCGTAAATTAGAAGATATATTCGTGTATTTGTAGAAGATTACTCGTACAACGTACAATATATGAGTTTAAACAAATTTTGTCATAATAAAACATTGCCATAATAACTTGAAAATATCAAAAATCCCTGAAACAATAATCCTCGAAAATATCAATAATAATAACGTTTAAACCTGAAAACCGTAATTGATATTATCCAGTCAAAAATGCTATAAGAAAAATCAAATCATTCTTTTCTAAAATATATTTTTATATCCATTTATTTATTATTCGAATCGAAAAAATAATAATTAAAATTAACAGACAGATTTAATTCAATTGCGTTTCTGAGCAACATGATATAAGATAGAATCTTCCTCATAAACTGCGAAATTAAATAACTATTTCGATTTCTTTATACTTTTGTTCAGTAAAAGCTTGTGAAACATAAACCATGGAGGTAGATTTCCCATTTAAATCATATTTCAAACAATTCATGTTTTCAGAAAGTGACTAATTAGGGCAAAAAATTTCCCATCAAACTCAGAGATAAAGTTATAATTCACTTTCAAACAATTTTCAAGCTTTTCGTTTGGATAAGCCACGGAGTTGAGAATAGAACTCTTAAAAGAAGGTTCGTTTTTCATTAATATCTCAACAACCCTTGATCTCAGATACTCAAAACTTGGGCAAAATTTATGGAGGGCTATTTCAAGGCTATCCACAAAATTTTATCAAATTCGGTTCAACCATTCTCTTGTGATGATAAGATAAACGAAAATTTCGTTTTTTACTAATATCGCGAGAACCACTAATCGTAGAAACTCCAAACATGGACTAAATTTTAAGTGGGACTATTTCCAGGCTACCCACAAAATTTCATGAAATTCGGTTCAGCCGTTCTCCCGTGATGACGGGACAAACAGGCAGACAGGCAGACAGATTTTTAATTTTATTTATATCGATATTTTCAAGTTATTATGCCATTGCTTTATTATGGCAAAAATTGTTCAAACTCATTGCACGTTAGTACAACGGATTTAAATTCAATGTGTTTATGCTGCAGGCGATTTTTATTAAATACTAGCAGCATACCCGTTCTTCGTACGGAATATATAATATAAAGAAACTTATAATTCGCAATCATGTGCAAATTCTGTTAAAATATAATATTTATTGCTCCTAAAGAGAAGTTTAAGAATATCTGTTCTCACTATGCAAAATTATCTTCACGGGCACATCTGAAGAATAAAACATCCTGGTAAGCAAATTTACAAAAAAAAAAGGATATGAATCAATATATGCAATCCCGTACTACTTATATTGTCGCAGATTAGAAAATACGCCAGTATGTTAGTAGAAGATTACCCGTATTACAATATGAGTCTCAAAAATATTTGCCAAAATAAAAGAGATGACGTAATAAATTGAAAATATCAATAGTCCCCGTAATCTTTATACCAGAAGGTCGTAATTGATTCCAATATATGCCAATATATATTAAAATATATGCCAATATACCTGTACTACTTATTTTCTCGTAGATTAGAAGATATAATGCATTTATAGAAGATTACTCGTACAATGTACTATATATGAGTTTCAACAATTTTCGTCATAATAAAACAATGGCATAATAACTTGAAAATATCAATAATCCCTGAATCAACAGTCCCCGAAAATATCAATTATAATAATGTTTAAACCTGAAGACCGTAATTGATATTATCCAGTCAAAAATGCAATGTCAGTGACATTTATTTTATATACATATCTTTATTATTCAAATCGGAAAAGATTTAATATAAAATCGTATGCCGCATAACACATTGGATCCGTTGCTAAGCGCCAAGATATCATTTGCTTCAAATAAATTGTTGGAAATCATATCGTCTGAATAATGCGATCTCCATGGAATGTTTGGCGACATTTTAGTTAATTTAGCGATAACTTAAAAAATCGCCAAATTTATCGCCAAGTGGGACTGTAGAACTGATAGTCCCATTTTGCGACAAATTGACGAAACATCATCACAATATACTATCCCCTAACAAAACACACTTATTTTCATTTATTAAGCACGATTTTGTCAATTCCATGATATTTTTATGGACTCACAAATACCTTTATCGATTTCGTGATATTAAAAAAATTCGTTAAATGTGTTGCTAAGTAGGATGGATGGACTGACCGACAAATGCTACCGAAACATCATTTCAGTACTCTATTCTAAAAAACAAATCATTGATTTGCGTCAATTTTATAAATTTGGAAACGTTTCCGCTAACTTTGTAAAGTTTAATAGAAGTTACCAAGTTATTTAGAGATATTCCGCAAAATTCGTAGCTCTGAATTTGCAGATCTGAAGAATAAAATATCCTGATCCCGTTTGTATATACTAAATGAAAACACTAAAATTGTATTATAAGATACACCCGTTCTACTCTTTTTCTGCTTCAACAATCGGCTAAATGAATTTATTGGGTAAACACAATATATGAGTTTATTAGCTAAAAACAATATATGAGCTGGAAACCTCTTTGCTAAAATAAATTAAAGTGATGTACGCAGTCCGCAATTTATATAATTAAAAGAACAATCAAACCAGTCATTTAAAAAATATATTTTTACAACCATTTATTTATTATTCAAATAGAAAAAATAATAATAAATATTAACAACACATTTAATTTCACTCCGTTGCCGAGCAACATGTTATAATATAGAATCTTCTTCATAAAATGCGAAATTTAATAGCCATTTTGATTTCTTTATACTTTTCATTGTTTAGTAAAAGCTTGTGAAATATAAACCAAGGAGATAGATTTCCCATTTAAATCATGTTTCAAACAATTCATATTTTCAGAAAGTGACTAATTAGTGCAAAAAATCTCCCCCCAAACTCAGAGATATAATTTTAATTCACTCTCAAACGATTTTCAAGTTTTTCGTTTGGATAAACCACGGAGTTAGAGAGTAGAACTCCCAGGAAAAAGTTTCGTTTTTCATTAATAGATCAACAACCCCTGGTCTTAGATACTCGAAACTTGGACTAAATTTATGGGGGACTATTTAAAGACTATCCACAAAATTTCATTAAATTCGATTCAGCCGTTCTCTCGTGGTGATGAAACAAACGAAAATGTCGTTTTTTACTAATATCTCGAGAACCACTGATCGTAGAAACTCCATACATAAACTAAATTTTAAGTGGGCCTATTTCCAGGCTACCCACCAATTGTCATCAAATTCGGTTCAGCCGTTCTTCCGTGATGACGGGACAAACAGATAGACAGACAGACAGATTTTCATTTTTATTTATATAGACTAGCAGCATACCCGTTCTTCGTACGGAGTATATAATATAAAGAAACTTGAAATTCATAATCATGCCCAAATTCTTATAGTATACTAAATGACATGTTTAATCAAAATATTCTGTTAAAATATTTAATATAATGCTCCTAAAAAGAAGTATAAGAATCTCTGTTCTCGCTATATAAAATTATCTTCATGGACATATCTGAAGAATAAAACATCTTGGACCCCTTATGTAAGCAAATATAAAAAAAAAAAAAATGGAATTGAATCAATATATGCAAAATAAAAGCGTTAAAATTGTATGGGACCCGTACTAATTATATACGCGAATATTAGAAAATATAACCTGTATTAGTAGATTACATGTATAAATTGAAAATACCAATAAACCCGTAATCTTTAAATCTGAAGACAGTCATTTATTCCAATATATGTCAAAATTAAAGTGCTAAAATTTAATGGGAAGATATACACGTACTACTTATAATGTCCGATTATTAGTAGAAGATTACCCACATATTGCAATATGAGTCTCAAATGCTTTTTGGTAAAATACAACAGACGACGTAATACATTGAATATATAATTAATCCCCTTAATCTTCATACCAGAAGACTGTACTTGATTCCAATATATATGCCAATATATGTCAAAATATATGCCAATATACCTGTACTACTTATATTCTCGTAGGTTAGAAGATATACCCGTGCATTCCTAGAAGATTACTCGTACAACGTACAATATGCGTGTGTCAGCAATTTTTGCCGCAATAAAACAATGGCGTAATAACCTAAAAATATCAATAATCCCTGAATCAATAATTCCGGAAAATATCAATAATAATAATGTTTAAACCTGAAGAGTATAATTGATATTATCCAGTCCAAAATGAAATGGCAATGAAATTTATTTTATATACATATCTTCATTATTCAAATCGGAAAGGATTTAATAAAAATCGTCTGCCGCATAAACACATTGGATTTAAATCCGTAGCGACATGATATCATTTGCTTCAAATAAATTGGTAGAAAAAATATCGTCTAAATAGTTATATTTCTATGGAACATTTGGCGACAGTTTCGTCAAATTAGCGACATTATAAAAAATCGCCAAATTTATCGCCAAATGGGACTGTAGAACTGACAATTCCACTTTGCGACAGATTGACGAAATATCATCACAATACTATCCCCTACCAAATATAATTAATATCATTTATGTAGCGCAATTTTATCAATTTCAAGATATTTTTATAGATTTGAAAACATTTTTATCAATTTGGTGACATTTTAAAAATTCGCTAAATGTATTACTAAGTAGGATGGTTGGTCTGACAGATAAATGCTAACCAAACATCATTTCAGTACTCTCTTCTAACAAAACAAAAAAAAATTTCATTGATATGTAGAAGACCCAAGCCACACGACCAACCCGAAGATTTATGGCAGCTGTTTGTGTGTCGTTTATATCAATTTGGCGACATTTCCGTCAATTTGGCAAAGTTTAAGAAAAGTTGTCAAATTAGCGATATCCCTCCAAATTCGTAGCTTTGAATTTGCAGATCTGAATGAAACATTCTTATCCCGTTTCAATATACTAAATGAAAACACTACAATTGTATTAGAAGATATACCCGCTCTACTCTTTTTCTGTTTCAACAATCGGCTATATGAATTTATTGGCTAAACACAATATATGAGTTTAGTAGCTAAATACGATATAAGCTTGAAAACTCTTTGCCAAAATAAATGAAATTGATGTACGCAGTCAGCAATTAATATAATTAAAAGAAAAATCAAACCGTCCATTCATAAGATATACTTTTATATCCATTTATCCATTTATTTATTATTTAAATCGAAAAAAAATAATAAAAACATTAACAAACACATTTAATTTAATTGCGATGCCGAGCAACATGATATATCCTCCTAAAATGTTAAAATTTATCAACCACTAACAGCACACCCGTTATTCGTACGGAGTATATAATTTAAAGAAACCTAAAGTTCGCAATCATGTGCAAATTCTGTTAAAATATTAAATTTATTGCTCCTAAAGAGAAGTTTAAGAATATATGTTCTCACTATGCAAAATTATCTTGACGATCAGATCTGAAGAATAAAACATCCTGCCCCCTTTTGTAAGCAAATTTACAGAAGAAAAAATAGGAATTGAATGAATATATGCAACCCCGTACTAATTATATTGTCGCAGATCAGAAAATATGCCAATGTGTTAGTAGAAGATTACCCGTATTACAATATGCGTCTCAAAAATATTTGCCAAAATAAAAGAGATGACGTAATAAATTGAAAACATCAATAATATCCGTACTCTTTATACCAGAAGGTCGTAATTGATTCCAATATATGCCAATATATATCAAAACATATGTCAATATACCTGTACTACTTATATTCTCGTAGATTAAAAGATATACACGTGTATTTGTAGAAGATTCGTACAACATACAATATATGAGTTTAAACAATTTTTGTCATAATAAAATAATTGCATAATAACTTGAAAATATCAATAATCCTTGAATCAATAATCCCCGAAAATATAAATAATAATAATTTTTAAACCTGAAGACCGTAATTGATATTATCCAGTCAAAAATGTTATAAGAAAAATCAAATCGTTCTTTTCTAAAATATATTTTTATATCCATTTATTTATTATTCAAATCGAAAAAATAATTATTAAAATTAACAGACAGATTTAATTTAATTGCGTCTCTGAGTAACATGATATAAGATAGAATCTTATAACATGTTAAATATGTCATGTCTTATAACATAAACTGCGAAATTAAATAACGATTTTGATTTCTCTATACTTCTCATTGTTCCGTAAAAGCTTGTTTTAAATAAACCATGAACCATGGAGATGGATTTCCCCCTTTAAATCATGTTTCAAACAATTCATGTTTTCAGAAAGTGACTAATTAACGCAAAAAATCTCCCATCAAACTCAGAGATTAAATTTTAATTCACTTTCAAACGATTTTCAAGCTTTTCGTTTGGATAAACCACGGAGTTAGGGAGTAGAACTCCTAGGAAAAAGTTCCGTTTTTCATTAATATCTCGACAACCCCAGGTCTTAGAAACTCGAAACTTGGACAAAATTTATGGGAGGATATTTCAAGGCTATTCACCAAATTTCATTAAATTCAGTTCAGCCGTTTTTCTGTGATGATGAGACAAACGAAAATTTCGTTTTTTACTAATATCTCGAGAACCACTGGTCGTAGAAACTCAAAACACAGATATAATTTTAAGTGGGGCTATTTCTGGGCTACCCACAAAATTTCATCAAATTCGGTTCAGCCGTTCTCCCGTGATGGTGTGACAAACAGACAGACAGACAGACAGACAGATTTTCATTTTTATTTATATAGACTAGCAGCATACCCGTTCTTCGTACGGAGTATATAATATAAAGAAACTTGAAATTCATAATCATGCCCAAATTCTTATAGTATACTAAATGACATGTTTAATCAAAATATTCTGTTAAAATATTTAATATAATGCTCCTAAAAAGAAGTTTAAGAATCTCTGTTCTCGCTATATAAAATTATCTTCATGGACATATCTGAAGAATAAAACATCTTGGACCCCTTATGTAAGCAAATATAAAAAAAAAATATGGAATTGAATCAATATATGCAAAATAAAAGCGTTAAAATTGTATGGTACCCGTACTAATTATATACGCGAATATTAGAAAATATAACCTGTATTAGTAGATTACATGTATAAATTGAAAATACCAATAAACCCGTAATCTTTAAATCTGAAGACAGTCATTTATTCCAATATATGTCAAAATTAAAGTGCTGAAATTATATGGGAAGATATACACGTACTACTTATAATGTCCGATTATTAGTAGAAGATTACCCGTTTTGCAATATGAGTCACAAATTTTTTTTGTAAAATACAACAGACGACGTAATAAATTGAATATATAATTAATCCCCTTTATCTTCATACCAGAAGACTGTACTTGATTCCAATATATATGCCAATATATGTCAAAATATATGCCAATATACCTGTACTACTTATATTCTCGTAGGTTAGAAGATATACCCGTGCATTCCTAGAAGATTACTCGTACAACGTACAATATGCGTGTGTCAGCAATTTTTGCCGCAATAAAACAATGGCGTAATAACTTAAAAGTATCAATAATCCCTGAATCAATAATTCCGGAAAATATCAATAATAATAATAATGTTTAAACCTGAAGAGTATAATTGATATTATCCAGTCCAAAATGAAATGGCAATGAAATTTATTTTATATACATATCTTCATTATTCAAATCGGAAAGGATTTAATAAAAATCGTCTGCCGCATAAACACATTGGATTTAAATCCGTTGCTAAGCGACATGATATCATTTGCTTCAAATAAATTGGTAGAAAAAATATCGTCTAAATAGTTATATTTCCATGGAACATTTGGCGACAGTTTCGTCAAATTAGCGACATTTTAAAAAATCGCCAAATTTATCGCCAAGTGGGACTGTAGAACTGACAGTTCCACTTTGCGACAAATTGACGAAATATCATCACAATACTATCTCCTAACAAAAAACAATTAATATCATTTATGAATTTTATCAATTTCAAGATATTTTTATAGATTTGAAAACATTTTTATCAACTTGGTGACATTTTAAAAATTCGCTAAATGTATTACTAAGTAGGAGGGTTGGTCTGACAGATAAATGCTAACCAAACATAATTTCAGTACTCTCTTCTAACAAAACAAAAAAAAATTTCATTGATATGTAGAAGACCCAAGCCACACGACCAACCCGAAGGTTTATTGCAGCTGTTTGTGTGTCGTTTATATCAATTTGGCGACATTTCCGTCAATTTGGCAAAGTTTAAGAAAAGTTGTCAAATTAGCGATATCCCTCCAAATTCGTAGCTTTGAATTTGCAGATCTGAATGAAACATTCTTATCCCGTTTCAATATACTAAATGAAAACACTACAATTGTATTAGAAGATATACCCGCTCTACTCTTTTCCTGTTTCAACAATCGGCTATATGAATTTATTGGCTAAACACAATATATGAGTTTAGTAGCTAAATAAGATATAAGCTTGAAAACTCTTTGCCAAAATAAATGAAATTGATGTACGCAGTCAGCAATTAATATAATTAAAAGAAAAATCAAACCGTCCATTCATAAGATATACTTTTATATCCATTTATCCATTTATTTATTATTTAAATCGAAAAAAAATAATAAAAACATTAACAAACACATTTAATTTAATTGCGATGCCGAGCAACATGATATATCCTCCTAAAATGTTAAAATTTATTAACCACTAACAGCACACCCGTTATTCGTACGGAGTGTATAATTTAAAGAAATTTAAAGTTCGCAATCATGTGCAAATTCTGCTAAAATATTAAATTTATTGCTCCTAAAGAGAAGTTTAAGAATATATGTTCTCAGTATGCAAAATTATCTTCACGATCAGATCTGAAGAATAAAACATCCTGCCCCCTTTTGTAAGCAAATTTACAGAAGAAAAAATAGGAATTGAATGAATATATGCAACCCCGTACTAATTATATTGTCGCAGATCAGAAAATATGCCAATGTGTTAGTAGAAGATTACCCGTATTACAATATGCGTCTCAAAAATATTTGCCAAAATAAAAGAGATGACGTAATAAATTGAAAACATCAATAATATCCGTCCTCTTTATACAAGAAGGTCGTAATTGATTCCAATATATGCCAATATATATCAAAACATATGTCAATATACCTGTACTACTTATATTCTCGTAGATTAAAAGATATACACGTGTATTTGTAGAAGATTCGTACAACATATAATATATGAGTTTAAACAATTTTTGTCATAATAAAATAACTGCATAATAACTTGAAAATATCAATAATCCTTGAATCAATAATCCCCGAAAATATAAATAATAATAATTTTTAAACCTGAAGACCGTAATTGATATTATCCAGTCAAAAATGCTATAAGAAAAATCAAATCGTTCTTTTCTAAAATATATTTTTATATCCATTTATTTATTATTCAAATCGAAAAAATAATTATTAAAATTAACAGACAGATTTTATTTAATTGCGTTTCTGAGTAACATAAGATAGAATCTTATAACATGGTAAATATGTCATGTCTTATAACATAAACTGCGAAATTAAATAACGATTTTGATTTCTCTATACTTCTCATTGTTCCGTAAAAGCTTGTTTTAAATAAACCATGAACCATGGAGATAGATTTCCCCTTTAAATCATGTTTCAAACAATTCATGTTTTCAGAAAGTGACTAATTAACGCAAAAAACCTCCCATCAAACTCGGAGATTAAATTTTAATTTACTTTCAAACGATTTTCAAGCTTTTCGTTTGGATAAACCACGGAGTTAGGGAGTAGAACTCCTAGGAAAAAGTTCCGTTTTTCATTAATATCTCGACAACCCCAGGTCTTAGAAACTCGAAACTTGGACAAAATTTATGGGGGGATATTTCAAGGCTATTCACCAAATTTCATTAAATTCGGTTCAGCCGTTTTTCCGGGACGATGAGACAAACGAAAATTTCGTTTTTTACTAATATCTCGAGAACCACTGGTCGTAGAAACTCCAAACACGGATATAATTTTAAGTGGGGCTATTTCTGGGCTACCCACAAAATTTCATCAAATTCGGTTCAGCCGTTCTCCCGTGATGGTGTGACAAACAGACAGACAGACAGACAGACAGACAGACAGACAGACAGACAGACAGATTTTCATTTTTATTTATATAGATTACACGCATTTCATTTTACTTTCACAGAATCAAAGACTGAAATGAATGAATATTATTGAATGGATATTGCCGTAATTTCATTTTCGAAGGTAGGCTAAAGACTGTATAGAGCCCGCTCCCACATATAACCTCATATATAAGGGGAGGGTTTTTCCCCTTAACTGGTTAAGTGATTTTGGGGGGTTACGATAGTTTGTTTATGTTTTTGATAGACTATGCAAACTACCAAATTTGGTTTCAATTTGAGTAAGTGTTCAAAATGTAGTGCCTATACAAACAGTTTGAAAGTTTGGGCTGCATACTTATTCTTGCAAACGTCAAAATGAAATGATGCTATAATGTGCACCTACATTTATTATCTACAAGAAGCAAATTCCACACCCTTTCCTTACAGATTGTCTAGAATCATTCCTTCAGATCATCAACCATTCCTATGACTTATTAACGGATTATCTTGAAAATCAGTATCAACCGAGTTTTTATATATATAAATCCCTTTCCCAATGTTGATGTCATTTAGAGAATGGCTTTAACCTTTTGAGATCCAAACGGTTCAGTATATTTTTAATCAACTATTTTGTTTTTTAAAGGATATGTTCGACTACACAATTAATTTTTAAAGAAATCTTTATGAAGTTTATACCCACAGCAGTACCCACTTAAATACTTATAACAATATACTTACAATACTTAATAACCCATAGCAATGAAAATTGAATTTAAACATCGATGTGCAATTTATACTATAAATTTCTATTTTTCCAATGTACTGATTGTCTTGAAGATTTATGCAATAACTTGTAAAGGGGGAACTATTCAACAATTACACAGAGAACTTTCCCTTAATTACCTAAAGATAGAAAACTCTTCCACAGAAAGAGTTTGTCAGACACTAACTACGTAGAATAATTCCTAGAAATGCACTGTAATAAACATAGAATAATTCCGAGAGCTGTGCCTAGGTTTAAGAAGCGCCGTACTCATTACTGTAAATAGTTTAATTCAATTTAAACATATAACTATATTTAAATAATTTACCATTATTAATTAAAATTACTAAAATTTATTTAATTACTTTAATTTAAAAATTTGGCTTACACTTTTACAAAGTCAAAACTGTCAAGTATTCATTATGATTTCATGGATAATCGATGTTATTTTAGACTAATTAAAACTAATTTTGTGAAGCAAGTACGTGTTTTCTATCAAGGAAGTTTTAATTGTTCTTCCTTTAATGTGCTTTATATCAATTCCAATCGAAGTAACTGTTAAATGTTAGTGTTCAAGCGTTCTAGTATGTTTATGTATTAGATTTATATAATGTAGTCGTAATGTTGATTCTATGGCAGCACAGACTCAAGGTTGCGACAACGGGACAATTAAGATAGATACATAACTAAAAATCCGGTGAGAGCAGCGTATGACTTTCCTTGCAGACTCAAATTCATTTTCTCTTTATTTCTTTAATAATTCATTAAATTGAGTGTAATTAGCACTGAAATTGCACTTTTAATTCAATTTTACTTTCCCTGCATTCCATGGCAATGTATAGGGGAAAGTATTGGAATCGTGCCCCAAAAATCGCAACTCGAGGTTTCGTCGGATCTACAAGTTTTAGGACATCTAGAATACGAAAAAACTATTTTTAGCGTGACGTCTGTGTGTGTGTCTCTGTGTGTGTGTGTGTGTGTGTGTGTGTGTGTGCGTGTCTCTCTCCCTCTCTGTACGTGTGTGTGTATGTGTGTCTGTCTGTTCTATGCAGATTTTGAGTCCACTCTAACTGAGAAGCTCATCGACTAAATTTTATAGGATTTGGTAGATAAGTCCCTTTTGGGTGACCCTGGTGCGGATTAGATTTTGGTGCAGTTCGAGATAAAAGAACCGGATCTTTTTTGTGAAATCGCCCGAAAAAATTGTCTGTGTCCACTCTAGTTGAAAATCTAATAGAATAAATAAAGGCTTATTTTATAAAACTAATTTTTGACGACGAAAATAAAAAGACCAACGACATTACTCTAAGACTAGCCATTCTCGAGATATTTTAGTTTTTCGCATTTTCCCTAAGCCACCTTTGAAAATAAATCCAGTTACCAAACGAAAACTAAAATTGAATTAAAAGTGCAAATTCAGTGTAATTTAAAATAATTATGACTGTTATTGCGTGCAATTGAACTCAATTATAATGAATTATTGCAGTTAATGAGAACGTGAATATGAGTCTGTAGAGAAAGTCATGTGCTGCCCACATCAGATTTTTTTCTTTTACTTTCCTTGAAATACATGGTAATGTATAGGAAAGGTATTGGGATCATGTCCAAAATCGCAACTCGAGTTTCCGATGGATGTACACGTTTTGGGATCTCTAGTACGCGAAAGCACTATTTTTACAATGATGTCTCTCTCTCTCTCTCTCTCTCTCTCTCTGTGTGTGTGTGTGTGTGTGTGTGTGTATGTGCAGATTTTGTATCCAGTCTAACTTAAAAACTAATTGACCGCATTTCAAAAATGTTTACGGGTAATCCACTTATGGGATACCTTGGTGCTGATTAGATTTTGGTGCAATTTGGACTAAAAAACCTTTCTATTTTTGCGAAATGTCCAGTAAAAAATGGTATATATTGTAGTATCTAGCTGAAAACTAATAGACTGAATTGCACAGAATTTGGTAGATAAGTCGCTTGTGGGATACTTTGGTTCTGGTTGGATTTTGGTACGACTCGGAAATAAAGCATCTGCCTTTTTTGCTAAATGGCCCTCAAATTTAAAATACCAGATCTAAAATAAAATACTATATATATGCTCAAACGTATCAACTAAATGCTTGTTTCATACCTAATTTTTAACGCCGAAAGGAATAAGTCCAACCTCACTGCACTAAGATGGACCATTATCGAGATATTTATATTTTTAATTTTTAACTTTTCTCACTCTAATTAAAAAACAATTTAATGGAATCTCTTAAAACTGAGCAGTTAAGTCTCTCGATGATTATCCTCATGCTGATTGGATTTTGATATTATTAGGAAAAGTAGAACTGACTCGTTTTTGCGAAATGGCCCACAAAGATAGTGAAAATCTGAAATAAATGAATAAAATTGTTGAAATATATTAATGAAGCACTTATTCTTGAGAAAAATATTGACAACTAATCGAATAAGATTGGCCTCATGACTGTAGGATGATCCATTCTCTAGATATTTCGTTTTTTTAGAATTTGAAGGACTTGAAGTCAATTAAGTTGCCAAATGAAACGAAGATACAATAAAAAGGCAAATTGGATGTAATAGCAGAAACGTTTCCATTTTATTTTCTGCAATTAAACTCAATGCATAATAAAATAAAAAATGACAAAATGAATTTGAATCTGCAGGGAAAGTCATGTACTGCACACATAAGATTTTTTTTATTTGTTAACTAGACACTTTTTCAAAGGCGGCGTAGCAAAAGTGCCAAAAACATAAATATCTCGAGGACAGTTAGTCCTAGAGTAATGGAGTTGGTCTAATTATTTTTCTCGTCAGAAACAAGCATTCTCGTATGTTTGGTTGGTTGGTGTTGTGTCCCTAACATATTTTATTAAGGAAGAATGTGTGCACTCTGCTTCTGTTTAGTTAAAGACCCGGGGAACCCGAAGGTAGTATCTGACTTCTGCCCCAATAAGATACCACAACATCCATGCCCGCAGGCGGGAGTCGAACCCGCAATCTGGCAGCCGAGCCATTACGAGGAATCGCCTGCCTCTTTGACCGCTCGGCTATCACATCGGCAGCATTCTCGTATAAAACAAGCATTTAATTGATACATGTGAGCATACTTCGTCTTTTATTTTAGATTTTGGCGGGCTATTTTGTACAAAAGGTCGGGTTCTTCTTTTCCGAATCGTACCAAAATCTAATCAACATGAGGATATCCCACAAGTGACGTATCTACCAAATTTTGTGAAATTTAATCAGTATTAGTTTTGTAGCTAGAGTAAATACATGAGATTTTTCAGGGACATTTAAAACCAAAAGGCTGATTCTTTTATCCCGAATCGTACCAAAAACTAATAAGCACAAGGGTCACACAAAAGTGACTTACCTACTAAATTTTATGAAATTTGGTCCATTAGTTTTTGAGTTAGAGTGGATACATATATTAAACAGACAGACACATACACATACGTGACGCTAAAAATTATTTTCGTATTCCTGAGGTCCCAAAACATGTAGATCTCTCCTAAACTCGAGTTGCGATTTTCGGTATGAGCCCAAATACGTTCCGTATAAATTATCATGTATTGCAGGGAACGTTAAAAAAACTCATTTGTATTTACAATAAATTCATTTTAATACATACATTTAAATACATATCGTCGTTGTTTAAGAAAATAGCCTTTATTAATTTAGCTACAATATATAGTATACTTTAAGAGCAACTATTGTGGGTGCATATCTCATAATCAGCCCTTAAATTTAGATGTACACTCACGGACAATGAAAGTTGCGCACCAAGAAGGACGCATAGGACGGGCTTGAAATTTTATTGACGGAAGGATACAGATGAATGATATACACGATCACAAAAACAGTGCAACAGAACACGTACAGAGGGAGTTGTGGTACACAGTCAGGTCATCCTCAATAGCGCGTCGCACTGACTCGTGCTGCGATATAAGTAGCAATGCGGTCCGGCATGGTGTCGAACAGACGCCTTATGTTGTCCTGTGGCAGACGAGTCCACACCTGTTGGACGTTACGTTCCAAATCCCGAAGATTGCGGCAACGAGTCAGCTGACGTTTCAACTGGTCCCACACATGCTCGATAGGGAACAGGTCTGGGGAGCAGGCAAACCATGGAAGTGTCTGGACATGACTCACGCAGGCCTGAGTGACCCGCCCCTGTGCAGCCGGGCATTATCCTGCTGGAATTGCGGACCTGGAATTCCAGCAACGAATGGGAACACATGAGTCCGTATATTATCATCCACGTACCGCTGGATCGTCAATGATTTAGGTACCACTACTAGAGCGGTTCGGCTGTTTTAGATTATGGCTCCCCAACCCATGATGCCTGCAGTGGGGCTGGTGTGGCGCTCGATAACGAGGTTGGGATTGTTGCGTTGTGCAGGGAACCTCCACAGAAGGACACGCTGTTCATCGGTCCCCAAAACGAAGCAGCACTCATCCCTAAACACCAGACATCGCCAATCTGTGGCTTTCCACGTTGCTCTGGTCCGGCACCACTGCAACCGGAGGCGCCGATGTTCCCATGTTAACGGCAGCACACGCAAGGGACGCTGGGATCACAGATTAGCTTCCTTCAGGCATCTAGATATGGTTCGTGGGCACACAGGAGCCTCTACGTGTGTCTGTATCGCGAATCGGGTCGCCGTGGAGGCTATACGTGCCTGCCGCACGATCATTCGATCCTCTCTACTCATGGTATTCCTGGTCCGTCCAGAGCCGGTCCTCCGTGTCTGGGTGGCGTTCAGTGACCAGTGCTCCCAACACCGTCGGACGAAATAGTCCGAACGATCCACGTGCCGGGCATTCCAGCGCGCTGACTATCCTGCGGTTTTCAGCCCGATGATCAGGCCTCTCTCGAAGACCGTCAGTTGCGTGTATCGACGTATCAGGCATCTACTACCCACCATTTATTTTACTCTGTACCCGTGCTGTCGTCAGCTCAAGCTTCTCGCATAGATGTGGCGTTGACTACACGCCAGTTTATAATGCCGCTGACTCATGCTTGCAGCGCTACTGACGAGTGTACAGTCATGCGCAATCACATCAGGATGGGATCATTTGCATACCAGCCCGCCCTCTAGCTATTTTCATCATTTCGCGGTTGTACCATGTTTTCTTCTTGGTGCCCAACTTTCATTGTCCGTGAGTACATTTGCACGTTTTCAAAATCCCTGAAATTGATTCAGCCATCCTTCAAATTTGTCTGTCTGTCTGTGTACGTGAGAAGATAAAACTTGAATACATCAAATGAAATTTAGCAACATTATTTCAAAGGTCTATGTTTTGAAAACCAAGAAAACGTTATGGAAGTAATTATATTAACAGACTTTACGGAAACAGCTATTTTATCTGTTTTTTTTTTTTTTTTTGTTTTTTTTTCTTTAATTTGAAATACAATCTTATTTATAGAACAAAATATGCTTCACACTTTAGAAATTGCACATTTCGCATTAAAAATAATCAAATAATTAATACATAGTTCATAAATCATGAAAAGTGCATATCCTAGTATCAAATGAGTGATTTTTTAAAGTCCCTTAACCCAAAATTAATGGATCCCATTGTATAGTAACTATTATGTACCGCTCTGTGGACACTGGAGGTTTTACTTCTGTAAGCGGAGTGTAACATGTCAGTGACCGATTCACTTTTGGAATGACCATGCCACTGAACTGTGAATTTTTTTTTCTGAAATAACCCCCCCCCCCCCCTTAAAAAAAACGCTATTTTAAAGATAATTATGAAGAAATTCTCGCGGTAAAATCAATTTTCAATTAATTGCTTTCTCTACATATATAATGTATGATGAAAGAGGGAGTCAAAAATTTAAATTAGCGTTTTCGACGGAATAGCACGTTTCAAGCATCCCTGTACTCCACCGATTGTTATGTGTGTGTGTGTGTGTGTGACCGTGAGTCTATGGATGCGATATCTCACGAACGAATGGAACTTTTCGATAGTTATTTGTTATGATTATTACAATCTTTGAATACTGGTTCCTTATTGATTTTAAACGAGAACGAACGTTCGCAGGAGCCCTCAATTTTTCGAACGAATCGTTGAAATAATTATGGAAAAATCAGAATATTCAATAATGTCAATTATATCTGAAAAATTACATAAAAATATAAGTATCATCAGAATATCACTTGGCAACTAATTTAGCGGCATATTACCAACTTGGGGACATTTTAATGCGGTTTCAAATTGACGAAAATATCCCCCCAGATTGGCAATTAATCCACATTCAAGAATTAATAATAATAAACGTAGTTTAATGTAGTATAATGGAGTATATTGCTAACAAATGTTAGTAATACTTCCAATTGTCAAGTTATATTTGCACAAAATAAAGTTAATTGGATACTTTAAAATAATTTTCCTGTCATCCGAAAAAGCCCCCATTAAAAATATTTTTCCGTAGATCTCGTCCATCACAATTTCGCATTGAAGGAAGTGAAGTACTTTTATTATGTAGAGAACGTTATGTACTGACCACATCAGAATTTTTTTAATCGAGTGGCATAATTTATTGGACGGATATTATCATACACTAACGTGCACGGCTGTAAAATGCTGGGACATTAGATTTAAAATATTAGTGAAATAACAATAAAAAAGATCAACTTTTTGTCCAGATCAATAGCACTTTTAGTAGTAATTATCAATTATCTAATTATAGCAATATCATCTAATTCCAATTAATGCTTAATGAAACAAATTGAATTTAATCTTAGCTAAAATCCTAGGAGGGATAGTATTGAAAAGTTGACAGTTTTAATAATTTAACCTTTTGTGCATTTTCTATTTTTACGTATATATATTTATATAAAATGAATAAATAGTGAATTATATATTTTTAAATAAAATTATGTGCATTTTATATATAAATTTGGAAATTGCTTGTAATTGTTTGAAATTTGCCGAAAACTTGTTTTTATAAACTAACTAGCAGCATACCCGTTCTTCGTACGGAGTATATAATATAATGAAACTTGTAATTCATAATCATGCCCAAATTCTTATAGTATACTAAATGACATGTTTAATTAAAATATTCTGTTAAAATATTTAATATAATGCTCCTAAAAAGAAGTTTAAGAATCTCTGTTCTCGCTATATAAAATTATCTTCATGGACATATCTGAAGAATGAAACATCTTGGACCCCTTATGTAAGCAAATATAAAAAAAAAAATGGAATTGAATCAATATATGCAAAATAAAAGCGTTAAAATTGTATGGGACCCGTACTAATTATATACGCGAATATTAGAAACTATAACCTGTATTAGTAGATTACATGTATAAATTGAAAATACCAATAAACCCGTAATCTTTAAATCTGAAGACAGTCATTTATTCCAATATATGTCAAAATTAAAGTGCTAAAATTATATGGGAAGATATACACGTACTACTTATAATGTCCGATTATTAGTAGAAGATTATCCGTTTTGCAATATGAGTCACAAATGTTTTTTGGTAAAATACAACAGACGACGTAATAAATTGAATATATAATTAATCCCCTTAATCTTCATACCAGAAGACTGTACTTAATTCCAATATATATGCCAATATACGTCAAAATATATGCCAATATACCTGTACTACTTATATTCTCGTAGGTTAGAAGATATACCCGTGCACTCCTAGAAGATTACTCGTACAACGTACAATATGCGTGTGTCAGCAATTTTTGCCGCAATAAAACAATTGCGTAATAACTTAAAAATATCAATAATCACTGAATCAATAATTCCGGAAAATATCAATAATAATAATGTTTAAACCTGAAGAGTATAATTGATATTTTCCAGTCCAAAATGAAATGGCAATGAAATTTATTTTATATACATATCTTCATTATTCAAATCGGAAAGGATTTAATAAAAATCGTCTGCCGCATAAACACATTGGATTTAAATCCGTTGCTAAGCGACATGATATCATTTGCTTCAAATAAATTGGTAGAAAAAATATCGTCTAAATAGTTATATTTCTATGGAACATTTGGCGACAGTTTCGTCAAATTATCGACATTATAAAAAATCGCCAAATTTATCGCCAAGTTGGACTGTAGAACTGACAGTTACACTTTGCGACAAATTGACGAAATATCATCACAATACTATCCCCTAACAAAAAATAATTAATATCATTTATGTAGCGCAATTTCATCAATTTCAAGATATTTTTATAGATTTGAAAACATTTTTATCAATTTGGTAACATTTTAAAAATTCGCTAAATGTATTACTAAGTAGGATGGTTGGTCTGACAGATAAATGCTAACCAAACATCATTTCAGTACTCTCTTCTAACAAAACAAAAAAAAATTTCATTGATATGTAGAAGACCCAAGCCACACGACCAACCCGAAGGTTTATGGCAGCTGTTTGTGTGTCGTTTATATCAATTTCGCGACATTTCCGTCAATTTGGAAAAGTTTAAGAAAAGTTGTCAAATTAGCGATATCCCTCCAAATTCGTAGCTTTGAATTTGCAGATCTGAATGAAACATTCTTATCCCGTTTCAATATACTAAATGAAAACACTACAATTGTATTAGAAGATATACCCGCTCTACCCTTTTTCTGTTTCAACAATCGGCTATATGAATTTATTGGCTAAACACAATATATGAGTTTAGTAGCTAAATACGATATAAGCTTGAAAACTCTTTGCCAAAATAAATGAAATTGATGTACGCAGTCAGCAATTAATATAATTAAAAGAAAAATCAAACCGTCCATTCATGAGATATACTTTTATATCCATTTATCCATTTATTTATTATTTAAATCGAAAAAAATTATAAAAACATTAACAAACACATTTAATTTAATTGCGATGCCGAGCAACATGATATATCCTCCTAAAATGTTAAAATTTATTAACCACTAACAGCACACCCGTTATTCGTACGGAGTGTATAATTTAAAGAAACTTATAGTTCGCAATCATGTGCAAATTCTGTTAAAATATTAAATTTATTGCTCCTAAAGAGAAGTTTAAGAATATATGTTCTCACTATGCAAAATTATCTTCACGATCAGATCTGAAGAATAAAACATCCTGCCCCCTTTTGTAAGCAAATTTACAGAAGAAAAAATAGGAATTGAATGAATATATGCAACCCCGTACTAATTATATTGTCGCAGATCAGAAAATATGCCAATGTGTTAGTAGAAGATTACCCGTATTACAATATGCGTCTCAAAAATATTTGCCAAAATAAAAGAGATGACGTAATAAATTGAAAACATCAATAATATCCGTACTCTTTATACCAGAAAGTCGTAATTGATTCCAATATATGCCAATATATATCAAAACATATGTCAATATACCTGTACTACTTATATTCTCGTAGATTAAAAGATATACACGTGTATTTGTAGAAGATTCGTACAACATACAATATATGAGTTTAAACAATTTTTGTCATAATAAAATAATTGCATAATAACTTGAAAATATCAATAATCCTTGAATCAATAATCCCCGAAAATATAAATAATAATAATTTTTAAACCTGAAGACCGTAATTGATATTATCCAGTCAAAAATGCTATAAGAAAAATCAAATCGTTCTTTTCTAAAATATATTTTTATATCCATTTATTTATTATTCAAATCGAAAAAATAATTATTAAAATTAACAGACAGATTTAATTTAATTGCGTTTCTGAGTAACATGATATAAGATAGAATCTTATAACATGTTAAATATGTAACGTCTTATAACATAAACTGCGAAATTAAATAACGATTTTGATTTCTCTATACTTCTCATTGTTCCGTAAAAGCTTGTTTTAAATAAACCATGAACCATGGAGATAGATTTCCCCTTTAAATCATGTTTCAAACAATTCATGTTTTCAGAAAGTGACTAATTAACGCAAAAAATCTCCCATCAAACTCAGAGATTAAATTTTAATTCACTTTCAAACGATTTTCAAGCTTTTCGTTTGGATAAACCACGGAGTTAGGGAGTAGAACTCCTAGGAAAAATTTCCGTTTTTCATTAATATCTCGACAACCCCAGGTCTTAGAAACTCGAAACTTGGATAAATTTTATGGGGGGATATTTCAAGGCTATTCACCAAATTTCATTAAATTCGGTTCAGCCGGTTTTCCTTGACGATGAGACAAACGAAAATTTCGTTTTTTACTAATATCTCGAGAACCACTGGTCGTAGAAACTCAAAACACGGATATAATTTTAAGTGGGTCTATTTCTGGGCTACCCACAAAATTTCATCAAATTCGGTTCAGCTGTTCTCCCGTGATGGTGTGACAAACAGACAGACAGACAGACAGACAGACTTTCATTTTTATTTATAACTAGCAGCATACCCGTTCTTCGTACGGAGTATATAATATAAAGAAACTTGAAATTCATAATCATGCCCAAATTCTTATAGTATACTAAATGACATGTTTAATCAAAATATTCTGTTAAAATATTTAATATAATGCTCCTAAAAAGAAGTTTAAGAATCTCTGTTCTCGCTATATAAAATTATCTTCATGGACATATCTGAAGAATAAAACATCTTGGACCCCTTATGTAAGCAAATATAAAAAAAAATATGGAATTGAGTCAATATATGCAAAATAAAAGCGTTAAAATTGTATGGGACCCGTACTAATTATATACGCGAATATTAGAAAATATAACCTGTATTAGCAGATTACATGTATAAATTGAAAATACCAATAAACTCGTAATCTTTAAATCTGAAGACAGTCATTTATTCCAATATATGTCAAAATTAAAGTGCTAAAATTATATGGGAAGATATACACGTACTACTTATAATGTCCGATTATTAGTAGAAGATTACCCGTTTTCCAATATGAGTCACAAATGTTTTTTGGTAAAATACAACAGACGACGTAATAAATTGAATATATAATTAATCCCCTTAATCTTCATACCAGAAGACTGTACTTGATTCCAATATATATGCCAATATATGTCAAAATATATGCCAATATACCTGCACTACTTATATTCTCGTAGGTTAGAAGATATACCCGTGCATTCCTAGAAGATTACTCGTACAACGTACAATATGCGTGTGACAGCAATTTTTGCCGCAATAAAACAATGGCGTAATAACTTAAAAATATCAATAATCCCTGCATCAATAATTCCGGAAAATATCAATAATAATAATGTTTAAACCAGAAGAGTATAATTGATATTATCCAGTCCAAAATGAAATGGCAATGAAATTTATTTTATATACATATCTTCATTATTCAAATCGGAAAGGATTTAATAAAAATCGTCTGCCGCATAAACACATTGGATTTAAATCCGTTGCTAAGCGACATGATATCATTTGCTTCAAATAAATTGGTAGAAAAAATATCGTCTAAATAGTTATATTTCTATGGAACATTTGGCGACAGTTTCGTCAAATTAGCGACATTTTAAAAAATCGCCAAATTTATCGCCAAGTGGGACTGTAGAACTGACAGTTCCACTTTGCGACAAATTGACGAAATATCATCACAATACTATCCCCTAACAAAAAACAATTAATATCATTTATGTCGCGCAATTTTATCAATTTCAAGATATTTTTATAGATTTGAAAACATTTTTATCAATTTGGTGACATTTAAAAATTCGCTAAATGTATTACTAAGTAGGATGGTTGGTCTGACAGAGAAATGCTAACCAAACATCATTTCAGTACTCTCTTCTAACAAAACAAAAAAAAATTTCATTGATATGTAGAAGACCCAAGCCACACGACCAACCCGAAGGTTTATGGCAGCTGTTTGTGTGTCGTTTATATCAATTTGGCGACATTTCCGTCAATTTGGCAAAGTTTAAGAAAAGTTGTCAAATTAGCGATATCCCTCCAAATTCGTAGCTTTGAATTTGCAGATCTGAATGAAACATTCTTATCCCGTTTCAATATACTAAATGAAAACACTACAATTGTATTAGAAGATATACCCGCTCTACTCTTTTTCTGTTTCAACAATCGGCTACATGAATTTATTGGCTAAACACAATATATGAGTTTAGTAGCTAAATACGATATATGCTTGAAAACTCTGCCAAAATAAATGAAATTGATGTACGCAGTCAGCAATTAATACAATTAAAAGAAAAATCAAACCGTCCATTCATAAGATATACTTTTATATCCATTTATCCATTTATTTATTATTTAAATCGAAAAAAAATAATAAAAACATTAACAAACACATTTAATTTAATTGCGATGCCGAGCAACATGATATATCCTCCTAAAATGTTAAAATTTATTAACCACTAACAGCACACCCGTTATTCGTACAGAGTGTATAATTTAAAGAAACTTAAAGTTCGCGATCATGTGCAAATTCTGTTAAAATATTAAATTTATTGCTCCTAAAGAGAAGTTTAAGAATATATGTTCTCACTATGCAAAATTATCTTCACGATCAGATCTGAAGAATAAAACATCCTGCCCCCTTTTGTAAGCAAATTTACAGAAGAAAAAATAGGAATTGAATGAATATATGCAACCCCGTACTAATTATATTGTCGCAGATCAGAAAATATGCCAATGTGTTAGTAGAAGATTACCCGTATTACAATATGCGTCTCAAAAATATTTGCCAAAATAAAAGAGATTACGTAATAAATTGAAAACATCAATAATATCCGTACTCTTTATACCAGAAGGTCGTAATTGATTCCAATATATGCCAATATATATCAAAACATATGTCAATATACCTGTACTACTTATATTCTCGTAGATTAAAAGATATACACGTGTATTTGTAGAAGATTCGTACAACATACAATATATGAGTTTAAACAATTTTTGTCATAATAAAATAATTGCATAATAACTTGAAAATATCAATAATCCTTGAATCAATAATCCCCAAAAATATAAATAATAAAAATTTTTAAACCTGAAGACCGTAATTGATATTATCCAGTCAAAAATGCTATAAGAAAAATCAAATCGTTCTTTTCTAAAATATATTTTTATATCCATTTATTTATTATTCAAACCGAAAAAAATAATTATTAAAATTAACAGACAGATTTAATTTAATTGCGTTTCTGAGTAAATTGATATAAGATAGAATCTTATAACATGTTAAATATGTCATGTCTTATAACATAAACTGCGAAATTAAATAACGATTTTGATTTCTCTATACTTCTCATTGTTCCGTAAAAGCTTGTTTTAAATAAACCATGAACCATGGAGATTGATTTCCCCTTTAAACCATGTTTCAAACAATTCATGTTTTCAGAAAGTGACTAATTAACGCAAAAAATCTCCCATCAAACTCAGAGATTAAATTTTAATTCACTTTCAAACGATTTTCAAGCTTTTCGTTTGGATAAACCACGGAGTTAGGGAGTAGAACTCCTAGGAAAAAGTTCCGTTTTTCATTAATATCTCGACAACCCGAGGTCTTAGAAACTCGAAACTTAGGCAAAATTTATGGGGGGATATTTCAAGGCTATTCACCAAATTTCATTAAATTCGGTTCAGCCGTTTTTCCGTGATGATGAGACAAACGAAAATTTCGTTTTTTACTAATATCTCGAGAACCACGGGTCGTAGAAACTCAAAACACGGATATAATTTTAAGTGGGGCTATTTCTGGGCTACCTACAAAATTTCATCAAATTCGGTTCAGCCGTTCTCCCGTGATGGTGTGACAAACAGACAGACAGACAGACAGACAGACAGACAGACAGACAGACAGACAGACAGACAGATTTTCATTTTTATTTATATAGAAGATAACTAATCTAGCTATTAACTTCATTTAGCGTAATAATTTGATTGCAGATTTAATGTAAGTTAATGTACAGTCTCTACAACTTTAAGACCAGCCGACATTTAATGCTGAATTGTACAATATTAATCCTAAACAACACCCTAATATAAATTAGTATTATAATAAAATATACCATATAACGTATCTCGACGACTCCATAATGCGAATGTACCTCACTTCGGACTATATATTTCTTTGCCCGCAAAAATATCAAATCCAGAGCCACATCAAATTTCTTTCACTATTAATTAAAACAAATATGTTTCCAATTTCTCTAGTACCCCCGAGGATATCGAAATATAATTTAATTTGAGTGAAAAATAAGCGATGATATACCACAGAACCTCAATTCGCCGGCTTTTATTTGATCGAGAAACCGCTATTTCTGCACAATAATTGTATTCTCACTGGAAAAAGATTCAAAACATTTCAAAGGGAGTTTCGATAATCTTGTCAGGCAGACTACTGCTTTTCTGCTGAGTGTGCTAATTTGATAAAATGGATCAGTATTGAGTTATCACAGCAATATTGTCACTGGTTATTTAGTTTGACATTTGAGACCAGAATAAGGAATGCTTCAAGAGGAAAAAACTTTGCGGTATTTATTAAAGTCAGTTTAGGATTTATGGTTAGTTAAAATACTGTGCATTCTTCCCTACACCGAGAAATACGTTGGATTTGAATTTAATTTTGAGTGATATATATGAAAATAGGTGTGTTTATAGTATTGCATTATAGGTTTAAACTTATATGTATGTTTATAATTAACTATTAATATTATTAACCAGGTTTATCAAAAACCATTTGTTGTAGACCATTAGAAATTTGAATCAATTTCGGTGACTATAGTAATTAAAAAATAATAAAATTATATCAAAAATAAAGCAAAAATAAACTATAAAAATGTAAAAAAACTAAATAATTTATAATTACATGTATTTATAAAAATTTTAAATTATACAATAAAAATACAAGATGCCAAATCGAAATAACAAAATAATATTCATGAATGCTATACTTTAGGAAAGATATTTTCCATAAAATATGTAACGGTAGCCGGCCTATAGCAATATATTGCCTTACTTATTTAAGTTTTACGAAACTTTTCCAAAATTGTAACTCACTATTTAATAATTCATTTGAATTATTAATAGATTAACTCAATTTTTAAACCATTAAGTATTTCAATGTAAATATGGAATATTTTAATATAGCACAAAACAAACTGAAAGTAATGAGATCAAATTTTTAAGTAAATTAAGTTATGAAGACAATTGTCAGGTAGGAAATATTTAAAATATTATTAAAATTAATTACCGCAGTCTTCTGATATCAACTTGTAGAAAAAAACAAGAAAGATCAATCATGCATAAAGCATTGATTATGAAATACTTTCCAACTGCAATGCAATTTTATTTAAACATCTCTAAAATGCGATACATTCAGTCGTAATATTTTTAAAATTATCACAATACTGCAATAATTTATTATATTTGAAAACTTACAACTTCATCGAAAAAAAATGAACTTTATTCAAAAGACATAATTGAAATATAAATCGCCTGGCTTCCTATGAAAAGGCAATAAATATTTCACTCACACGCTTTTATTCTATTCCTTTCATTCATCACAATACTATAATAATTTATTTTACTTAAAATCTTAAAACCATGGAGGTAAAAGTAATTTAACTCCATGCCTAAAACTTCATCGAAAAAGTCTGCTAAAAATCGTCTTCTTCTCTATATAAAATCAA
Source organism: Amaurobius ferox (assembly GCA_951213105.1). Classification (NCBI taxonomy): domain Eukaryota; kingdom Metazoa; phylum Arthropoda; class Arachnida; order Araneae; family Amaurobiidae; genus Amaurobius; species Amaurobius ferox. The sequence goes on along the minus strand of OX578141.1, from coordinate 47,255,786 downwards.
TGAATGTTTCACTCATATCAACTATATTGCAGACTCCAAAGCTAAAAAATTTTGTGTTAAAAAATTCAGCAATTCTTATACAACTCATCTTACAGCTTAATGTGTTTGCATTCTCCATAAGTTTAAAATTAGGCTTCGTTGTAGAATTAATCAACGTTTGATGGTCTTTTAAACTCAAATATATTATAATTGTGTTGTTTCGGAATACAAATGCACAGAAATTAGGCAAAACTAAAGCGGTTTTAGGACGGATACAACACTAAATATAAATTAAAAAGAACTTTAAAAATCACGGTTTTGACGTAAGATGGGTGCCGTATTTTATTTTGAAGTGGGTCACGTGATATCTTCATATGATGTGGGTGTAATTATTATTTTAATTTTTATTTAAAAAACTACCGAATATATTTTGCTGAAATTTTTTATATTTTTATGGGGAAATTTGCATATTTTTTAAAACTTTCGAAGCAATTTGTGAATTTTAAAATCACTTAAAAAATGTTTGAAAAATTAGGTCCCATAAGGTTCAATGTATTTCATTTTTTCAACCCGAGTTCAATCCAAAACTATTTGGGTGATATTATTCATTTATATTCCCATAGGTCCCACAGACCGTCTGAACAACATACTAAAATTTCTTTTGATAAAGTCATTTTTATGACTGTTATCGTGCGAACGGACAGAGATAGAATGAACAAAGTCATAAACACTTTTCAACTATGATGTAAAGTGTTAAAAAACAAAAATGTACCTTATTTACAAATGGTTAAACACATTTTCAATTTACGGTAGGTAGAAAATTATTATCGCGACAGTCACTAGAACGCATTAATATATCAGCTTAACTTTTTATTTTCCCTCATAGTATAAGTACATATAATGCAATTACTTCATGAAATAAAAAATTCTAATTAGAGTTTTCTATGAACTCATAGATTTGGGTATCTTAAAACACGATTAAATTAATTTAGCCTGACATAAATGTGTGTATGTCTGTCTATTAGTGCGCAAATTGTTATTTAATCAATCTCCAAACGATACGGATTTTCATGCAAATTTTACATAAAGAAAGTTGTAACGAATAATAACACATTTTAAATAATTTATTTAATGTTTTTTATATAGAAAACGTACATACATATATAGTGACTACTAAATGCATTTTCACAGAAAAGTTAAACTACCACCCTCATCACCAAGAGACAAATGGGATGAATAACAAAATTAAATTTCCACAAAATCTGATTTAATGTCAAAGGTTCTTAAATTAAAACTTTTGATAC
>OX578141.1:47247003-47249503 GCA_951213105.1 Amaurobius ferox | reverse complement strand
ACTCTAAATTGTATGTATTACCAAAATTAATAGAATTTAGGCCATAAGGATACATAGTGCATTCGTGTAGAATGTGATATCCTTCCCACCATAGTCTTGCTTTTAGATTCGATACGATATCCAGAATGGTGACGGTAACATTGTGAAAACCATGTGAGGCAAAATGTTTCCACTCCAAACTCATTTCATAGTTAGTGTCACTATTGTATTTATTCACTTGGCTTCGATGTAGATTTATACGAATATGAAGGTTGTTTTTTGACTGGCCAATGTATTTCAAACCACATACTTTGCATTGGAGACAATAGATGGGAGTTATAAGACCTTACAGAAAATCCTATATTTAGGTTTACTGTCATGGATTTGTGCGGTGTTCGCACAAGGGCATAATTTGCATCGTCTTGACTGACATTTCCGAAATCGGTATTTATTGAAGTCTTGATTGCCGTAAATATGACTTTTCTTTTGGTTCGATATGTTTAAATTTTCACCTGATACATTATTAGACACAGACACACCACACACATTTTGTTTTTCTTCCTTGCCTCGATTACGTACAGGATGGAAATAATGCAATATAGAATTCATTGGATCAAGGGTCACGGGATGTTGATCATACGTTTACCCTTATATCCGTATGACAGGGCAGGTATGAATCGGGATTCCCACTGTTGCCAGTCGCTAAAACTTGTATATTTGTAATTCCATAATAATAAGAGAGATGTATAAAATAGCATTGATATAATATAAATATCACTTGTAAAAACAGCATCCAAGCGCTTAGTATACTGTACATATCATCCTTCCATTTTCTATAACCATAATACATCACACTACATCCGTCGAGTTGATGCAAGGTAAGATTTTTCACGATATCTATTGATTTTTTTGCTAAGAAGTTCTCGATTAACTAAAATTCTAGCACCATACAAGAACTAAAAAGTTTTATTTTTAAAAGTTTAAAAATTAAATGACGAAAATGTCATAAGTCTAAAATGATATAAAATATCCATCACTTAATACGCAAAGGATGTCACTAAAATAACAAGAAAGATCAATCATGCTTAAAGCATTGATTATGAAACACTTTCCAACTTCAATGCAATTTTATTTAAAAAAGTCGAAAATGCAATACATTCCTCGGTAATATTTTAAAACTTATCACGATACTACATTGATTTATTATATTTGAAAACTTAAACCTTCATTGAAAAAAATGAACTTCATTCAAATGACGGCATTGAAATATAAATTGCGTGGTTTAAATATCTCTAAAATGCAATACATTCCACGGTAATATTTTTAAATCTATCATAATACTACGATAATTTATTATATTTGAAAACTTCATCGAAAACAACTGAAATTAATTCAAATGACGTCATAGAAAAAATAACATGCCTGGATCTCTCTATAAAAGCAGGATTTCATTCATAACTTTCTCCATTTCATTCATCACAATACTATAATAATTTATTTTATTTAAAAATTAAGACCATAGAGCTACAATTCATAAACTTTATGCTTAAAACTTCATCGAAAAATATCGTCCTTCTGTTTATAAAATCAATTAATATTTCATTCATATCAGCCATGCAGACTCCATGGACTGAATTATTTTGTGTTAAAGAAATACAGTAATTCTAATACAACTCATTCTATATATTTTGCTGTTTACATTTTACATAGGTGAAAAATAGGCTTAATTGTAGAAATAATCAAATTTGAATGAGAATTTAAACTCAAATATATTGTCATTGTGTTGTTTTAGTATGTAGATGCACAGAATTTAAGCAGAAATAAATTAGTTTTAGGATGGATACAACACTCAATATGAAATAAAAAGAACTTTAAAAAATCACGAATTTGAAACAAGATGGATGCCATATCTCATTTTGAAGTGGGTCATGTGATCGTTTCATATCATGGTCACGTGATCGTTTCATATAAGATGTGTAATTATTATTTTATTTTTATTTAAAAAACTACTGAATATATTTCACTGAATTTTTTTTTATATATTTTATGGAACAATTTGAATATTACCTAACATTTTCGAAGCAATTTGTGAATTTTAAATCCGCTTAAAAAATGTTAGAAAAATTAGGTCCCATAGGGCTCAATGTATTTCATTTTTTCAACCCGGGTTCAATCCAAAACTAATTGTGTGATATTATTCATTTATATTCCCATAGGTCCTACAGACCGTCTGAACAACATACTAAAATTTCATTTTGATTAAGTCATTTTTACGGCAGTTATCGTGCTAACGGGCAGACAGACAGACAGACAGAATGAATGAATGAATGAACAAAGTCATAAACACTTTTCAATTTTGTTGTAAAGTGTTAAAAAGTGAAATCACAAGTATAAAGTTAAAAGTTAAAAGTTAAAAAGCACAGTATATAAAACACACAAACATCTAGAGTCATATGAAGTAGTAAAAAGACGTTAAATATTCCCCGATCCGTAACTCCCCCGACACACGGACATTAAAACC
>OX578141.1:47108499-47246803 GCA_951213105.1 Amaurobius ferox | reverse complement strand
TATATATATATATATACATGTATATATATATATATATATAAGATTCAAATAAAAGAGGGAAACGACCAATTGCATAGCATAAATGGCAGAGGTGGATTGCGACACCTCTTTCCCGGTTAGAAGCGTGCTTTTAAGCCCGGGCAACACTCCCGGAAGCAATGCTATGCAGTGGCCTATCTTCCGGATATGTGTGAAGTCAAAGACACAGAAAAAAAAGCGAAGCATACCATCTAGAAGCGACCACAAGACCAGAAACGATCTCAAGACTAGAAGCGACCATTGCAAGACTTTAGAAGCGACCATTGCAGAGAAAGGGATGGAATGTAATCCGTATGAAGTGCATGCTGACGCTTAAAGCAGAAATCTGTTATCAACGTGCACCAGGGTGCGCTGTCCACACATGCGCAATGGTCCCACTAAGAACTTAAAGTGTTACTGCAAACATCCGCTATATCTCTAAAGTATGCATTTTTTTCTCTTTCTGTATTGAAAATTGAATTATAATAGTATTTCAAGAAGTGCATACTTTAGAGAAAATGCATACTTTAGAGATATAGCGAATGTTTGCAGTAACACTTTAAGTTCTTAGTGGGACCATTGCGCATGTGTGGACAGCGCACCCTGGTGCACGTTGATAACAGATTTCTGCTTTAAGCGTCAGCATGCACTTCATACGGATTACATTCCATCCCTTTCTCTTGCAATGGTCGCTTCTAAAGTCTTGCAATGGTCGCTTCTAGTCTTGAGGTCGTTTCTGGTCTTGTGGTCGCTTCTAGATGGTATGCTTCGCTTTTTTTTTCTGTGTCTTTGACTTCACACATATCCGGAAGATAGGCCACTGCATGGCATTGGTTCCGGGAGTGTTGCCCGGGCTTAAAAGCACGCTTCTAACCGGGAAAGAGGTGTCGCAATCCACCTCTGCCATTTATGCTATGCAATTGGTCGTTTCCCTCTTTTATTTGAATCTTATATGATACTTTTTGTGCATGTGCTGCTTTGCGCCAACACTTGAAGTATAAGAATTTCCGTTGTATAAAAGTTTTCACTTTGTTTTATATGATATATATATATATATTACACATGTATATATATATATATATATATATATATATATATATATATGCATATATATATATATATATGCATATATATATATGCATATATATATATATATATATATATATATATATATATATATATATATGCATATATATATATATATATGCATATATATATATGCATATATATATATATATATATATATATATATATATATATATATATATATATATATATATATATTTATATATATATATATATATATATATATATATATATATATATATATTTATATATATGCATATATATATATATATATATATACATATATATATACATATATATATATATATACATATATATATACATATATATATATATATATATGTATATACATATATATATATATTTATATATATATGTATATACATATATATATTTATATATATATATGTATATATATATATATATACATATATATATATATATATATATATATATATATAGAAATATACGACAAAAAAGAATACTTTTATAATACCAAATACCACTCAGCAAAAGGCGCAATGCAGCTCTATATACTGGTGCAGGATATAACCATTAAAAACGAATCAGAAAGAGAGGGGGAAAACCATATGAATTGCATATAAATGACTGAGAGGGATACCGACCTCTCATTCCCGTTTTAAGTACTTTTACGTCTAGACAACGCCCACGGATACCAATGCAATTCAATGATAGATCCCCGCAGCATGTGCAAAAATGAAGGCACCATAATGCAGACAGAAATGGAACGACGAAAACAATAAAACATTGTGCCAACCATACTACCGACTAAAACGGAACACCCGCAACGCCACTTAAAGTATGTGCCCATACGCATGCGTACATTGATAGGTCCAATATGATGTCATACATTCAAGTCATCACTGAATGAAAATCCTCTTCTTTAAAGAAAGAATTATAAATATCTTTAAGGAAATTCCTTGGGTAATGATTTTTAAGTGCTTCTTGTAAAATGTGTTTATTACTAGTAAGACAATCCTTTCTGAAAGTATTATTATTGCGATTTCTTCTAAGGTGTCCTGTTATTATATTACGGAAAATATTCCTAGTTAAATTCGACCTTCATCCAATAATTTGGTTTATCTTCATATCATAATTATTACGTTTATTGTACATTACTGTATGAATTCCATTTTTATGCTTGTATCTTATGGTTATGTCAAGGAAATTTACTTCGTCTTTGACGCTATTAGGGTTCTTAACAAGTTCCAATTCCGGAGGATAAAAGTCAAATTCAAGTTCAGGAGTACTTGAGTAATGTCCTAAAATCACATCGTCCACATATCTGTAATATGGCATCTCGTATAATACCTGATTATTTGTTTCAAAGTATGTTAAATATATGTCAGCAAGGACTGAAGAACAGCCCCCGCCCATGGGAATTCCTTTAATTTGCTGATAAAATACTTCTCCGTTACACAGTATGTTTTCAAACAGTACCAGCTGAATTAGATCCATATACCTACGCAAAGTGATCACTTTTTTGAGGTTGTATTCTGTATGCACCAGTAAAAGTATCGCATGTAATTTATTAAGATCAATGTTGTTGAAAAGGTCTCGGAAGTCATAGCTTGTAAACTGTATTTCTTTATTGCAATATTTCAATCGCTTTATGACTTCATAGCTGTTTTTTATGATTATTGGATTTTGTACCAATAAAGCTTTATATGCAGGTTGAAGAATTTTCATTAGTTTTTTGTTAGCTAACGTAATATATGTATTACATCCAACAGTAACCGTACGGAATTTTACTGGTGTTTTATGCAACTTCGGAATGAGTACTAAATAAGGAAAGGATACATTTTTTAAAGTGATACCGATTCGTTTGTACAAAGCCCTGATCTTATTTGACATAATAGTTAAATTATAAGGTAAAGCTTTGTACATAGTGGATTATATGTAAGATTTCTGTAAGACTTCTATGTAAAAAGGTTTGCAGGTAAATGCGTAATTAGATACCACTTTGTCTGTATATGTGATCACAAAACGTTCTTTTTCCCTGATAGAAGTGGGAATGAATGATTTTTGCTGATTTTTGAGTTTGCTATGATATAGGTTGGCAAAACTGTTCAGGAGATTGTATTTCCATTCTTCAAATGCTATGATGGGTAAACCATATTTGATAGCTAATTTGTATATGAAAGCTTCCAGATCTAGATTAAATTCTTCTTTTACGTGGTCAAATTCCTGTCTGCGGAATTTCGTACCCTTTTTATAAAGTTTTCTTAAAGGCAAATCATCAATCACTTGAAGATTAGCTGTAATTATATGTTTATGGTGCTTATCTCGTAAGTTACTAAGATGGCAATTACATACCTTACTATTCATCAGAGATATATTTTTACTTAAATGGTTATAATTGTATAACCTTCGTCCGTTAGGACGTACATAACGGTATGTAAGCTTAACTTTGATGTTAGCTATAGGAATCATCTCATTCAATTGATCAAACAATAGTTTGAATGGTATTTTGTCAAATGTCTTATTTTTAAAAGTGGTAACGAAATATTCATTATGGTTTTCTTTATTGGGGTGACTCTTTAAAATGATATTAGATTTCTGTGCCTTCAACTTCATAAAATCAAGTAATACGGCAAAATAATGATTTTGTATGTATTTTTGATCTATAGATGCCAGATGATCAATGATGTATTCCCATATTCTATGTAAGAATTTCCGTCTGATTCCAAATACAATATTTTTTATCCAATTATTTTTGACTTGAGTATTATTGCTAAACGAGTCCATTAGATGTTTTATTTTTGCGTGAGAGTCTTGATAGTCAATATATCTATTATGCTTGCCTCGCTTCCATCTAGAGGTTTCTTGCAAACCTAATAAACTAGAGACCTGGAATGATTCTACATTTTTACAGTGATCCAGATTATAATTTTCACTGAAAATTGCAGTGTTTAGGCCAAATGGGAATGCAGAACCGTATTGCATAATGTGTGTGTATTCCCACCACAGACGTTCCCGTAGGTGAGGTACAATATCCAAAATTGTGATTTCACAATTAGAAAACTCATGTACATGGTAATGCTTTAATTCGATGTTCGTAGATGGACGATCCAAGGTCATACTCTGCTTTATTTGGTTTCTATGTAAATTAATACGCAAATGCAAAGGATTCTTGGTTTGTCCTATATATAAGATATTACATGAGGAGCACCTTATACAATATATTACATTGAATATCTTGCAGAATGAAAATTGACTTGTAGATTTGGGTCCAATTTGTAAAGGGTTGGCACAGGGGCATAATTTGCATTTACTCGATGAACATCTACTAAATTTAAAGTCCTTTAAATTGTAAAAACGTTTATATATTCCATCAAAAAATCTAGATCCATGCGGGATCGCGTTCGATGATTGTACTACATTATTCACAACAATAAGGTTTTTTGTTGTCACACTCGGATTAGAATGAATAATCACAGATTTGAAAAATTGCTTAATAGAAGCCATCAATTTCAGGAATCTAGAACAGTCAAAGCACAATTAGGGTAGCTGGTTATCGGTAATATAAATACCCTTATATTATACCACCGGGCATATATTCGATAGATATTAATAAATTAATCTCACCATGAATACGTTTGCCAGTCGCTAAGATCAGTAATGTATATAACCATGTTAATCAAAAGCTTTACTCATTTTGAGGAGTATCTCTTCTTCAGATGATTTTACTTGAAAACAGATGAAAACAATGATTATGATCAATCCTACATGAGCACTTTAAATTCACTATATATACTCTATATACCATCTCAAATCTTAATTCGCTGATTACCATGCACAGTATCCACCACAGAATCCGATGTGACAATTATAATTTTATATTTTTTATATATAATGATTTTATAATTTTTAATTTTTTATATAATAGTTTTTAAATTTATTACAACAGTGAGAACATCCAGAAAACATAATTCATACGATTATAATCGTCTATAATAGAAGTCTACATTAAAAACAGATCAATACCAGTAAAAAAGCGTACAAATAGTATTTGTAAATATTACACACTCAAATACTGCCTTCCTGCTATACTACAATTATTAAAAAGGTAAAAGCCGATGTACCACTATACAAAACACGTACCTGAATCTCCGTATTCCACAATTTCGACCTGTAACGCCGGGTATTCCATGTCGTCAATAATATATATATATATATATATATATATATATATATATATATATATATATATATATATATATATATATATATATATATATATATATATATACATATATATATATATATATATATATATACATATATATATATATATATATATATATATACATATATATATATATATATATATATATATACATATATATACATATATATATATACATATATATACATATATATATATATATATATATATATATATATATATATACATATATATACATATATATATATATATATACATATATATACATATATATATATATGTATATACATATATATATATATATATTTATATATATATATATATGTATATATATATATATATATATATATATATATATATATAGATATATATAGATATATATATATATTGGAAAGAAGTAATAATAAAAAAATAATTAATTCAAGTAATCGTGAAATATTAACATCACCATAGAAGCAAAACCACTGCCATAATGCCGATAATAGAAAAAATCAGCATCGGCCCAAATTCGAAGATTAAAAAGAATTAAATTCATCTTTAGGTCTGAGTATTTAATTCTAATTAACCCAAACAAATGCATGTTTCAGATTGGACAATGGTACATTACTATACATGTCCAAACTCAGGCTACAGACACCAAAAGATGAAAAAATGAAGATAAGAAACAGGAAAATTTGTATTGCCATGTGGCAGGAACCCTTCTTTTTTCACTACATGTATGTGCGACCAACCTCACCACTATAATAAATATCTAGAAGCACCGGAATGAACATGACGAAATACAACCTAGGAGGCAGTGCGAACGTTCACAGCGACACTCCCAGACCCGTCCAGTGAGTCAAAGCAGGAGATAGGACTATTAGTCAAAGCAGGAGATAGGACTATAAGCAAAATAGAATATGAGCATGAAACAAAGATGAAAATTCTTGCCAAACAAGAGATTCATAGAAGAAATGGATAAACGAGGATGCCACTATACACCATTATAAGGGCACTCAAATCGTAGTTTCAAACTGGCTAAGGTTACAATTTTTTAGCGAATATAAAATTGAAAACATCAATATAAATGCATCTTATTTTCAGATGTTTTTGAATTTACTAATTTTTTTAGCTTATTTTATTATTTTTCATTTTTATTTATTTATATAATTAATAGATAAGGTTTTTTTTTCTTTTCCCCTTTAGCCACTATAATTGGGAAGGTTATCTTGGATGATATGGGGTGGAAGTTGATACACTGAGTTATATATATTGCAATCTCGATAATTCCATGTAGGGTGTTCCTACATTTAAATATATATAATGCATAAGATGTCTTTCTACGTCGTGTAAAGTGTTTCTACTTTTGTCAAATTGGTATACAATGGAGTAATTAAAATATATTGGGAAAGAAGTTACAAGTTTTTTAAGCCAAAGCAATGTTATTGAATATATGAGGCCAGAGTCCTAATCTGTACAAGTGGAAAATACGTTGTATTCATTTAATCTTAGGCATTTAACTATTGTTGAATTAATAAAAATTAAAATCACTTTTGTAGTTCACTATCTTATAAATTATCGTAACGCTTCTTGACGTATTTACTCGTCATTTTACGATACTTGATCCCTATTGATCAAATTACAAGAAATCATTTCAAGGAATCAATGGGGGATTCAACGAAAAACATCTTAATCCGTAATCCCTCTGAAAGAGAAAATAGAATTATAAATGAAGTAAATAAGTTCAAATATTGATCAACAGGCTTTAATTAGATTTCTAAAAGAGTTATTTAGAAAAAATTCTTTCTTAGCTTTATATCTAGCTTTATTCTAAAATGTATAAAAGTTTTCATTGTTAGAATATTTTGCAAATGTCTTAGAGGAGCAAATAGTTGTTATTTAATTTCTTAAACTACAAATTCTGTCACATTAATAAAAATCACTTTTGGTATGTTATCATTTTAATAAAATTAATTTTTTAGGAAAATATACAAGTTAGTATAGTTTAATACAAAAACTCTCAGAATTGTTTCTCAGAATTACTCTGGTTAGAAAATTATTTAGTACCTATCATTAAATTTGTGGAAATGGCTAGATGTACGACATATAGTACCAATAAATATGTTTTATATAATTCAGTTTCTGAGAATCTTATGAAACCGATTTTCAAATTTCTTTATTTGTTTGAAGGCTGATGCTTTCAAAATGAGCATATTGTATAATTTTTCCTCAAAATCCTAAATTTTTATATGAGGTGGTAAGTACATTCTTCAAATTATTTTATTACTATGTTATGTATATTAGGTAAGGTTTCTGTGGTATAGTCGGAAAAGCGTCGTCATAGTAACACACAATTCGGAGGTGGGAGCTCGCACGGTGCAATATCAAAATCGGTTAAAAATTTATTTCGAAAAAGTTGTTCTCTTTCTTTTACAGAACAATCGACATATGTAATACACAAACCGTATATTTGTTACTCAATTTCTGATAATCTATCCAAGCAATAAGCAAAATACACTTTGTGCGTGAGATAAGGAAACCGTGTGCAACGTATATAATCACAAATAACGCAATAATGCAGCATACAGCTGTATCGAGAATAAGCTGGATCCCCTTCATCTGTGGAAGTGAAACAACAAACCCGAAGTCCAAAAAATCTGATGTGGGCAGCACATGACTTTCCCTGCAGACTTATATCCACGTTCTCTTTATTTTAATTAAATTTATTTCACTTTCAATTCAATTTTTGTTCTGATTCGGTAACCGGACTTATTTTTAAAGGTGGCGTAGAGAAAAAACGAAAAACTAAAATATCTCGAGAACGGCTAGTACTAGTGTAATGGGATTAATCTTATTCTTTTCTTCGCTAAAAATTACGTATTAAACACGCATTTAATGGATATATTTGAGCATACGTAGTTCTTTAGTTTAGATTTTGCCGATTCTTGCTGGCCATTTTGCAAAAAAGGCACGTTATTTCTTTTCGAAGTATACCAAAATCTAATCAGCATCAGGGTGACCCACAAATGACTATCTGCCGAATTTTGTGCAGTTTGGTCCATTAGTTTTTCAATTAGAATGGATACAAGCTTTTGCGGGAGATTTCGCAAAAAAAAGGCGGGTTCGTTTATCCCGAATCGTACCCAAAACTAATCAGCACCAGATTCGCCCACAAATGACTTACCTACCAAATTTTATGAAATTCGGTCAATTAGTTTTTTTAGCTAGAGTGGATAAAAAATCTGCACACACAGACACACACACAGACGTCACGCTAAAAATAGTTTTTCTGTATTCTAAAGGTCTCGAAACGTGTAGATCCGTCGAAAACTCGAGTTGTGATTTTCGGCATGATTCCAATACTTTCCCTATACATTACCATGTATTGCAGGGAAAGCAAAAAGAAACAAGAAAGATCAATCATGCATAAAGCATTGATTATGAAACACTTCCAAATGAAATGCAACGTTATTTAAACATCTCTAAAATGCCATACATGTAGCGCTGGTATATTTTAAATTATCACAGTACTACGATAATTTATTATATTTGAAGACGTAAAACTTCATCGAAAAAAATGAACTTTATTCAAATGACGTCATCGCAATATAAATCGTCCTTTTCTCTATGTAAAAGTAATGAATGTTTCATTCATATCACTTTTATTTCAAACTCCAGAGCTAAATAAATTTGAATGAAAAAAATTTTGCAATTCTTATACAACTCATCTTACAATCACTTGTTTACATTCTGTATCCATTAAACGTATGCTTCGTTGTAGAAATAATCAAAGTTTGAGGATCATTTATACTCATCATTTATACATAAGTATTATAATTGCGTTGGCACAGAATATAGATGAAGAGAAAATACGCAAAAATAAAGCAGTTTTAGGACGAATGCAACACTAACTATAAATTTAGAAGATCCTTCAAAATCAAGATCTTAACATATCGAAAAAAATGGGTGCCCTCTTTTATTTTGCAATGAGTCACGTGATCTCTTCATATATCATAGGTGTAATTATTATTTTAATTTGTATTTAAAAATCTATCGAACATATTTTGCTGATTTTTTTTATATATTTTATGGGATAATTTGAATATTTCCTGAAATTTTCGAAACAATTTATGAATTTTAAATTCACTCAAAAATGTTTGAAAATTAGGTCCCATAGGGTTTAATGTATTTCCCTTTTTCAACCCGGGTTCAATCCAAAAATAATTGTGCGATATTATTCATTTACTCCCATATGTCCCATGGACCGTCTCAATAACATACTAAAATTTTATTTTGATAAAGTCATTTTTACGGCAGTTATCATGCGAACGGACAGACAGACAGACAGAATGAACAAAGTCATAAACACTTTACAACTATGTTGGAAAGTGTTAAAACAGAGAGGTCATATACTCAAGACCTGGATTAAGAGAGACCCTTCCTTTTCCAACCATTCCTCTTCTGAGCTTCGGGTTTGTTTTTTCTCTTGCACTGAGGAAGGGGATCCAGCGAATACTTGAAACAGCTGTATGTTGCATTATTGTGTTATTTCTGCTTACGTACGTTGATCAAGTTTCCTTATCCGAACAATTTTTTTTTTTTTGTTTGTTTATTTGACTACTAATATATTCCAGATGAGCAGATTGCATCGAATATTCCTAAAACTCCAATTTTGAAAAAGAGTGTGTAAAAAGTTTGTATTCTTCATAGCTATGCATCTTTGGATAGGTCTCTGTGACTTGGTCAAGCTTTGCACAGAAATTAACTTGTTTGGAACTCCCTTGAAGCAATTTTATATTTGACTGAAATAAAATTATTGTGGAAAATTTCACATTTAACTCATCATCTGCAGTTAAAAGATTAATTTTCTTTCTCATTCAGTTTCTGAGGATGTTTGAAATCGTTTTTCAAAATATTTTGTTTAGGAGCTGATACGTTCTGTAATAGTAGAGGTAGAATAAAATATACGAGGCCTATTTCAAGTACGAATGGGTCTATTTTAACAGTTTCAAGGTAAGATATGTTATTGATTCCCACTGTCTGGACCTCCTTTTTATATAGTCATTTAGAATAAGATAAGGAAAAATAATGGCGTTCCTATGTGCTGCTGAAACGTTTTTTGACTTTTGAGCAACACGGAACACCACTGTTTCATTCTAATGCCGAGTGCCTGCGATTGACTGTGTGTTCTTTTAGTGTAATGTAAATATATATAATTCTCCAAACAAATGTCATACATACTTGAAGAGTAAAGTCAGAAACATCCTTCAGGGTTCACCAGTATTACATGTCGTTATTGGTTTTCACTGTAACCCTTCTGTAAAAAGTTATTTAGAATAATAAACCTCAGGGAATGGCGTCTAAAATCCTAAGAACCTATTATCAAATCGGGTATGATGCATTTTCCTGGTTTTCCAAGACTGTATAAAAAATATCGTAAATCCCATAAGAAGATATAATTTTCGAATTTAAATATCCCTTAAACTGCTTCCATAAATTATTTCACACTATCATACTTCCGGCCACCCAAAAAACTGCAGTAAGCCTTCGGGTCTGCCGTGTGGTCTGGGTTTTGAACACTATCATACTTGGCCAACGGCCCTACAGTGCTGAAAACACCGGTTATCGTTAGATCACCGAAGTCAAGCAGCATCGGACGCGGTTAGTACTTGGGTGGGTGACCATCTGGGAACACTGCGTGCTGTTGGCCATCTCGGGTGCGGTATCCCCGTGGTTTGCGCGCTAGATTTGCACGCTACCACAAATGCCGCCGTGTTCATGCGGAGTACGATCACGTTAAACATGTGGGTCCGTAAGTCCTTCCGAGAGGTTGGTGGTAGGGGAAGGAGGGTACGGTCCCTGTGGATGCCTCCACAACTGGGTTCCGGTCTAAATTGGGTGGCACTTCCCGGCCGTCCATACAGTTACCTTACACCTTTCTGGTAGGTCGGACGGTCTGGGTCTCAACAACAACAACAACAACACTATCATACTTCCGGCCACCCAAAAAACTGCAGTAGGCCTTCGGGTCTGCCGTGTGGTCTGGGTTTTGAACACTATCATACTTGGCCAACGGCCCTACAGTGCTGAAAACACCGGTTATCGTTAGATCACCGAAGTCAAGCAGCATCAGACGCGGTTAGTACTTGGGTGGGTGGCCATCTGGGAACACTGCGTGCTGTTGGCAGATCTCGGGCGCGGTAGCCCGGTGGTTTGCGCGCTGGTTTTGCACGCTGCCACAACTGCCGCCGTGTTCATGCGGAGTACGATCACGTTAAACATGTGGGTCCGAAATTCCTCCCGAGTGGTTGATGATTGGAGAAGGAGGGCACGGTCCCTGTGGATGCCTACCCCACTGGGTTCCAGCCGAAATTGGGTGGCACTTCCCTGCCGTCCAAACGGTTACCTTACACCTTTCTGGTACGTCGGACGGTCTGGGTCTCAACAGCAACACTATCATACTTCTGTTCCCGGCCACTCAAATTGCTACTCGTGCCCTAGGGCGAGTCGGGTGGTCTGGGTTTTCGACACTATCATACTTATTGTGAAAGTTTCACAACGTGTTTCACTAGTACTGTATAAATAGGATACATTCATGCCACTTTAACCTTTTGCTTACGGGTGTGACAGCGTCTATCTCAAACGAAGAACCTCTCAAAAAGACAAGTATTTGATATACCCAATCCCAAACAGTTCGATTCCCCTTTGCAGATATTGGCATCCATGGACGCCAATGTACAAATTTTATACAAAATGTTGTACAAATTTTAATATTTGTACAAAATTTCGTGCGAGACACTCAATTCGTTCGTGGGATATCGCAAAGTCTCATGGACGCACACATTAACATACATACACATACATACACAACCTCAAAAACGTTCGATTCGAGCTTAGGGATGCTTGAAACGTGCTGTTCCGTTGAAAACTCGAATTCGAAGTTTTAACCCCATCACAACACTTTCACTTATGCATTATATTACGTATATATAGAAAGTAATAAGCAAACCGTTATCTTATTTTATAAAGAATCAAAGCTACCCTATGAGGTGTACAGAGGTTTCTTGCTAAATAATGAGTTTATGTTTTGATTGATTACGTGTGGCTTTCAAATTAAACTTGGTTAGATAGTTTTGGTATTTTGCTGTTATTTTTATGCGAGCATGAGCTATTTTAACTATTACCTGCAATTTAAACTAAATTTCAAACCGCTGAGAGCATGTATGCATACTCTAGTCTTTCCAACGGTACCCGGGTTTTAAAAGCAACATCTAGAGATTTGCACCTAAGCCAGAGTGTCAACCATCCAGTTTCATGTAGCCCTTGCAGAATGCAGGCATTCAGTATATCCTGATGGGCAGAATATTTGTGTGTGAGTCTAAAATATATATTTGTAAGAAATGTCTTGGTTTGGAAAGCTTTGTGTTTCTAACAGAAAACAGAAATTTATTCTTTATGATAAATAAATCTCAATGAAATATCTACTGTGTATCCTATACCAGAAATATGCAAATAAATACATTTAATAAATATTGGGTTGTCCGAAAACTACTTTCGTTTTTTTTTTCTTTTAATGAATATCATCTTTTGATGTTGTTTAGCCTGGCTCACCAGACTTGAACCATAATCTTTTGCGTTCAATGTTATTGTAAACAAACCATTTTTTATCACCACTTACCAATCTTTTAAGAATGGATCATTTTGGCTACGTTTAAAAAGCAAATCACATATGCTGATACATTGTGTTAAACGAATTTAAGTTCATGTGGGATCCAAACATCAGAATTTTTTTCGTAACTAAGATTTTTCAAATGGTTATCAATAGTTGTTTGGGATGAATTTAGACTCTCACGCACAGTTATGTGACGATCAGCTTCAATGAGTGCTTTTAATTTGTCATCATTAATCTCAGTTGGTCTACCAAAACGTCGTGCATCTTGAGCTGAACAATCATAAGACCGAAATTTTGAAAACCAAATCTGGCATGTGAGCTCTGCATCATCACCATACACAGCAGAAATACTTTTGCGTGCATCTGCAACTCTTTTACCTGCGGAAATAAAAATGTAAAATGTGACGAAAATGTTGATTTTTATCTTCCATCCTTCAACATAATAAAATGCCTACCTAAACATTTCACGAATTTGATAAGTTTTATATAAAACGCAAGCTGGCATGCCAGTTGCCCCAATGCATTCTCGAATAATTGTTTCAAATAACATTAAAATCATCTGATCGCTACTATCTGAAGGAGAAACCGTAAATAGTTTCCGGGCAATCCAATAAATTAGTAAAGGTAATAAATCAGATTGTCCTAAACTGTATCTTTAATTATAATTCAGCAAATTTTGAAACAGTCTGAACGATGCTTAGGTATGTTATATATGACAAACTAATTATTTATCTTAGTAAGAGGTGTCATGGTTCGGAAAACCGTCTGTGTCCGAAAGATAATAGATCCTTATCCTGCATGACAATAAAATCTCAAAGACATTTCTAAAGTGTATCCTATACCAGTAACAGTAACAAACAAATAATTTATTAAATGTTGTAGTAAAGGTAAAAAGTTGAATTGCTCGTACATTGATGAAAACCACTGTACAGTCTAAAGGGTCGTTAAAATACTTCATTTATGTTTCTAATGTATGTACCATTATAATTCAGCTAGTTTTCAGACAGCCCGAACAATGTTTAGGTAAGTGATATATGACAAAATAATTATTTATCTTGAAGCATTTACCAGTTGCGATACCTCATTCTATTTAAAACATCCTTGCTAGACAGCGAATGAAGCGTATTTTTATTTCTTTGCTTGCGGTCGGTAATTAATCTTGTCGTTTAGAGGCTGAAAGTACGAGTTCTGGAAATTCTTTGTCGGCAGAGACGAAGCGAAGACATCTTCTCTGGGGAGGGAATCATTAAGAATTAAATTAAGCAATAACCTTTAAAATTAAATGGAATTTGTGTTGTAAAAACTCACTTGAGACAAAGTTGTATTAATTGATGTGGGTTTGCGTAGTAAGTACACTTTAAAATCCTCTGAGTCTTTTTATGCTTCCCGAGATTTCAGCATGTCCTACGAGAACAAGTGCTTTGAGTTTATCACATTTTATTCTTTAATTGCCTTCGTTATTTACTCTCCCTATTTCGTATTGTATTTAACTTTATTTATTTAAGAGAGGAAATAGTTTTTTGGCAAAGTTTAATTATTTGATTAGTCACATTTAGATTTCAATTTATGCTACTTTTAAAAACTTCTTAAATGCATTTTTTTCTTACAGCAGCGATATTCAAAGTGTGTTTCGTGAAACCCCCGGGTTCCGCAATACGATAATTTCATCTATAAATTCTCAACTAAAACTACGTCTAATATTGTGAATGCATAATTTATACCACAATGAACATTTACTCATTTTAGGGTTCCGTTATCAAATTGAATTTGAAAGGAGTTCCTCTACCGATAAAGTTTGAAAAACGCTGCCTTACGGTATATACAGTTATTATTGAAATGTGATATATAAAAAGGGTAAATCTTTATTATGCCACAGAAGTCGCCAAAAAAATTTCACTTTTATAGCCACATTTATGGCAAATATCGGTTTCAATTAGGAAAAGTCACCCAAGCAACGGTTCAGAAATGTCAGCAATGGGGAATCGCAAATAGAGTGTGTGATGACGTCTTCAACCAATCCACGTGCGCGAGAGTGAGGGCAACAAAGTTTCCAACCAGCCAATGAAAACGAGGGCGTGCCAGACGTGCTTTATAGCTTGTAAGGCGAGGATGAAAAAGTGCTAACTTTTCTACTCTGCAAAACTCAAATTCCAACTTGAACATTAACTAAGACGGCATTCAGAAATCATCGAGAACGATGCTGATTATCAATCCGCACTGATGACTAAAGATTACTAAGGCAGCGAAAATATGAAGTTGTGTTAGTGAAAAAATGAGCTGCGCCATGAAAGGTGATAAAGTCGTAATCAGCGAATTAGTGCAACTGATATGTTAAAGATTTGTTCGACTTCCCAATGTATTAATACAGATCTAGATATAGTATATGCATCTTCAACGTAATCTATTGAGGTGAGGTTTTTATAGTCGATGTGTAATACCAAATTTGGTACAATATAGCATCCTATATCAGATACTCCTTAAAAAAATGCTCTAATTGTAATTTTTAATTAAGTTAAATTTATTCTTCACATTAAAAGTCTAACCCAGTGTTCAATATGTAGAAAACCAAGACCACTCGACTGGCCTTAGGGCATACAGCAGCTGTTTGAATGGCCGGGGTATTCAATATGTGAAATAAAATAGTCATCAATATGGAATACATGAAGATAAAATAATTAATTTTTATATTTATGTACAAAACGTGTTTCATAAAATATAAATTAAATTAATAGAGTGCATAAACACAAAGGTGAATAACTGGCAGTTTATACTATGCATGAATCTTGAAATCAAATGTTAATCTAAATGTAAGCATGATGTATATCCCGAATGGTGTTTCACTAGGATTGTATAATGTCATGTTTCAATATCAAATCCGCATAGAAATTATAACTGGTTGTATATGGAAATAAATGTGTCTGAAATGTTTATCGTAATCATTTTCCACTAGCTCAATATAGTGCGTTATAGCTTTCAATTTCCCATCCCTGTCAAATTACTTATCATACCAATCAAGTTATGTGTACAAATCAATTATAAAGCTCTAAATGTAAAGAATAAAACTCTAGATTTATTGGCCGAGATGATTTTGTAGTTTTATATTATTTTAAGACATCATTTAAATTATTTTAAGACATCATTTAACATAGTCATCCCAGCCTCCTAAATATAATGCTGTCATTACAAAGATATAGGGCTATTGTAGTAACAATGATATATGTAATTTAAAAGCCAAGTACAAAGTTCTTTTCATATATATACATACACACACACACAGCAAGAGAGAGAGAGAGCTTGAAACCATCATCTTTCCTCAATTGGTCGAAACATATTCAGGGGATCCTAAAGCGTACTTTCAAGTCCAGATATTGAATTGGAAAATCTTTGTGAAGACAATATTTTTTCTACATTATTTTAGGAGAAAGCAAAAATATAAATATGGGTCGTATAATAATTACATTTTCTTTAGGGTCGTATAATAATTACGTTCTCATAAAGGAGGTCATTGCATTATCTTAAGAATAGGATATACGATTGTGTGGTTACGGGGAAATGTCTAGTAATTATGTTTGATAGAGAGTCGTATAGTGATTACGTTTTGTTAAGGATAGTAATTATGATTTTACGTTTCGCTAAGGGGGATTATATAGTAATTACGATTTGTTAAGGGGAATTATGAAGTAATTATATTTGTTAAAAGCTCTTATAGTAATTACGATTTGTTAAAGAAAACCCTGCAACAATTACGTCTTATTAAAGGGAATTATATAATTATTACGATTTGTACGAAAGTCCTATAGTAATTACGTTTTGTTAAGGGAAATCGTACAGCGCTTAGGTTTTGTTCGATGTTTGACGTTATGTTCTATAGTAATTGCGTATTTTTAAAGGAGATCGTATTGTAATTATGTTTTGTTTTAAGGTATAGTAATTATGCTTTATTCGAGTGTTGTACGGAAATTAATAATATTGATTGAGAGAGATGTGTTGTTCGTGTGTGTCAGTGAATTTTATGAGCACAAGTACTGTGGGCGGATGGGATGTATTATTTTTCATAACTTTATACATTCCGCCATAGGACGGTCTTATGATCTAATAAAACTTTTTAACCACTATACAGTGTTTAAAATGATGCAATAGTAAAAATAATCATGCGCTAAACAAATTAGCAAATTTCTATATTATGATAAAAAATAATACAAATTAAAGTTAAAATTTACTAAATCTTACTGAAAATCTATAAGGTTTTTGTTGCTAATTAAAATAAGTATACCAAATTTCATGATAATCGGCTAATTCTTTCGAGAGATAACGCGCTCTCAATGATCAAATAAAGGGATAGGAATGAATAGGAATTTGTTATACATTAAGGAAACATATGTAAAATTTAAAAATACTGAAACACTAATATAATATTTTTTTTTAAATTAAAAATTAAACTTTGGGGATTGCTTATGCGTTTTTGAGTTAAGCTAGGGGAACTGATCAACCATCCTATCCGTACTTACATCACACATTGGCTTAAACCATGGTAAAAACTCCACGTTAATTAGCCACATGTTCTTCTTCCTAAGCTTTAAAAGATAATGGATAAATAAAAACACTTACCCCTTTTCTCCGGGTAGATAGTACATAATATAATCCACAGAATTAGGCACAACAAACAAACAATTTTTTTTCTCTTCATAACACAGCGTAGCTTTAAGACAAACACTCATCATCATACAACCAACACGCGGTACAAGCGGGTACTGAAATACACGGGGCCCACAGCTCTAAGGACACGAATTTCTTTGAGGTAAGGTCAAGTTTTCTCCAAAACTCTTGTTGCCCTTCCCCCCGAAACTTTGACAGAAAGAGATTAAGCATAGATACTCTGGAGTGTTTGAAAGTAAAAAAAAAAAGAAAGCTGGCAGATTACAAGAAAGGAATTAAAGGGAAAATGTGCAAGAAGTTTATCATAAAAAGAAGGGTAAGAGAATTATGAATTTTATCAGGAAATGGTTTATTAAAGGGAAAACTTGCAAGAAGTTTATGATAAATAGAAGTGTAAGAGAATTATGAATTTTATTAGGAAATGGTTTATTAAAGAAAAATTCAAAACACTAAGCCGAGATTTAGAATACAGAATTTTGGGTAATGTATATAAGGGATATGTATAAAGGAAAGTTAATTAATAATCTGAAGAAAATTTGGTTTATTGTGTTTGTACAAATTATGAATTTATCATGAAATGTAATATGGCATGGCAATTCGTGATAATATTGACAAAAAATTCGTTTGTTTGTTTTTCTTTCAATGAGAAGGTATAATGTATTTGTAAATATTAGTAAATGGGTTAAACAGTGAGAAATTTTTGTGGGTAACATAAATGCTGAAAGAAATGAAGAAAGAGAATTTGAGAAAAAATAGTGGGAGAATAGTGTTCATCTTGAAGTACTAGAGAATGTATAAAAAAATTATACATAGGAGTAACATAGGAGAAATTACGGTATTTTGAGTATTAAAGAATGGTGAATAAAAAAAAAGGGAATTAGTTTTTGTAAAAAAAAGGTCAGGGATTTCATGTTAAATAGGTTTTGTCAATACGAGAGAGAGAATTTGTGTCATCAGACTGTATGTATATGTATGCATTGGTATTGATAGAAAGTGCTTGCGTTAATTATGAATTTTCCACATCTTTGCACGACAGTGAAAGGATGCAATGGCTTGTGGTAATTTATGATTTCCACAGTACAACTTTTCACATGTTTTCTTGACAGTGAAAGGATGCAATGGCGTGTGCTAATTTATGACCTCCACAGTACAATTTTCCACATCTTTGCTCGACAGTGAAAGGAGGCAGTGACGCCTTCTTCACATAATCTTTCACTTTGCACATGTTTGCCTGTCAGCGAAAGGAGGCTGTGACGCCCTTTTCACAGAAACTTTCACTTTTCCACATGTTTGCCTGACAGCGAAAGGAGGCAGTGACGCCTTTTTCACATAAACTTTCACTTTTCCACATGTTTGCCTGACAGCGAAAGGATACAGTGACGCCTTCTTCACATAAACTTTCACTTTCACACATGTTTGCCTGACAGCGAAAGGAGGCAATGGCGTACCATAGACACACAGTCACAAGTATAATTTTGCAAACAAAAAAAACTTTTTGAGACTTGTATACAAACTTAGAACTATTTATATATCACTGACATTTATTCAACATTTGGACAGCCAATTTATTGCACTTGGAATCTATATAGAACAAATAGACATTTCGGACAGAAAAATGTTTTATACTTTCATTTTTCAAGATTTAGATAGCATTGTTGTGCGTCATGATATTATTGTGTTATATATATATATATATATATATATATATATATATATATATATATATATATATATATGTGTGTGTAAATATCAGTTACAGGTTTTTAGGTGGATACTGGACCGTCTCACGCCTCAAACTTCAGGGAAGGGGGTGAATGTTCCATGGCAAATATGGAACATTGTGAATTGTAGAGGGAGTACAACCTCTAAAGATGGTCCCTGTGCTACTTCTACAATACTTATACATTTCCCTTGGTCAACACCTGCAAAAGGGTGAACAAGCAAAGTTTCTGCTAAATATGGACAGAGATGGCTCAGTTACACAGGGGCTCACAGCAGGGCGCTTTTGGGGAGAGCTTACCCTTAACCGTTTCCGGCCGCACGTGCGCCCAGATTCATGGGAACTTTGGCCCAGCTGTCAAACATTAATTCTTGGGTGCTCACCAACCCTCTGTCATGCAGAACTCAATAGCTGACATGTAACCATACACCGACCTATGGGAAAATGCAAGGGCTTAGGTTTCAAACCAATGGAAATCAGGGGCATAGCCTTGTAGGAGGCGTTAATTTTCAGTGTGCGAGAGAGAGAGGATTCTTGAGAGAGTTTTTAGTAGACTTGATTTTCTGATCACGAGCAGTGAGGTCCTGATTTTGTGGGACTGGCTTTTCCCTGAGTCCGAGATGAAACCAACGGACCCCATGATGGGACTCCGACGCCTCCCGATACTCTGATGCTCTATGTTCGGCGAGATGCTGAAGGTATGCCATGCATGTACATTTACATACTTTATTGTTGGCACAAAACGACCTTTCTCTCTCGAACCTTTTTGAATAATAGCTTAATATGCAGATAATTTTTGAAATTCATTATTGAAAATTTTTAATTTTAACGGGAGCTATATTTTGCACAGAGATGTTGTCTGGGGTTAATCATGTTTATGTTAGGATGTTAAGAAAATATCTTTCATTGTTATTTTGTGTGGCAATAAATATTGTTATTGTTTTATATCATGTCCGCTGTCTGTATTTTTAATCTGTATTATTAATCTGTATTTTAATCCGTTTATCTGTATTTTTAATCGACACGACCAATGCCGAAGATCTCTATCGATAGTAATGATTTTTTGCGTTCTGACCGGACGTGTGGTGAAAATCCACGCAACACCTGGTTTGAAATCCTGGAAAACTAGTAGACCCCTACGTTTAACGACTGAAATAATTTTGCCAATTTTCATTTGAATCTCTCAATTTGTTCGAAAGATATCTTGCATATACGATAATTGAAAACATCATCGATTCGTATTCAGAGACAATCAAAACGAATAACTCCATCAAAATCCGAGAATCGAATACTTACAGCTTTTATTTTTCATCGCCTGTTAGCAAAAAGGTGAATCTAAATATAAGGAATTTATATAGTCGCACCCATCACATCAGAATAAAAAAAAATAAGCAGTAAAATATACCTTGACAATTTAAATTTAAAATTTTAAAGAAGATTAAGTTATTAAAAATTTTTAAAATAAAAATAGAGTCTTGCAAATTTGAATAGCATATGAAAATACTGAAAAAAGATGAAAAATGCCTCGTTTGAAGGATCCGCTAATCTTCAATATCAGGGAAATAACATCTTTCCATGATCAAACTAAAGAAAAGGGGATTAAACGCAAAATTTGGCATCCTGTCATGTGTCAGAGAAATGTCGGAAATTCCAACGCAAGCGCATAGCGTGCTCTTATAGCCAGTCAAAGCAGTGTGGAGACATATGTCTCTAAACAGCTTTAGCTGGCTATACGAAGGTAGATTCTTCTTTTATTTATTTTCATCAAACAGCTTAATGTGACAAATAACAACAGCATAGAATAGCCCATGGAGTTAGAAAGGAGGAGATAAAACTCCTATGGGTGAAAGGCTTGAAAATGCCATAATGCTTTGAGAATTATATCTAGGTGTCGCTAGTGTTTGTAAAGTAGTAGTTATTGTTAGTTCACACTATAGAAAGGCGTTGTATTTAGTATATGTATTTTTAATAATTTTTAAATTAAGGATTCCGTAATTATGAGTATAATTAATCAGTATGTTTTCATAATTGTAGGATAAAGTGCAGAATATGTGGAGATAAAAATGAATTGGACGTACAATAATTTTGAATACGTAGGAATATTCTTTATTGCTTCAGTTATTCTTTGCGTTGTACTAATAATTAATTTTTACAAAATGGGCAGTTTATATAAATATTTTAGGTCTTTCGCCATAGAAATGCATACAATACAGGAATACTTATCTTACCCCAGTGCCTCCTGAATTATTGTCTCAAACGATATTGGCGTTTTCTTAATATGAAGATTTAACTCCTTTTACCGCCATGGAATAGCCTATGAACAACAGTGGTTTACTTATTTTAATTTGTTGCTCGTTCAAAATCAACTTTCTTGAAAGACTTATATTAGTTTTATTGGACAATAGCGTTCAACCTGCTCATTTCAAACATTATAAATTATCTATTTTTGAAATGTTTACGGTAGATTAAACGTATTGTATAAAATTTTGTTTGATGCATTTATTTACATAAAATGGACATATTAACATATTTAATCTATTTGGGATTCTAAAAAAATTCAAATATTAGAACCAAAATAGATGAACAAGTAGCGGCCTGCAAAAGATTTTTGGCAGCCCATGAAATAAATCATTGAAGTTTAAATAAAATCATTTAAGCAAATAATATATAAATTATTTTAACTAAATACAAATAATGCTACATATTTTGATGTAATACTTAAACTCTAGTACAACAGGCTGCATAACAATGGCAATAAACAATGGTCGTCATATTATTTGAAATGCATCAATAAAGCTAAGCTTCCAAATAACAATAGTACGTAAATTTTATGTAGATTACAAACCGATAGCCACGCCCACATTATAAATGTTAAGCTGTGTATCAAAGATTCACGGCTTAATAGGCAGTTGCTTATCTGTACTACAATTGACTGATACATAAGGCATTTTAAAAAAACTGTTATTTAGAGATAAGTATAAAGAAGAGATGAGCTAATAACACTTTAATATTATAATAGGCCGCATAAGCAGTTCATTGAAAAAGCCAATAACTTGAAAAATAGGGAGCAGCAAAAGGGCCCGCGCATTTGCTGCATAGAGGCCCGAAAAATTCTGTTGGCAGCAATGGCATTACGAACTTTAAAAATAAATAAAAATTAGTGACAAATATATAAATATTTCATAATGCCAAACTAGCTGGAATAAGTGTGGTTGCGTTTCATACTTGTTCTGAAGAAAAAGGCTATTATTGCTTTCGAAACCAGCTGATAGCCAGCTTTAACTATATACGAATATTTTCTTAAAAACAGTATATTAATCGCGTTTATTAATTCAGAGATTGAGATTTGGGGAGGATTGAAATTGCGTGGAACTACTAAATGCAGAACTAAATAAAAATAATTCAGTTATTAAGTGATTTATGCACTAACAGCTGGATTGTAATATTACAGTCTGAAATCAATAATATATCTCGTACAAATAACAATAATAGTATTTGGAAGGCGTCTTGACATTGGACTTGAACTTTAAACAGTGGGCTTGGCTCTTACAACTTTCTTTAGAAATCTGTAACTGATAAGAAAAATCCTTATGTACATTTTTATTGCGAATTTTCTTAAAACCCAGTATATTAACACATTGTTGACAGGCAAGTTTACGAAGAAGCTATCTCAAGTCATCGGCTATTATTTCGTAATTGAATGTGGAAGTGAAACAAGCTAAATAAACGTCAATAAACTTTATTTATACATAAGGAATGGAAATAAAACGTTGGATTTATCTTTTATATAACTTTTAATATTCTTGTTTGGTATGATAAACTGTATAGCAATCACCTAAGTAAAACGTGGTCTTTTCGTTGTCCTGAAAGCCTAAAAGGTGAATCATTGTAAGGAGCCCTTTTAGAAGTACGAGAAGAAGTGCCAGGTACTGTGCTGCAATCATGTGAATCTATAGTTATAAATTCCCTAACTACTTCTAGTACAAATTTTTTGTATTAGTTTATTTTGTGACTTTCAGTTATTGTGAGACCAGGAATAGGTATGTGAGTAAATTTTAAATGCATTGAACAACGTACAATTGATCAGAAAGAATGCTACTTTTTAAAGACCACTTTACACTTTTTTCGAAAGATACTGCTGTTCACCAAATACTGATACGCACGATCGACTCTTTTCATGTGTTTGTTGTATTATAGTATGCACGTCATTTTCACTATATCATCCGTTGAATTTATCTTTCGATTTCCAGTTGATTTCATAGAGACATCATGAATACTTGATATCATATGCACTAACATTTTATCTTTCCATGTGATAAGAACAATGGGTCCTTTCCGTACAAAAGCCATTTCCCGTCTCTGAAGATTCTTTAACTTTTCTATTAGTACCTTTGGCAAGCCACGGTTCTCGGGTATGGGACCACAGCCAAGGGTTTCCTTTTCTAATAATATCTCAGCTCTAGAAACGCTGTTGTAATTTAAGTATTGTAATTTAAGTATATAATTAAAGTATTTTTATAATAAAGTGGTGAACATGATGAACAAAGCTTTTACAATATTATATATTGCCCTGGGTTTCATAAATTGAAATAGCTAATGCAAGTGCAAACACGAGTTAAGCATCACCGGTCAACAACGTTTGGGTGTTGTTGTTGAGACCCAGACCGTCCGACCTACCAGAAAGGTGTAAGGTAACCGTTTGGACAGCCGGGAAGCGCCACCCAATTTAGACAGGAATCCATTGGGGGAGGCATCCACAGGGACCGTACCATTCTTCCCCTACCACCAATCTCTCGGAAGGACTTACGGACCCACATGTTTAACGTGATCGTACTCCGCATGAACACGGCGGCAGTTGTGGCAACGTGCAAATCCAGCCCGCAAACCACTGGGCTCCCGCGCCCGAAATGTGCCAACAGCACGCGGTGTTCTCATGTGGTCACCCACCCAAGTAATAACCTCGCCCGATGCTGCTTAACTTCGGTGATCTAACGATAACCGGTGTTTTCACACGGTAGGGCCGTTGGCATACAACGTTTGGGTGTGAAAACACGAGTTAACTCGTGACCGGCCAACAACGGTTGGGCACGAACACACGAGTATTTTCATATGCTATTCAAATTCATTGATGTTCATATGCTATTCAAATTCATTGATGTTTATATGCTATTCAACAATGTGTTAATCGCGTTGACTCAACTCTAATATTTATTGATTCAGAGATTGAGATTTAAATAGTGTGTGGGGCCACCAAATGCAGAACAAGATGAAAAATAATTTAGTTATTAAGCATTTTATGCACTGTGGTATTACGGTCTGTAAGTAACAGTATATCTCGTATAAAACAGTAATAGCATTTGGAATGCTTCACTTTTTAACTTGAACTTCACTCAGTGGGCGTGGTTCTTACAGCATTCTTTAGAAATGTATAACTGATAAGAAAAAATCCTTACATTGATTTTCCTTGCTAATCTTCTTAAAAACAAGTACACTGCTCACAACTGAAATAGCAACACAATGAAGAAATTAATGTATCCTTATGAAATTTACAGAAAATAATTGTAACATGGAGATGTGAAAATAATAAAAAAATCATACCTGGAAAATGAAAGCATGAAACTTTATTGACATTAGATCAATATGGAATAGGCCCACCACGAGCGGCTATGCAGGATAGACTACGACAAGGAATCCCGTCAATGAGACGGTCAATGTTGTGCGAAGGGCTGGCATTCCAGACAGCAAGCAATTGGGCTTGTAACTGAACATGGTTAGCTGGAATTGGAAATTCTCTTAATCGGCGACCCATGATGACCCAGATATGCTGAATTGGTGACAAATCCGAAGAATATGCTGGCCAAGGCAGGATATCAAAAACTTGTAGACTATTCATAGTTAACCGTGTAGTATGTGCCTTGGCATTCCTGCTGAAAAAGCAGTCCATGCCTGATTGACAGATATGGCTGTACCACAGTCTCACAATGTCAGAGATGTATCTTTGTGTCGTCATACTGCCAGAAACGTGGACAAAAGGTGTCCGTCCACCAAATGTTATACTACCACAAACCATGGTACCACTTAGGGAGGGGGGCTGTGTGGCGACTGATAAAAATACTTCCTGGTGGTGTTGTTGAAAGCATCGCCGTACGAGAGTATGGTCATCTGGCATGACAAATCAGAATAGTGATTCATCCGTGAACAAAATGTTTCGCCATTCTGTCCACCAATTGCATCTCATTTGACACCACTGGCGGCGACGTAACCGATGAGGACGTTGAAACGGTAAATGTCGAAAAGGTCGTCTACCTCAGAGCCCTGCATTATGCAATCGGTTTCGAATTGCTTGCGTCTACACCACGTTACCTGTAGTGTGGGATAAAGGGCGTAACACGGTTGCTGTGGTAAACGACTCCCGCGCAATGCTTCTCAGAAGCAGATCTTCACGTAGTGTGGTACACCTGGAAGCTCCGCTATCTGATCTTCGTGTCGTTTGGTTGTCTCTCACGAACCATAACACACACCGTTGAACTGTACTCATATCAAGACCCAATAATTCAGCGATCTTTCGAAGGCTCATTCCACCATCACATAAAACAATGATTTGTTGCAGTTTCGTTGACAACAACTGAACGTATGCGGTACGCCAACGTACTCTTGGCGTATAATGTAATGATTTTTACAGCCTGAAACCAATGACGTTACAATTTAACTGTGATATCGCTCCTCCTTGACCTGCCGCTTTTATGCTGATCGGCAAGGTGTTACGACACTATGCATAAAGAAACTGTGATCATTTGCATATGTCGCCTTGCTGTTTCCATTGCCTGATTTACATAAAGCTACACCTACAACTTTATGGTGTTGCGATTTCAGTTGTGAGCAGTGTATATTACTCACGTGGACTCAACTTCAATATTTTTTGATTCAGAGATTGAGATTTAAATTGTGGGCGGGGCTACAAAATGCAGAACTAGATAAAAAAATAATGCAGTTATTAAGCATTTTAAGCACTAACAGCTATTACGGTCTGAAAGCAATAATATATCTCGTGTAATTAATAATAATAGCATTTGGTATGCGTCTCAATTTTTGAACTTTAAGCAGTGGGAGTGGCTCTTATGGCTTTCTTTAGAAATATGTAACTGATAAGAAAAAAATCCTTACATTGATTTTCATTGCAAATTTTCTTAAAATCCTGTATATTAATACAGTTAACTCAACTCCAATATTTATTGATTCAGAGATCGAGATTTGAATAGTGGGCGGGGACACCAAATGAAGAATTAGATGAAGAATAATTTAATTATTAAGCATTTTATGCACTGTGTTATTACGGTCTATAAGTTATAGTATATCTCGTACAAATAACGATAACAGCATTTGGAATTCTTGACTTTTAACTTGAACTTCCCTCAGTGGGCGTGGTTCTTACAGCATTGTTTAGAAATGTATAACTGATAAGTTATAGTATATCTCGTACAAATAACGATAACAGCATTTGGAATTCTTGACTTTTAACTTGAACTTCCCTCAGTGGGCGTGGTTCTTACAGCATTGTTTAGAAATGTATAACTGATAAGAAAAAATCCTTACATCGATTTGCTTTGCGAATTTTCTCAAAAACAAGTACACTGCTCACAACTGAAATAGCAACACCATGAAGAAATTAATGTATCCTTATGAAATTTACGGAATACAGAATAACATGGAGATATGCAAATAAAAATAATCATACCTGGAAAGTGAAAGCATGGAACTTTATTGACATTAGATCAATATGGAATAGGCCCACCACGAGCGGCTATGCAGGATAGAATACGATAAGTGATTAAGGAGTGATTAATTTAGTAATTAGGAGCTCTAACAACTAATGTTTTTAAGTTGAAATAATATTTTTTTGTAGTTTTATTAACAGGTATATGAAATTCCAGGCAAGAAAGTAAAACGGAACAATCAATATTATTATTTAAAACTTTATGCTAAAACAAGAGGCAGGACCATTTTCTTCTTTGTAAGAGACATTAAATTAAATTTTTATCTAAGTAGTGTACATATCATATGGATAATAGCCTAAAATTCTGTCATTAATAGTGCGCAAAAGGTTATTTTGCACAACTTCTATTTGTTGAGAATGCAGATTGTAAATAGAGCAGTACTCTAAAATTGGTTTAACAAGGGTATTATGAAGAAAAGTAATAGTATCAGTCCTAGCAAAGGCATAAGATCATCTCAAAGTGAAGCCAAGTCCTTGGTCAGATCTTTTAGTGTTATCGATATTTGCTAGAAATATTTTCAGTTGCCAAGTTATATTTGCTCGCAATATAAGCTAATTTGGTACTTCAAAATACTTTTACATGTTGTTATCCAGAAAAGCGCCAAATATCAGTGTAGTTTTCAACGTTAAAATCATTGCATCCCTCATCATTTCGCATAGACAGAAGTAAAGTACTTGCATTATGTAAGGAAAGTCATATCCTGCCCGCATCAGATTTTGTCGGTTGTTTCGTTCCAGAATTTCCATTTAAATAAATACTTGCAAATATACCAAGCGTTACTTGTGCTTTAAATTCTAAAATAATTATTATTTATTTAAAAATTGTTCATTTTAATATTCTAGCTATACAAAATTATACTGCTCCTTATATTGTTCTCGTTATACAAAATTGTTTTCGAAGTTTAATATGAAGAATAAAACATCCTGGACCTGTTTGCAAAAGAATTTACAAAATTCTGAAGTTTGGTCAATATGCCGAAATAAAGACGCTGAAATGGTAGCAAACATTATTCCATTTCTTATCCTATTGCTACAATCTTTTAAACACTTTCGGAAATATATGAATGAAAACGAAAATTTAACCAATATAAAAAAACAATGTCTTAAAAAATCGAAATTATCAATAATTATCGTAATCTTTCTTCCATGACAGTAACTGTTATGACACAATAAAAAATATAATACAGTTTCTATATAAATTTCACTTCTATATGAATATGAATATGATTATTTATATTTTTATTGTCTGTCTCTCTGTCTGTCTATCTGTCCGTTCGCACGATAACTGCCCAAAAAACGACTTTATCAAAATGAAATTTTGGTATGTTGTTTAGACGGTCTGTGGGACATATGGGAATGTAAATAAATAATATTACCGAATTAGTTTTGGATTGAACACGGGTTAAAAAATGAAATACATTGAACCCTCTGGGACCTAATTTATCAAATATTATTTAAGCGATGATAAAATTCATAAATTGCTTTGAAAATTTTAGGAAATATTCAAATTATCCCATAAAATATATAAAAATATTTCAGCAAAACATGTTTGGTAATTTTTAAATAAAAATTGAAATAATAATTACACCCATATTATATGAGTCCTTCCGAGAGGTTGGTGGTAGGGGAAGGAGGGTACGGTCCCTGTGGATGCCTCCCCCACTGGGTTCCGGTCTAAATTGGGTGGCACTTCCCGGCCGTCCAAACAGTTACCTTACACCTTTCTGGTAGGTCGGACGGTCTGGGTCTCAACAACAACAACCCATATTATATGAAGAGATCACGTGAACCACTGAAAAAAAATATGGCATTCATCTTTTTTCAAAATCGTAATTTTTAAAGTTCTTTTAAATTTTTATTTAGTGTTGCATCTGTCCTAAGATCGCTTTATTTGTGCGTATTTTCTGTGTATCTATATTCTGCGCCAACGCAATTACAATATTGAGTTTAAATGATCATCAAACTTTGATTATTTCTACAGCGAAGCCTAATATTAACGTATGCAGAATACAAAAAAGTCAAGCTGTAAGATGAGTTGTAAAAGATTTGCTGAATTTTTTTAACACAAAATTATTTAGCTCTAAAGTCTGGATTATAGGTGATATAAATAAAATTTACAGTTATTTTACATAGACGATATTATAGCAGACAATATTATAGCATTGTCTTTTTCGAAGAAGTTTTGAGCATGTCGCTAGAAAGTAGTTTTACCTCCATAATTTCAAGTTTTCAAGTAAAATAAATTATTGTAGTTCTGTGATAATTAAAAAAATATCACCGCTAAATGTATCGCATTTTATAGATGTTTAAATAAAATTGAATTGCTGTTGGAATGTGTTTCATAATCAATGCTTTATTCATGATTAATCTTTCCTGTATTTTTATTTAGTGTTGCATGCGTTTTAAATCCTCTTTATTTTTGCATATTATCTGTGTATCTAAATTATGTGTCTACACAATTACAATATTTTTTATTTTAAATGATCACTATGATTATTTCTAAAACCAAGTCTAATTTACTTTAGCAGAATGTAAACAAATCAACGATTATAAAATGAGTTAGATATGAATTGTTGAATTTTTAACACAAAATTATTTAGCTCTGGAGTCTGGAATATAAGTGATATGAATGAAATATCCATTGATTTTACATAAAAAAGCAGACGATTTTATAGCATTGCCTTTTTAGAAAATTTAAGTTTCCAAATAAAATAAATTATTATAGTACTGTAATAATTTTAAAAATGTCACCGCTGAATGTTTAATTTTAGAGATGCTTAAATAAAATTACACCTCAGTTGGAAAGTGTTTCATAAGCAATGCTTTATGCATGATTAATTTTGCTTGTTTTCAATACAGAAGCAGGCAAATGCCAGGAGTCGAAATTATTCAGGAGTCATTTCTTTTATTTCATCATAATTTCATATATTTTTAAATAGCTCTTATTACTCATTTGCTACACTTCGAGTCTTACCTTATCCTACTAATCAGAAACTGATATAGAAATCCAAAGGAGTTTTGAATATTTTGGGGACGATACAATCCTATTAGAAATTAAACATATCAAAAATACTGTTAATTACGTTAAATTATATTTAAAATCATTAGTTAAAATATATCGACAAAATTTAATTTTAAAAAA
Organism: Amaurobius ferox; assembly: GCA_951213105.1. Classification (NCBI taxonomy): domain Eukaryota; kingdom Metazoa; phylum Arthropoda; class Arachnida; order Araneae; family Amaurobiidae; genus Amaurobius; species Amaurobius ferox. The sequence goes on along the minus strand of OX578141.1, from coordinate 47,216,546 downwards.
CAGGCCACCGTGTATCAATAGTATATTTAGCCACGTGCATTTTTTCATTCATTGTTCACTTTAGAAAATATTTTCAATAAATATGAAAGCGGGGAATGTGCAAAAATGTAATTAAATGATTTCATTCCGAATCATAATCAGCCGAATTCAATTCAGCAAGTAATTTGATCAGGAACATTTCAAAAATTGAAATTACTTTTCGGTGCGGTTTTCGTATCGATATTTCTGCCATATTAAGTGTAAATGGTCATTTTATTTTATTTATGACTGAAGGGTCGTTGTCCAGATGATTGCCGTTAGAAAAATGACCAATCATTTATTAAGCCCTAAATAGATAATAGTTATTGCTCCACAGATTATGATATTGCTAAAAGTATAAAAAAATATTTATTCGAACCATTAATAAGCACCGATAATATTTTAATGATATATTCGATATATAAAATCATTTCATTTAATCGAATACAGCGAAAAGCTAAACGGAAAAGAAGTTCAAGAACACTGTACTAAATAGAGTGCAGTTAGTTAAAATAAGTTAGTACAATGTAATTAAGATTAAATACATGCACAGAGTGTTTCCAGGATGCATTTGCCATAATGAGTTTCTATTTTAAATTCAGCATAACACTCTTTAAATTTGTGCCTAAATCATATTTTTATTTTCCTTATATACATAATGTATCAGGAAAATATTGTGACGGGGTCGAAAATTCGAATTCGAGTTTTCGTCGGGAGAGCACGTTTCAAACATCCCTGATCACGAATCAAACATGAGGTGTGTGTGTGTCAGTGAGTCTGTGGAGACGATATCTCACGAACTAATGGAGCGATTCAAATGAAATTTGGAACAAAAATCACAATCCATGAATACTGGAAGCCTATTGTTTTTAAACGTTATCGAATGCTCAAAACCACCCTAAAATTCCGAGTGAAATTTTAAAAAAAACATCAAAAAATCAAAAGCTTTAATAAAGTTGCGCAAATAGACATTTCTTGTGTAATTTTTTCCTAAGAAAACGATTGACATAAACTTTAGAACGATAACATGAACCGCTCTCGAGATATTGCACATTTTATAATAAATTTATCAAACAATCTCATAAATTAAAAAAATACATTAACTGTTGAGAGACTTTTTCTCTTTTCATATGTAATATCTTGCGATACATTTGGTGACATCATTCTCGTGGATCTAGCTCGTTCCATTTATGAGAAAAGATACTTTGAGTAATACTTTTGTATTTGAACAACAATAGTCTGCTATAAGAATAACTTATTTCTCCGTTTATAAGGTTTAGAGAGATTTTAGCGACGAAATTTGTGGAATGTCGCCAACTTGGCGATATTTTTAAACGCTGCCAAATTAACGAAAATTTTGCCAAAAGGAAAAAAAATGACGCTGAATCAATGAAAATGACGACTAATTGAAGAACATTCAATATCTTGGAAAGAAGTATCTACTATAAGAAAACCTATTTGTTTTACTGAAAAAGTAGTAAATTGCATTATATAAGGAATTCATTGCATTATATAAGGAAAGTCATGTGTTGCTCACATCAGATTTTTTGCTATGTGGAGAACTTCACCAAATTGCAGCTGCACTTTCGAAAATGTTTCTGACACTACAATAAACACACGATCCTTATTCCATTTTACATTATGTGACCCATCTTATGACCCTATAGCTATTCGGTGCAAAGAAAATTCTCAGAATTCAAAGACCTCCACATATTTTTTCCAATGAAGGTGATCTTTACGACTGCAAAATAATTTTCTACGTCAGATTATAGCAGTTTCTCTTTCTTTATGTCCCATCTTATGACCCTATAGCTATTCGGTGCAAAGAAAATTCTCAGAATTCAAAGACCTCCACATATTTTTTCCAATGAAGGTGATCTTTACGACTGCAAAATAATTTTCTACGTCAGATTATAGCAGTTTCTCTGTCTTTATGACTTTTAGTTTTCTAAAAATTATTCAAAGAGTTCGATTAAATGTATGTTCAACTATGAATGAGTGTGCAGGTAATGGCCTAGGATGTGTCAGAATTTAGTTGTTGTCAATGGGACTTAGTAATTTTTTAGAGAGAAAAGCTGAAGTGGGCAGCACATGACTTTCCTTATATAATGCAATAAAATTACTCCTTTAACTGTCACAAACAGATGTATAAGATCCACGTGCTCCGTTTTTAACGTTGATTTGTGCATTTGGCATTTTTCCAGTTGACAACGTGTAAAACTATTTCAATGTACCAATTGACTTATATTTCGCGCAACTCGAAATAAACAATTATCAATATTGATATCATCCTCAAAAAGTGATATAGTCCATATATTAAAATATTTTAATAATTAATTCATCAATTAGGTGTATTTTTCATTAATTTAGCGTAATTTTTGCAATTTTAGCGATATTTTCGTTAATCTGCGGCGAAATTTCGCAAAGTTGGCGATATTTTGCTAGATTATTCTCCAATTTCGCCAAATGCATCACCATACATTACAGACAAACGGACGCCCGTCTTATGACGGAAATCAGAATTTGCGAAACATTACTGCCCATTTAGCCACATTTTTCTCACTTTAACATCATTTAAAATAGTCGCTAAGTTAGTGACGTCCCGCTAAATTTTTCGCCAAGCGTTACGGACGGACGGAGAAATGGGTTATTCTTATAGTCTACTCTTATGGTCTTTCCAAGATATTGAACTTTCATTAATTAGTCGTCATATCATTGACTTAGCATCGGTTTCATCAATTTGGCGAATTTTTACCAATTGGGTGACATTTTCGTTAATTTGGCAACATTTAATAAGTCAGCAAGTTGAAGATAATCCGACAAATTTGTCACCAAAATTTTGCTAAACGTTACGGACGGAAAAATGGGTTATTCTTATAGTTGATTCTTATATTCTTTCCATGATAGTGAATTTTGGTCAGTAGTCGACATTTTCATTGCTTTAGCATAATTTTTATCAATTTGGCGACATTTTCGTTAAGTTGGCAACATTTAAAAAAATCGCCAAGTTGGCTACATTTCGCCAATTTCGTCGCTAAAATCTCTACAAGCGTTATGGACGAGCAATATGTTAGTCTTATAGTAGGTAAATGACTATTGGCGTCCAAATAAAAACTAATACCCGAAGAATCTTCTTTCGTGAATGGAACGTGGTAGATCCCCAAGAAAGATGTAAACAAATTTATCGCTTGTAATATTACACATGAAAAGTGAACATATTTTAAAATAGCTATTTTTTTAATTTTATGGGATTTATTGTAAATTTATTTGAAAAATGTGTAATATCTCAAGAACGGTTTATACTGGCGTTCTAATTTTCATCTCAATCGTTTTATAATGGAAATTTACAAAATAAATGATTATTTAAGTAACTTTTTTTTTGAAGATTTTGATTTTTCAACGATATTTTCAAAATTTCATTCGGAAATTTAGGCGTGTTCTGGACATTTGCTTGCCTTTAAGAACAATAGGGTTTCAGTGTTCACAGATTGTAATTTTTGTACTAAATTTCATTTCAATCTCTCCATTTGTTTGTGAGATATCTTCATCAGTGGCAAAGTGAAAATTTTCACTTTTTCGCTGATGAAGGGCATAATAAAGATGCGCATTTTTCAAATTATTTTTCTCGAGATACTGCACATTTTTCAAATAAATTTATCAAAAAATTACACAATATTCATAAAAAGTATTAACTATTGTGAAATCTTTTCACTTTTCCTATGTAATATTATGCGATAAATTTATTGTCATCATTTTCGTAAATCTTGCTTGTTCCATTCACGAGAGAAGACACTTTGGGTAACACCATTCTGATTTGACGCCATTAGTCGTTTATCTATTATAAGAATAACATATTTTTGCAAACGCAATGTTTGGCGAAATATTGGCGACGAATTTGGTGGAATATCGTCAACTTGACGAGTTTTTTAAATGCTGCCAAATTAACAAAAATATCGCCAAATTGATAAAATTGATGTTACTTCAATGAAAATGAAGACTCATTGATGAAAATTCAATGTCTTGCAAAGAATATAAAAATCTACTATTAGAAAAGATACTCTGGATAATATTTTATATTTGGACTCCATTAGTCGTTTATCTACTATAAGAATTACCTATTTCTCTGACCATAATGCTTGACAAATTTGGGCGACGAATTTGACAGAATATCGCTAACTTGACGAGTTTTTCAAATATCGCCAAATTTATAAAAAATATCTTATTTATAAAAAAAAATATCGCCAAAATGATAAGAATGATGCTAAGTCAAAGAAATTGACAAGTAATTTGATGAAAATACAATATTTTGGAGATAACATAAGAATAACCTATTTCTCCATCTGTAATGTTGGGTGGAATTCTTGGACGGATGAATTGGACAGATTTTGGCGGCATATCGCATCTCGGCAACTTTTTTTAAATGTTACCAAATTGGCGAAACTGTTGCCAAATTGACAAACATATCGCCAAATACATTAAAAATGACGCTAAATGGGACGCAATTTTTTTATTCTGTTATACGAAGGGCATATATTTTATTATATAAGAAATGCTCTTCTAAATATCGCCAACTTAGCAATATTTAGCCGCAGATTGACGAAAATATCGTCAAAACGCCAAGTTATTGGAAATGACACCTAATTGTTGAATTTATTATTAAAATATTTAAATATATGGACTATATTGCTTATTGAGATTGATATCAATATTGATAATTGTTAATTTAGAATTGCGTAAAATATAAGTTAATTGGGTACGAAATAGTTTTACAAGTTGTCATCCGGAAAAGAGCCAAATGTACAATTTAATGTTTCAAATACTGTGCGATGGATTTTTTTATCACTTTTTCACCGTTAAAAAGTAAATGCATTGCATTATATAGAGAAAGTTATGTACTACCAAAATAAGATTTTTTTATATTAGAGTGGATACATACAATTTTTGTAGTCCATTTCGCAAGAAATGTACGTTCTGCTTTTCCTGAATCATACTAAAATCTAATCAGCACCAGGGTAATCCACATGAGTCTTATCTACCAAATTTTATGAAAGTTTGTTAATTAGTGTTTGAGTTAGAATAAATACAAACAAATTTTGCGGCCATTTCGCAAATAAATTCTGGTTCGTTTTTTCGAATTGTGCCAAAATCTAATCACACCAGAGTTATCCACACCTGACTTATCTACTAAATTTCAAGAAACTTGGTCAATTTGTTTCTGAATTAGAGTAGATACATTTAATTTTTGACTTTTCGCAAAAACATGCAGTTTTTTTTCTCGAATATAGCCAAAATCAATTCAGCACCAGGGTCACCCACATCTGACTTGTCTGCCAAATTTTATGAAATTAGGTCAATTAGATTTGAATTAGAGTGGTTACATTCATTGCACAGACAAGCACACAGACACAGAGATTCATAGACACACACACAGACGTTACGCTAAAAATAGTTTTTTCGTATTCTATAGATCCCATAACGTGTAGATCCGTCGAAAACTCGAGTTGCGATTTTCGACAGAATTCCAATACTTTCCTTATACATTGCCCTGTGTTGAAGGGGAAAGTAAAGAAGCAAATGAAGAAAGTTGTGCATAAAAAGTTGTGCATTGAAACCTTTCATTTTGATCTGAAATTGAATGAGCATAAAAAGCCGACTTTAACTATGAAAGAAACGACCATCGTCTTAGCTCAAAGGATTGAACATTGTCATTATTAAGTCATCACTGCCCTTAAGTCGTATTAAATCATCACCGCTCTTAAGTCGTTATTAAGTCATCACTGCTCTTAAGTCGTATTAAATCAGTGTCCTTCCTCGGCACAAGTTGTGGTTCCCTCCATTTGTCGGGGGTGTCAATCTCCCCTTTGCTCTCATTCGAAGCATTGAATGTGACGTAACAAGCTCCATCTGAATTGGCTAGCATTCCATCCAATGCCGTTCTTTACATTATTTTAAGAGTGTGTTCGACCCCTTCTGGCTTGAGTCCCCTAATTTATGGTTTCAGTTGACCTTTGGGTTAACATGCTGTAAACCCTTGCGTCCTTTTGACTGGACGTATTGTTGCCGTTTCAGACACCATAAATTTGTACATAAAAGTGTCTCACCTCAAACACAGCACTTCATGTGAGATCTATTTCTGGTCTCATGGCTACATTTAAATTTAGAGGTGGTTTTCGTTTATTACAACTAACATGTTTCATATAACAAAACGCGATTCAGTGGTAACCTTCATGTAGATTGATTTTGTTTAGTTTATATTTAATAGGCATCACGCGTGTTTACCGATTGTCAGACATTCATTCAAACTGATCATTCCTTTCCAGTGAAAAATATGTTGAAACATATACTCACAGCCACAGAATGGAAGAAATAAAGTCACAGAAATGATTCGGATTAATATTTGGACGTCAATTATTATTCACAGATAAATAACATGTATAAATCTGCAACAAATCGGTTGTTAAGTTTCGTCTTTATCAAAATACATTCTACATAAAATGTGAGGTGTATTTTCTCTCTCTCAATTGCCCTGAAAATCTTGATCCTTTTTGATGCGTCAAATTCTATTATGCTTATTAAACAAAATAAATATATTTAACATATTCAAATATTTGAACGTCTATCATTATTCACAGATAAATAGCTGGTACAAATCTGTAACAAATCAGTAGTTGAATTTTGCCTTCATCAAAAAAACACATTGTACTTGAAAAGTGGGATGTATTTTCTCTTTCTCAATTACCCTGAAAACCTTTATCCCTTTTGATGTGTCAAATGCTATTATGCTTATCAAACAAAATAAATATATTTAACATATTCAAATATTTAAACGTCAATCATTATTCACAGATGAATTGACTTGTATAAATCTGTAACAAATCAGTAGTTGAGTTTTGGCTTCATCAAAACACATTATACTTGAAAAATGAGATGTATTTTCTTTCTCCCAATTATCCTGAAAATCTTGATCCCTTTTGATGTGCCAAATGCTATTATCCTTATTAAACAAAATAAATATATTTAACATATTCAAAATATGAATATTTGTGATATTAAATAACAATTCTCTGAACTCTTAAAGAAGGAATCGAAACAATATTGTTTTATGAATATGAGAGTTTTTGAAGGTGTGTTTTATTGTGATCACAGAAGCATTATTCTATGATTTTAGATAGGCAAAACAAAAAAAAATATGGAGTACAACAAATTTTAAATAAAGACAGCTCAAAGCGAAAATAAAACTGAATATTTAATTTTATTATCGCGATACAGAAGTGTATCATTAGATTCTACGTCAAAACTTTTGAGGAAAATATACCTTCTTAGTCATTGAAAAGGCTTATTAAGGTTTAATATCTTCAAAGAGACTTATTTTATCAGTTTTAAGAAAGAACTGAACAAAAAGAAACTTCATAAACTTTAAAAGTGGAAAGATAAAGTTATGATTAAGTTATGAAATTTTAATCCAGCTTGTCATTTCTCTTCGAAATATAACGTTTTTGTTATTTCTATACGGAAGCAATTAATCATAAAAGAACATATATTTCAGTACTCGTATCTTAAAATAGATTATTAAATTTCAAAATATGTGGCTTGTAAAAAAAAGTGTTTTATTTTCTCTTTTATTGCAGTACAGTACTTAATTGAATTCTAAATATGGACTTTTTATAAAATATTTAATTATGTATCCAAATACATTTTATTCTTGACAAAATAAATGTGTACTTAAAATATTTAGCAGTACCATCTACGTGTATTTGATATTTTACTTTATGGTACTTTTTAAAAAATATTTATATTATGGGTTACACATTTCTATCATCAGAAAAAGTAAAGTTGTTGATGTATTTTCAAGGAACATTAATCTAAAATGAATTTGACTGCAGTTGCGTATTAAATGTATTTCGTTTCCTTCATCGACATATTTTATACATTAAAAGTTTGTTTTAAAGTAGTAATATCAAAATTCGCATAAACAAATCCAATATACAGAAAATTAAAAAAAATATATTCTGCTTTATAAAAAGGTCTGATGTTACGTATTTCGAAATCAAAAAATGATGAGTTTTATTTGTTGCTTATACCTGTACATAAGCGAGTGAATGTACATATGTAATGTTTTGGAATCCGCTTTATATTATAATACCAGTCAAATTAGTTCTCGAACTCAACTCATATTATACATCTGCATTAATACACTCTATGTCGATTCCGCGACAATTCGTTGCGCATGATTCGTCGCGGGATAATTCATCGCGCATAATTCATCGGAGGACAATTCGTAACGGTCTCAATTCGTCGCAGCCTCATTTTATCGCGGACAGAAGACAGAAGAGGTAACAGAAAACTGCCACTATTCGCCCAATGTGGAATTACTTCGAGTCTTTAATTAACGAATTAGCAAAAACAAATAACTCTTCTGAAGGCTGGAATACATCATTTAGCACACTTATAGGAGCACATCGCTCCACGGTATACATATTTATAGACGCGTTGTAGAAACACGAAATTCTAACACGTCACCGAATACGGGAGCCTGATTGCGGGATTGTGGACTCTATATCAAAGAAATGTTATTGCGATACGTATATTGTCAGAGAGTTTTTCACCCGACCTGTAATTAATTATCTCAGAGCTATAGCGAAAAATTTTCAATTGCAGGTCTAAGGGTTTAACCTTTTCTTAGCTACAACTCTCAAACAATGGAAAAATTCTCCAGAAAAAAATTATGAAAAAATCGAAGCAAAAATCATTTTTAACTCCGCCAATGCCAGTCCAAAACCCGGTTGCAAAAGGAGGATTGGAAATGAGATTTTGTCTGTGTAGCGCAATTGTCATTCTAGCATTTTCACGAATTTAAAAAAAATCATTTTGCGATGAATTTTCATTACAACGAATTGAGACTGCGACGAATTGTCCAGCTACGAATTATGCGCGACGAATTAACCCGCGACGAATTGCCGCGACACCCTCTATGTCAACGCCACATATACGGTAAAGTAGAAATATCGCAATTGGTAACCATTTTCACTGCGTTAATAATTTTTCCTGAAGCTCATTCTGTGACGAATAGATATCTTTCAAAAACTAGGATCGGTGGTAATCCCGTAACTTTAATCTCAAAACAAGTGGGTATTTGACATATGAGAATGCTGTGAATGCAGAAAATCCATTTTAGAAACGTATTTCCTGCATTCACAGCTACGCAATATACGCAGTAGACAATCCGAAATTAGCCCAAATCGCTTTATTGATTTTCGAGATAATGAAGGGACCAACGATTTTGACAAAATCCTATTTTATAAACTTGCTAGATACATTTTCGGGATTTTTTTCTGCATTCATTATATATGAAACTTGTCGCTCAAATTTGGTCCAAATCACTTCAGCAGTTTTTGAGATTACAGAAGACCAACTACTCAACATTCATCCACTTACCCATACTCAGGACCACAGACCTTGAAGAGTCATTTTTGGTATAACAGGGCCTCATTAATATATTTACAGTGAACTCTCGACTTGCCATCAAATCAAAATCATCATACTTTTAATAAACTACATCGGTTAAATAAAAGTGTTTGCTTAATCTACTGATAGAAGCATATATATAAAAATAGTGGTACACGTCCAATTCTATCGTCTAGCTCAGCGCAAAGAAATTATAGTTAATAACACATAAATTGTGAGTAGAATTCAGATTCACATAAATAACCTAAATGCTGATTATAAAGTGGTCATAGCCATTCGAATGAAGGTAATAAAGCTATCGTAGTACAAAATCGTGAAAATGTCTAACTCTGAAACTAAATGAATTACAGCTAATTTATCAAGATCAATATTCTGGATCAACATTTAATTCGTGATACTGTTCAAATAACATCATCTTAAAGCTTATGCTAAGAGTCGCTTTACGAAACTTCTGTATAATGGAATCACCCAGCAGTGCTTTTTATAAATACCTGAACCCAAATCGCGAGTGTAACAATGGTGAGGCTATTTCTGCCACTCATGCCATTCTTTATGTATCCATACATCAGTGGCGAGGCGTGATGAAATAATTTTGGGAAACATAAAATTAGGATCCAAAATTAGCAAAAATGACATGTCATATATTTTAACAAGATTAATTTTTTTTTCTATTTTCCAATGGTGGGTACAAAACAAATCAAACTGAAACTAAAGAAGAGAGCAACAGAATAAAAGAAATAAATGACAAATAGCAACGGGAGAAAGTGTATGGACCACGAAGCTGGAAGGAGATTCCAGCTTCATGGCATGGACCCACTGGACACCTCACTTTCAAGTACCGCTCTTACACAGCAGTAGAGGACAGCACAGGTGGGTCTTGCCCATAATCTCCCGGAGGTTGCAGAACTTGCAGCAAAGAACCATCAAGAATATTGATGCGATACAGATGTACAACAGTAAATATGCAACGTAGATATACCTCCTCGGGGTGCACCCTGGAAAGGCTTTGCGGCTAAATTATCCACATCTTCTGATAATGCAACCCAAATTTTCCAAGATTTCTCATAAGGTTATAAATAAAATAAAATATAGTAATTGAATTTCATTGAAAATAAATTAATTACAATTTGGAATTTTGCTAATACAATGGAACACCGGTTTTGCGTTTCTGTGCGGAACTGATACAAAAACGTTATATGCGGAAAAACACAATGCACTGGAAACCGTGTTTCAACCAGTATATAAAAGCAAAAGAAAACAAGTTAGAAAATACATATACATTTTACCAAGCTTTACATTTCACTTGTTGAAAGTTTAATTTATACTTCAGACAGAAAAATATCCAAACGTGTCAAAAATGTTAAAACCTGTATAACTTAGAAATTCTCAAAATCAAATTTTCTATCGACTTTTAAATTAACTTTTCAGGGCTCTTAGGCAATAAACACTATATTTGCAGAAGGGGAAGATTTCAGAAAATCAACGAAACCTCGTAACTTATATACGTCTACATGGCTACGGTAATTAGCTGATATATGGTGTGGTTCTATTCCATTTCCAATAAAGCTGCTCCTGGTGGGATAGACATTTGGAGATGCATTTCTCCGAAACAATATACTGGTGCAGAGACGTCAGACAGAGCAAAAATATGTTTATATTTTCCTTTGTTTATTTACGCAGAAAACATTCCATACATTTATTTTGAATAACATAAAACTAAAATAAAAGTTACCTGGTCCTACATCATTTGGATAGAGGCTGTTTACCTTGTCCCTCCTGACTCATAGTTACTGCCATAGATCTAGGAAAACAAAAAAATAAGTGCATGAGCGTAAAAATAACAATGGAAATTCAGGTTTTGTCCTAAAAAAGTACACAAGAATGTTTATACCCTTTTAAAGATGGTTTAGGATCGCATGGTTCTTCATATGAAACTTATTGTCAAATGATCTATATCATTGAAAATGGCTGGTAAAAAGTAGGCAATGTCTATTGCTGTAGTTCCCAAGCAATGGAGTTATTGCGTCGTTTCATCAAGGAGGAATACATAGCTCTAACTTCAAACTATATAGATGGGATAAATGCAGATTGGAAAACGAACATGGGATAAACTCGGGATAGAAAACGAACCTGGAATAAATGCAGGAGGGAAAACGAACATGTTGTAAACGTGTATGGGATCTACCTGCTCGTGGTCCCGATTCACGTTAATAATCAGTGTAGATGGGATGAAGTAGAGTGTTCTATTTTATTTATAAAAGAACATACATATTAACTCTCGGGAAAACACTACACTTTAAAATGACTTGTGTACTATTTCGATTAAGATGTATATTATTTAATTTAATTTGGTATGTGGTCGAGTGATCATTAAATTAGGGTTTACACATTAAAATTAATTTGGCCTTGTAATAATATGTACATTTTTGTATGTGTTCGACATATAACCCACCTTTTGCAGCGTCCAATATCAACCTATAAATAAACATAATTCTTACAAGATAAAGACTTAAAATGTCCAAATTACTAAATGATGACACCTTGTTTTGTCAAACTTAAATATTTATTAAAACTATTATTATTCTTTTTCATTAAGAAATTCATTTTACAATTTTATTTATTAAATTTACAATTACCAATCTGTAGTTCATCAATCATTAAGTTTTCAATTTAAATTTCGAGCCGGCTGTGATGGCATATATTTTGATACGTGACTTTACAGTCAATATATTAATTAAAATGTTAAGTCTTCGTGGACGATAAGAAGGTACCTGTTGCTTTTTCTTTCCACGTTATTTTAAAGATGCAATTTTGATAGTAGTCACTGTCGACAAATTTATACTAAGAGCTCATTTTGAACTCGTCTAAAGTTTGGGACTCACCCATATATGAACTTTTTTCACCCAAATATGAACTAATTATATTTCTGCACAGGCATATCGGAACTGTCTATATCAATTCGCACATCTTAACTCCAGTTTTTAAACTTCAATCTTAAACTGCTCTTGTGTTTTTCCAGTTGTCCTTGCTGGTTCTGTCTTCTTTTTCCCCTTACACATTGGCTTGCAGCGTCCGCATGTAATCCCATACCTCAATCTCCATTGGCTTGAGCTACCTGATACAAGACCGCACTCATTGACTGACGATTATTGGGTACAACTGACAGCGGGATCAATATCCGCAAGAATCAGGTACTTTCTAGAAAATCATTGATCCTGTTTTATTGCCCATCATAAACTTAATGTAATGGCAATTCTTGGCGACACCCAGTCTTCCTGTATTTTTATCTGGAAGCTTGCGTTTATTAAGCCTCAAACTGACGTCTATATATCTTGGTACCCCACAGCATCCCAATGTTAAAAAATATTCCAAAATCGCATGAATCTGTCAAAATATGTCATCACGCGTATGATGCACAAAGCGACGTTTAACTGGAGTTCATTCATCTGCTAAATTTATATCACAACAGAGCAGCTATGTAAATATCCTATTTAACCTCAACGCACAATGAGATGTGCAAAATCTCGTATTGATAAACTTGACACAGTTTCTTGCTAAGAAGATATAAATAATGCAATCTGATTGCGACATAAAAATGGACAATATTTCACAATGTTGCCCAATAAAAGATACATTAGGAGAATTGGCAGCGCATGAAAGATAAGTAGGGGGGATTGGCAGCTCAACAGCTTGCAGAACGGCAATACCTAACTGTCACAACTGGACACATATTACACAACATTTATGGCACCTTAAGGACTGTAAAGGCTGGACAACTCGCCCTAGCTGTTCTATAGAGCATAGTGGATCTTTAAGAGTCTCACATCGAACCTTCCAAAAACGGGCAAGCCAAAAGCGGGAAAGCTTGAAAAGCTAAAGTGCAACCAGGGGCTCAGTATCTTCATTACTTCAACATCCCTTGCTGAAATTTTGGTTCCTGCACTTGGTTAAGTGTGAGTGAAAAGCTCTAGTCATATATATCTATGACGAGATAAACGACGATTGCAAATACCTGCGGTGCATAATGCTGTAATGGAATCCCCAATGTCCATTGCAAAGCGGTGAAAACAAATATTTTCAATATCGTCCTTAATTGATTTTAACATACGATGTCTTCCCTCGAGACGGACTAATTGGTTTCCTTTAGTAGGTTTATTATCGTCATGCCAAATTAAATTTGTATCAAAAATTAAAATAGTAAATAATGTTAGCGGTAATAGAACGTATGAGTGTAAAAAATGTTTCCTGCAGATTATGTAAATACAATATGTTTAATCAAGGCAAATGTTGTGTTATGTTAAGTCTGACCTCCACAAATGTTCTTATATGCTATAGCTATGGCTATATCTATGCTATATCTAAGTATATGGTGCTATATCTATGGAAAGTTTAGTTGTTGATTTTATTAATATCTCGACAACCCCTGGTCCTAAAACTCGAAACATGGACTACATTTTAAGTGGGGCTAATCCAATATCACCTTGAAAATTTCATTAAATTCGGTGCAGCTGTTCTCCCGTGATGATGAGATAAACACATATAAACACATACTTGTAAACCCACAGACAGTTTTTTAATTTTATTTATATAGAATAGCAGCATACCCGTTCTTCGTACGGAGTATAAAGAAACTTAAAATTCACAATCATGTGCAAATTCCTATAGTATACTAAATGTCATTTTTAATCAAAACATTCTACTAAAATATTGATTATAATGCTCCTAAAATAAAGTTAAGAATGTCTGTTCTCGCTATTCAAAATTACCTTCACGGGCAGATCTGAAGAATGAAAGAAAACATCCTGGCCTCTTTTGTAAGCAAATTTACAAAAAATATGGAATTGAATCAATATATGCAAAATAAGAGGGTTAGAATTGTATAGGACCCGTACTACTTATAAACGCGAATATTAGAAGATATAACCTGTATTAGTAGATTACACGTATAAATTGAAAATATCAATAAATCTGTAATATTTAAACCAGAAGGCAGTAATTGATTCAAATATGCGCCGAAATGAAAGTGTTAAAATTATATGTGAAGATATACCCGTACTACTTATAATGTCGTAGATTAGAAGATATGTCCTAGGGTTAGTAAAAGATTAACCGTATTATAATATGAGTCTCAAAAATCTTTGCCAAAATAAAACAGTTTAATTAATAAATTAAAAATATCAATAATCCCCGTAATCTTCATACCAGAAGGCCGTACTTGATTCCAATATATGCCAAAATATATGCCAATATACCTGTACTATTTATATTCTCACAGATTAGAAGATATAGCCGTGCATTTGTAGAAGATTACTCGTACAACGTACAATATATGAGTTTTAACAGTTTTTGCTGCAATAAAACAATGGCATAAGAAATTGAAAATATCAATAATCTCTGAATGAATAATACCCGAAAACATCAATAATAATAATGTTTAAATCTGAAGATCGTAATTGATATTATCCAGTCAAAAATACGATGGGAATGGAATTTATTTTATATACATATCTTCATTATTAAAATCTTAAAATATTTAATAAAAATCTTTTTCCTCATAAACACACTGGATATAAATCCGTTGCTAAGTGACATGTTATGATTTGCTTCAAATAAATTGAGCGTCAAAATATCGTCTGAATAATGCGATCTCTAATAAAGGTTTGGCGGCATTTAAAAAAATCGCCTAATTTATCGCCAAGTGGGACAGTCCCACTTGGCGATAAATTGACGAACCATAATCAAAATATTATCCCCCCCTTAAAAAATACAATTTCATTTATTTAGTTCAATTTTATCAATTTCAAGATATATTTATGGATTTACAAACATTTTTATCAATTTGGTGATATTTTAAAATTCGCTAAATGTGTTACTAAGTAAGACGGTTGGACTGACAGACAAATGCTAACGAAACACCAGTTCAGTACTTTCTTCTAGCAAAACAAAATAAATGTCATTGATTTACATCGTTTTTATCAATTTGGAGACATTTCAATCAATTTGGCAACGTTTAAGAAATTTGCCAAGTTAACGATATCCAGCCAAATTCGTAGCTCTAAATTTGCAGATCTGAATAAAATATCGCGATCCAGTTTGTATATACTAAATGAAAACACTAAAATATTATTATAAGATATACCCATCTACTCTTTTTCTGTTTCAACAATCGGATAACTAAATTTATTGGGTAGACAGAATATATGAGTTTATTAGTTAAACACAATATAAGCTTGAAACCTCTTTGGCAAAATAAATGAAAGTGATGTACGCAGTTTGCAATTAATATAATTAAAAGAAAAATCAAACCGTTTTTTCCTAAAATATATTTTTATATCCATTTATTTATTATTCAAATCGAAAAAATAACAATAATCATTAACAAAGACATTTAATTTCATTGCGTTGCCGATCAACATGATATAAGATAGAATCTCCCTCATAAAATGCGAAATTTAATAACCATTTTGATTTCTTTATACTTTTCATCGTTGAGTAGAAGCTTGTGAAAAATATAAGCCATGGAGGTAGATTTTTCCATTTAAATTCATGTTTCAAACAATTCATGCTTTCAGGTAGTGACTAATTAGCGCAAAAAATCTCCACCAATCTCAGAAATAAAGTTTTATTTCTCTTTGACGTTTTAAACAAACGATTTTCTTCCTTTCCATTTGGATAAACCACGGAGTTAGAGAGTAGAACTCCTAGGAAAAAGTTCCGTTTTTCATTAATATCTCGACAACTCCTGGTTTTAGAAACCCGAAACTTGGATAAAATTTATGGGGGGCTATATCAAGGCTACCCACAAAATTTCATTAAATTTGGTTTAACCGTTCTTTCGTGATGATAAGACAAACGAAAGTTTCGTTTTTTACTAATATCTCGAGAACCACTGGTCGTAGAAACTCCAAACATAGACTAAATTTTAAGTGGGGCTATATCCAGACTACCCACAAAATTTCATCAAATTCGGTTCAGCCGTTCTCTCGTGATGATGGAGCAAACAGACAGACAGACAGACAGATTTTCAATTTTATATATATAGATATAGTAAAGAAGAATTAAGAACAACATGCCCTTTCAATCTGAATGTTGAGTTCAATGTTAAGTTATTGATGCAACAACTTTTGAAAATAATATTATATAAAATAATATCTTAATCATATACGGATAAAGACAATTTACAAGATAAATCCAAAATCAATAAAATATATTTTGCTTTTTACAATTAATCAATTTTTATACTTTTAGATATTATTCAGTGCTGTGTGTAATATAAAATATTCAATTATTATTTGCGACATCTGATGTGACCTGTGCACTTCTTTCCTAACACATCAACGGCCTGATTTCTATTTATACAGGGTAACTTAAAATAATCCTTATAATTGAAACCTTCTGTTTGAATTTGTATTCGCACTAGGAAAATTTCAGTCTATTAAGTGCATAATACTCATTACACCATAACATGGCGAGTCTCCAGCAATTTGTCTTATACTGCGCATGCTAATAATTGGCTTTCAAGCATCCATGTTTGTTTTTGATTGAAATATCCAACCAACATCTGACATAAATCGAAGTCACATACATATATGGGTTTTCAGCTTCATACATATATGGGTTTTCAACGGTGCCCGTAATTAGCAGTCACTAAATACTGCTTCCAATTTTTACAGCAATCAGTTATTTAGTAAGTTTTGCACCCTCTGTAAAGCTCCTAAATATACAGGCTAACGCAACCGCCATTTTGACTCTAACCGGTTGAGTCAGTTATTGCGTGCTTGCGAGTTGAGCTCGCATGCTACGTAACTGATAATTGATATGCAATTTAACTATAAAATATGTGCTTCTGTTTCAAAATATCCACAGTTTCACCTTTCAGACAACGCCTGGGGTTTCTGTTTCTAACTTTTATAGACTTTGGATATATCACCTTTCGAGAAATCAGTGAGTTGTCCTGTTCTGGCAATAGTGACCTCTGCCAGACGGGATCCCACAATAAGACATTTTTTAAACGAAGACAAATCTGTCATTTTCCTCATTTTTCTACAGTTCTCTCGGGACACACACCGACAGCATTTGTAAACCTATCGGTGTTGCACTTAAGTGTACCTTCCTTGACTAACTTAATTTGTATGTATCCGCCTGTGATCTACATTTACATACATGTTCCCATGGTTTTTTATTCACTGACCGATGTGTGTAATTAATTTACCGTAAGTATTTTACAGTTATTTTAGTCCTCATGTCAATTCTTGATATTCCTTTAATAACATACTTGCCGTGTCACTTTCAAAGCACGGATATAAAAGTTAGAAAGCAAAAGCGGTAAATAAGCTCAATAAAACAATTGCAGCATGAACCCGACATTGTAATGAAATGGGCACTTAAAAGCCAAGCCCCAGATCAAAAGAAATAAAAAAATCTGATGTGGGCAGCACATGACTTTCCCCGCAGACTCAAATTCATATTTCCTTTTTTTCTTTAATAATTCGTTAGATTGAGTTTAATAACATTAAATTTGCATATTTAATTCAATTTTTGCTTTTATTTGGTACTTGGACATTTTTCCGAAATCAGCGTAACAAAAATGCACGAAATCTCAAGTATCTTGAGAACGGTTAGTCCTAAAGCATAATGGAGTGTGTCATATTCTTTTCCTCGTCAAAAATGTGCGTATAAAACAAGAATTTAATTCATACATTTGAGCATACGTAGTCTTTTTTTTTTTAGATTTTGGCGATTTCTGCTGGCCATTTCGCAAAAATGGCAGGTTGTTCTTTTCCGAATTGTACCAAAATCTAATCAGCACCCGAGTATCCCACGAGTAACTTATATACCACATTTTGTGAAATTTGGTCAATTAGTATCTTAGCTAGGGTGGATACATAAAATTTTTGCTGGCCATTTCGTGAAAGAAGACCGGTTTGTCTTTTCCGAATCGTACCAAAATCTAATCAACACTAGAGTATCCCCACAAGTAACTGATCTACCAAATTTTGTGAAATTTGGTCAATTAGTGTTTTAGATAGAGTGAATACATGAAATTTTTACGGGTCATTCCACAAATAAGGCGGGTTCTGTTTTTAAGAATCCTTCCAAAAACTAATCAGCACCAGGGTCTCACCCAAGTGACTTACCTACCAAATTCTATGAAATTCGGTCCAGTAGTGTTTTAGTTAAAGTGGATACATACATTGAACACACGGGCACACACACACACACACAGACACACAGACAGACACACACAGACACACACACAGACACACAGACAGACACACACACACAGACACACACACAGACACACAGACAGACACACACACAGACACACAGACAGACGTCACGCTAAAAATAGTTTTTTCGTATACTAGAGGTCTCGAAACGTGTAGATCCGTCGAAAACTCGAGTTGTGATTTTCGGTATGATTCCAATACTTTCCTTATACATTACCATGTATTGTAGGGAAAGTAAAAATCTGATGTAGACAGCACATGACTTTCCCTGCAGACTCAAATTCCCGTTTTCTTTATTTCTTTAATAGTTGATTAAATTGAGTTTAATTGCACAAAATAACACTACATTTGCATTTTTAATTCAAATTTTGTTTTTATTTGGTAATTGAACATTTTTTCAGAAGCGACATAACGAAATGCGAAAAATCTCAAATATCTCGAGAATGGTTAGTCCTAGAGTAATAGAGTTGGTCTTATTCTTTTCCTCATCAAACATTACATATGAAACAAGCATTTAATTGATATATTTGAACATAAGTAACTTTTTTTAGATTTTGGGGATTCTTGAGAGCCATTTCGCAAAAAAAGGAAAGTTGTACTTTTCCTAATAATACCAAAATCCAATCAGCACCAGAGTATACCACAAGTAACTTATCTACCAAATTTTGTGAAATTTGGCCAATTAGTATTTTAGCTAGAGTGGATACATGAAATTTTTACGGGCCATTCCACAAATAAGGCGGGTTCTGTTTTTAAGAATCCTTCCAAAAACTAATCTGCACCAGGGTCTCACCCAAGTGACTTACCTACCAAATTCTATGAAATTCGGTCCAGTAGTGTTTTAATTAAAGTGGATACATACATTGAACACACGGACACACACACACACACACAGACACACAGACAGACACACACACAGACACACACACAGACACACAGACAGACACACACACAGACACACACACAGACACACAGACAGACGTCACGCTAAAAATAGTTTTTTCGTATACTAGAGGTCTCGAAACGTGTAGATCCGTCGAAAACTCGAGTTGTGATTTTCGGTATGATTCCAATACTTTCCTTATACATTACCATGTATTGCAGGGAAAGTAAAAATCTGATGTAGACAGCACATGACTTTCCCTGCAGACTCAAATTCCCGTTTTCTTTATTTCTTTAATAGTTGATTAAATTGAGTTTAATTGCACAAAATAACACTAAATTTGCATTTTTAATTCAAATTTTGTTTTTATTTGGTAATTGAACATTTTTTCAAAAGCGACATAACGAAATGCGAAAAACTCAAATATCTCGAGAATGGTTAGTCCTAGAGTAATAGAGTTGGTCTTATTCTTTTCCTCATCAAACATTACATATGAAACAAGCATTTAATTGATATATTTGAACATAAGTAGCTTTTTTTAGATTTTGGCGATTCTTGAGAGCCATTTCGCAAAAAAAGGAAAGTTGTACTTTTCCCAATAATACCAAAATCCAATCAGCACCAGAGTATACCACAAGTAACTTATCTACCAAATTTTGTGAAATTTGGTTAATTAGTATTTTAGCTAGAGTAGATACATGAAATTTTTAAGGACCATTTCGTAAAAAAAGGCGGGTTCTGTTTTTACGAATCGTACGAAATACTAATCAGCACCAGGATCATATTCAAGTGACTTACCTACCAAATATTACCTGGAAATTCGGTCCAGTAGTTTTATTTAGAGTGGATGCATACATTGCACACACAAACAGACACACACACAGACACACACACACACACAGACACACACACACACACAGACATCACGCTAAAAATAGTTTTTTCGTATTCTAGAGGTCTAGAAACGTGTAAATCCGAAAACTCGAGTTGTGATTTTCGGTATGATTCCAATATTTTCCCTATACATTACCATCTATTGCAGGAAAAGTAAAAATTAACTCACATAGGCACAAGGAGGCCCGGCCTCACAAATTAAAAGTTTGAAAGCAAAATATTAATTTCAACGAATCACAGAAGATGGTAGGCCAAAAATAGAAGAATCGTACTTCAGATTTTTATATTTTATTTCGCGCCGACGCGGTGGTCGAAAGGACAAGGCGAGCGTTTCCAAGCGATCGTTCGACCGCTGCGTTGTGGGTTCGAGTCCCACGTAAGGCATGGATGTTGTATTGGTGGGCGCAGTGTGTTCCGCCCCCTTTGGTGCGCCTGGGGCAACGTCCTAGGACGGCTAAATGGTTCAAGTTTCTGGCCGATGTATAGGTGAATGATGAAAGTCAAATGCCTGGCCATTTGATAAAAAATATATATGTATATATTATTTAGCAATATTTTACGTTATGAACTCTTTATGTATTGTTTGTTCTCGTTGTATGTTCATTTTAAGCAAAGTTTAAAAATGAAGCAGTTTTATATTTTTACTCTACCTATTTAGTTCATTTTATTTCGTTCTATAAATGCATTTACTTAAATAAAACTTTTATACTTAATATGCATCAGTGTTAAATTAAGTGATTCTTCAAATAGAAATATATTTTTAAACTTATATAAATTCAGAATATTAAAGTAATTTAAATATAGATTTACTGTTATATCAAGTACACTCTGGTGCATATAAAAAATATATAAAAATAAAAAAATAGTACTATCCCACGTAAGGCAAGTACCAAATTTTGAAGTCTTAACATATCATGAAACTACATAAAGTAAGGGTGGGAAAGAACGCAAGTCCTAAATCTCGAGTTGATTAATAATATCCTATTTCAAATTTATACTTTTCTATGATTTACCAGTAAACGGTGCGTGAAAATAGAAGGTATCATTTTAAGTGATCGGAACTGCAATTTGCGAAGCGTTATCAGTAGCCGTTTCCCTAAAATAGCTTACTGATAAAGATCAAACTGCAGTATACAGGCGGAACGTGATTAACAGTGCTGTGAGTGTATAAAGAGAGATACAAAACCTGCTCCGTTTAGATACGTTTAGTCAAAATCGTTTGCAGCGCAAATAAAGATACGCACTCTTAGGAACAGGTCTGCACGCTCTTACAGAAATTATTGCCAAAACGGCGCGTTTCATTTTCCCGATAATTTAATAAATATTTAAAAATACGGATAAAATTACCATAATTTCCATTTATTATAATAAAGATAAATTGATTTTGTACATCATAACTCGATTTTTGCTGCTCTTACACTAAATGGATCATAAGTGTTCTTAAAACAAAATTTAGTTGCATACTATTTCCGGACTTTACTTTACATAGAACATATGTTTGAACATTAAATAGGACATTTTATTAGTAAGATATCGTGCAAAATGAAAACATTATTGAAATAAGCCACGTTATAGCACAATCTGCTACAGACAAAAGAGTATATATATTTATATGTTTGCTACAGTGCAAATTATTTGCAAGTAGGCTGATGCATCTATGTACCAGAAAAAATATTCTTTGTTTTCCCAATAGGCATATTTAGAAAACTATATTATGGATATACTTTCATAGATATAATAAGAGAATACTATATTATGGATATACTTTCATAGATATAATAAGAGAATAATATATTATTGATATAATAGGAAATTATAGAACAGATATATTTTCGATGCATAAATATATTCTACATCTTTTTCGTTAATCAATTTAGCCATTCAAAATTAATATATGCATTCAAAGTTGCATTATATATTAAGAAGAAACTATAACTAGCATGTTTTGGAACGGTTAAACATAAAGTAAAACGAAACGTCTTAAAATTGTATACAATAACAAGATCAATACCTCGTAGCAACAAATTCATTCAATAAAGAGTAAAAGAAAAAGCTATATTTTTTCATTCTTAGTAAATGTGTCAATCGATATAAAGCGAATTTTGTATCGTATATTATCATCAATTTTCAGCTTTAGAAGAAAACTTTTTCGAAACTTGACATTTCTGGAACTGTCTAACACTGACTATTTCTTTTGGTTTTACCGATATATTTTGTTATATTTCAGCGTTAGTTGAATAGTGAATTAAGTAATAGCAACAAAAGTACGTAAAATATATTTCGAAAAGATTATTTTTCATTTTGTCGATAATATTCTTGTAGTTTTCTAATGCAGGTTTACTGCTGCAAATTAACACCTGCAGTCAATTGCTTGTTCTTCACTATATTAAAAAATGTTTAGAAAATTTAAATATTCATAGAATATTCATAGGCGCTCAAGTTATTTATTTCATTATATTTTAATCTTAATACAATGTACGGTGCCCTCAGCTAGCGGTCAATAAACATAGGAATCGGTTTTTATAGCAATCAGTCTTTTAGTGGGCGCAGCAGCCGCGACAAGGAGTAGACCGAAAAGATACTACTGGAAAAGGACTACTGGAGTTAGGATTCTATCCACACGTTCGATGAAATGTAATATTAAATATTAATACACATAAAATGAACCATAAATGTTAGAAAATCATAAACAAAAATATCACGAGAGAAAGCAATCAAAAGATTTCAAGCTCAGAGCAGGCAGGCTAAGTGGTTCAATTGTAGAGTAGAAAATACCAAGTTCTTGTCAGAAAAGAGTAAGCACTCTAAACAATGACGTAAGATAAATTGAGAGGGATAGCCACCATATCCTTCCAAGAGCGGGTAGTACCTCCTCCCTCCTGACGGAGACAATTAAAATGAAAACCCTTAAATTATAAAAATTAAGCGCATTGGAATTCGCGAAAAGAAGGTAAGTTCGTTTTAGACAGGAAAAACAAATATATGTATATCTAGGAAGTAGTAATGATAGTTTAGAGCCTGTATCCACCAGTAGAACTAAGCTGACATGTGAAAATGCGGTGGCTAGTTGCAAACATTTTACTTAGTTTACCACCCGTAAAAGAATCGCATTTAGGTAATACAAAATGGTCTTAAGTTTTTAATTTGGAAATATGTTTGATATGAAAAATCAATTTGTATGGTATGTCAGTGTAGTATGCATAACTGTGTTTGAATTTTTGAATTGTAAATACTTGTACCTAAACGTGAGAACGTATGTAGATTTCTAAAAGCTCAAGAATGGAGTGTAAAAGTGTATGTAGATTTCTTCGGCCTTTCTTATAATAAATTAATTATATATAGAATATTACTCAAACAGGGCTTATTCATCGTTAAAATACTTTATAAAAGACATCTGTCGTTGCCATTAAGATTTGTTCTAAAGTATTGAAAGTACAAATATTCGTATCAAATAACTTGTAACAAAAACTATGTGTTAAAAAATATTCCAATTATATGAGAAATTTCCCTTAAAATGCTTTGAATACTTTCTTTCATAAAAATATTAATATTCCATTCAAAATATATTCAAAAATATATTTACTAGCTACATTGCAATATATATTTTTCAAATGATAGCAGATAAATATTATGGAGATTCAACAATTTGTGAAGATGTGCTTTGGGACAAATTAATATAGCATCGACATATTAAAAAAAATCTTTAGTCTCGTGTTACATGTATAAGTATGATACGTTGTGCTTATACATAACACGAGACTAAAATCCTTAAAATAATGAAAATAGGCAAAAATTCCATACTGCAAGAACTACACATTAATGATATTGGGGGCGCGGTAGCCCATTGGTTAGCGCGCTGGAGTTGCACTCGGTAGGCCCGGGTTCGATTCCAGCCACTGCCAAAACTGCCGCCGTGTTCATGCGGAGTACGATCACGTTAAACATGTGGGTCCGAAAGTCCTTCCGAGAGGTTGGTGGTAGGGGAAGGAGGGTACGGTCCCTGTGGATGCCTCCCCCACTGGGTTCCGGTCCAAATTGGGTGGCACTTCCCGGCCGTCCAAACAGTTACCTTACACCTTTCTGGTAGGTCGGACGGTCTGGGTTTCAACAACGACAACATTAATGATATTGTTGTTTATATGTAATAATTAATCAAATTTATCCATTGCAAAATAGACTATCTTATGTGCGTTAAAATACGGAAATTAAAAATTAATAAATGTCATTTTAAACTTATCTTACATGTTTAATATGCGCGGATTCCCTAAAATTATTTTGACCTATCTATTTACCAAATCTTGCAAATATGTATGTTTCGATTACATCTTCAAATGCAATAAATATAGGTAATTTAATGAACTACAATAAACATAACCAAATCGTTTTAATCTAATAAATATTTCGTGGACAAATCCTTCAGAGTAATAATATGATTTCCTTTATCCTAATAATAAAACAACTTTCAAAGCATTTCACATCATATATCAAACCGCATTAAATCCTAAAAATGCGTTTTCGTCAATCTGTAGTTCTAAAGTAAAAACATCTCTTTTAGTTTGTAAGGTGTAAGTTATAGTTTATATAACAAAATTATATGAAATTAAAAAAAAATGTTTAATAATTAATACACACCACAAATGGCAAAATGTACTGCATAATCTTATAAATGTAGAAAATTGTCCATGGAATATTTTGTATCAATTATTTGACATATAATCCGGCTTTTTAATTTGTGTTAGAATACTAATTTTCAATGGTGATATTTTAACTCCATTATGAATCAGACAGTCTCAGATTTCAACTTGGTTATCACACAGCCCTGTATACGTTACAGAAATTAAAATAGCATAGTTGTGAGATATAGATATACACGTATATATTATATTGTATTTTAAACTAAAATGAATTTAGTTTGGTGATTAAGATATATGTCATTTTTTAAAATATTTATATCTAATATATAATTCGAAAATACAAATACTTCGTTAGTAATAACTTAATCAGTAATTTTTAAGTATCGGCCGCTTTTGAGCACCAAAAAGAGTCTTTTTCATCAGAAATTTCTATTCCATTCTTGTATTGACTAGTATTGACTACTTTATCATATTTATCCTGACAAAATTGTTTAAATTATGTCTTTGAAGCCGATTGATAATTTCAATCAACTGTTTATATTGTTACTAACAAGGGTATTTCATTTTAGAATATTTTCTCTTACAAAAGAACTTTATTTTTACATAAATACAATTGTTCATTCGCTTTATATGACCTTGAGTGCTAAGTCTACATCTAAAAATGTTCCCGATCTTTACTTTACGACCTTTAAAAAGAATATTTCTTGTACACAAAACAACCAAACATACTTTTCAATGTGGTCCGGTGATAAGTCCCTTCACTTTTGCAGTTAGGGAGAGATTTTGAAAAGAACCTTGTTGCCCCAACCGGGATGCTTTGTACGGCTGGCTAGATCTTCAAACTAGCCAGCCGGCACTCTATCATTCAGCTACTGGGACGTAATTACAAGCTCTTATCATCAAAGTGGACTCTGTTTTCTCCTTTATCCCCCAAGTTAGTTACCTGCGTAGTTGTCGTCCTCCCTATTTAAAATCGACGCTAAATATACCAGAGCCCTCTAAATCCATGCTAGACGTACTAGGGTCACTGTCAGACCTCCAACTTCTTTGCACTAACCTGCAGGGTTGATTTGTTCGTGCGACATTGTAAAGAATCTTGCTGCCCCAACCAGGAACCGAACCACGAATCTTCGTACAGACTAGCCAACGTTCTACCGTTGAGCAACTGGGACAAAATTGAAAGTTCTTTTAGTCGAAGCGGACTCTGCACATTACATTAAAACACGTTGCATATGATCCGTATTTTTCTGGTATTAGTCACTAAAATAAGAGTTAGTATAAACATTAGAACATTCAATTCGGAAAAAAAGAAATTAACCCTTTCAATACCGGTATTCTACAGACGAAGACCAGAGTTATAATCTTTATATGCGTTTAAACCAACTTAAATATAAAAAAATAAATTCTATAAATCCATTTATAGGTGAAGATTAGTTAATTTTTTTGGGGTTATAAAACTGTTTATAATCAGAAATGTTTCTTTCCAAAATATGAAATATTAATTTAAAAGACAATAATTTAATTTTTTTAGTATAAAAGAAGTAATGCCTAACATTATTTTAGGATTTCCAAATAAAACAAAGTTACAGATTAAATGACTTGTCAAAAGGCCAACAGACAGCACAACTAAATTTTCATAGATGAAAGAATTATGTAGAAAATACAAACGTCCATAAAGTTTCCAACATGAAAGTAAATGTAGTAAATGAAAATTTAAATAATATGTAAATAACCATGATCATGAACACCGGCAAAGAAAAGGCTAATTATGCCTTCCTGCGCATGTTTAATTTTTCATTAGCTAGCCATACATACGCATTTTTTTCCAATGCGGAATAGCCACTTTTACTGGATGTTAGTTAGTGGGTTAACATTTACTATATTTGTGATATGAAGAAATATTTTTTAACCCAGTTCACATATATATAGATTGTATCCGGCAATGTTAAGAACAATAAGTAGTAAAGTCCAACAGCAAACATACGTGCACTGTGTTTTTCAATTCTACTAATCCTAGTACACTACTTTTATTTTCAAGCTAGATGAGTGCCTAAATTTGATAGTTTGGGTTTAAATTGATCATTCATTATGGATACTTTTTAATTTTAACTTAATAAACTAAATGAAATATACAAAATCACACTATATCAATTTTTTATGTTATATACTGTAGTTGAGAAATATTAAACCTTTATTTTTAAAATTTACATATTTGAACTACTAAATTTGATATGTCTTATAATCTTCTTGTATTAATTGCAATTGGCCGACTGATTTGATAATAAAATGGAGAGGATATATTGATAAAAGCATATTTAGAATATACTACTCCTCAGTGTTTCGCGGGTGTAAATTTACGAATTATGAAAAATATCACCATCCATCTTCAATTTTTAAACATATGCGGTATTTTTTTCTCTTAATTCCTTTATTAATGACATATGGCAATATTTCTCCCTTACAGAAAGCTACTTATTTTGGCAAGCACTTCGCTTTTTCCGTTCATTAGAAATATACAATTATAGCACAATGCTAGCATTTTTTTTCTTACGGTCTGTTATCGGATGTGTAAAACCGTCAGCAAATTAACATATTACTCGCATCTCGACTCACCATTGAGGAGCAAGCTCAGATCACATTTGTTCTGTTTGGATTTCCTTTTGTGTTGAAACCAGTAGCCTAAACAACACCTGCACATTCACATCACTTTTTATTTAATAAATGCTTTTGTTTGTCAAAATTTAGTTTATAGAAGTATATAGATCACAGCTGAATTTGTGGAATGTTAACTCTAAACTCTTAATTCTAAACATGAATTTGAAAAATGACGGCTTTATAGAATTTCAACGAAAAGTGAATCCCAGTATCTTTGTTATAAAAAAGATAGTCGCTGAGAGGATATTTCCGAAAAAAAAAATACATTGGAAATCAGATTACGTGTATCAACAAATAAACACTATGTACCAAGCCTTTAAAATTGCCAGTTATTACTGCCAACGCATGAATAAACTGCAAGAATGAATAATTTAGTCAATCCTATTCCGACGGCGAACAAACAGGCATTATCTGTTTTTAAGTTAATTTAGTTAAGAGTATATTTAGTCATATTAATTTTTATATAATTTTCTAAATCGTTCTTTTTTTCAAGCCAAATGGGTACCTAATTTTGTAGTTTTAGATTCATTAAATCTCCAATTCTGGTCATATTTTGGCTCTATTAGTACGATTAGTTATAAGTTGCGGAAATACATGCTCAACCCATTTTAATAATTTTGGTTGAATTATTACAATTTATTTAAATATTTCTACTGATATAATAATAATTTCATTATAATTTTTATACTATGTTTAAATATATTTTTATGATGAAATTTTAAAAGGAATTATTAATTGTTTTGAAAATTTTAATACAAATAAGTTTTAATATAAATTAATAAAATTATTTTTGTAATTTGTTTTACAACAATTTATTAAAGTTTTTCTTTTTTTATACCAGATATAATTTATTTGTAAAACGTTCAATTTCTATTGTATTTTTATATTTTTGTTACAATAATTACAAAATAATGTAAATCATAAATGTTCGGGAATATTACTATAATTAATATTTATGGATTATTCCAAATACAAAAGGAACATATATTTCTTTGTGAAAATTTAATGCTCCTTTTCAGTTTATATCAAAATGTATTTAAAATAACAATTACATAAATATGTTTTAAGAATCGTGTAAATAAATAATTTATTTAGAATTTTTCAGTGTAAATGAAATACTATAAAGCTTTTAAAATCTTAATACTTTTTACAAAATATAAAATATTTTACAAATTACCTTACTTTGAATGATAAGGGGGACGGGCAATATGTACACATTTATTATCTATTTCATATTAAATTAAAATATTATTATTAAATCTAATTTCATAATATTTTATTAAAATTATAATCTCTAAAACCACCAATTTAATTTTTATGGATTACACTTTGATCCATTTTTACAGCTTTATTCCGAATAAAAACCGAGGAACAATACATTTTATTTACTTATGTATGTTATTCAAAGTATACACTTGCAAAAAATTAACACTTTTTGTATTCTGATCTTCCATTCACTACTAACACCACAGGGGATATCAAAATTGTTTTGGAAATGCAACAAATGCCAACGAGAACTTACACATAACAGGATAAGCGATAATTTCGGACCTGCTAACCAAATAAACGACAAGTATCATCTGTAAACATCTTGTCAAAACTGCTATCCTAAAATCCCTAAACATTTATTATTACACACAACTGTTAGTTCTTTCCCGGCCGTTCAAATAGTTGCTCAAATCCTTCGGATGAGTCGGACGGTCTGGGTCTTCAACACAACAATTAGTTCAATTCCATTAAATTGTACACAAAATGTCTCAACCTTACAAATTCTAAATTATTTTAATTGCGTTAGATTTAGTTTAGGTTAACCGAGTTGGAACAAAGTCTCCAGAATTCTTTTATGTTTTTCTACTTTGTTAAACGCTAACACAATGAAAGTTATTAGCTCATATAAAATAATCATTTATCAAAACATTTGCGTAAGTAACTTCGCAAAAGCAATGTCAACATTTTTATGTACATTGAGATTATTGAATTGTGGGAAAAAAGTGACTTCACTGAAACAATTGAGTTTAACAACAGACAGCATTTTGTTCAACTTGAATATAATTAATCACTCTTTCACCAACAATGTCTCTTTTCGCAAATGGTCTTTTGAAAACGTTTGCTTTCGACATCCTTTATAGTTTCCATGGCACAAATCTGAGATTAATGATATCTTAGTTCCACAAGGAGAGCAGAATCCGAAATCCGTTAAGCTACAAATAAGTTATGTTCCAACATGGCTGCTATTTGTATTGATTGAGAGGGAGGGGGATCTTAACATCATGAAATCTGCTACTTTCAACGAACCCATGTCAAATAACTACTACGCTGTTTTACTCTTATCACTCAGAGAAGATTAAATTCAGTGATGTTCTGGTTTTGGTTTACAAACTCATACTAAGCTGTCTCTTGTGACCCTAAACTAAAAGAAATCAGGGTATCTAGCTACATATTTAATAACTGAGACGTATATTTCATGAAAGAAGTAAAAAATCAAAATATTATATCCAAAATATTAAATATTGAATCATTTATCAGCAAGATATCCTAGCATATTTTACAATTGTTTAAGTTATACCAAACATATACAAAATTGTGTTTGGCGTACAAATTAAATTAGTTTTTCACCATAGACTTAACATTATCTGACCTTTGGCCTCAGATATCTCGTGTGGATTGGTCGTGGATTAGTTCCAGATATGTAAACAATTTTATTCGAAACATATTTAGTTTTACTATGAACTAAGGCGTTAAAAGCTGAAAATCGCTGCTGATGTAGATGGCAATATACAAATATCGTATGTCAAATATCGATATAATATATGCAAATATCGTATAGCCAATTACGATTGATCGTCTGGATATATGCTAATTAGGCAGCTGTTGAAGACGCCAGCATTCTGAAGGGTTTGAGTAGGTGCATTTAAATGCTGATACGAAGTGTGTATAAATTTTGTTAGATTATTTTTGAAAATTTGTGTTCCTATGGCTGAAAGAAGACAAATGAGCGATAGTGAGCGCTGGCGTGCTGTTGGGCGCATTGAAGCAGGACAGAGAATCAAATACGTCGATATTTTCCTTGACGTTGATTTTAGTAATTTCTTTATTACGAAAACAATTCCAATCAAGTCAAACAGTTGTACGGACACCTGTGCCCGGTCGTCCAAGAGTTACCACCCCCTCTGATGATTGGTATATTGCTATAGTAGTCAAGCAGAATCGACGAACGACCTCCACAACTGTTACATCCATGGTTGCAGTGGCACTTGGTAAGACAATATCTGTCAGTACTGTGCGCCAAAGGCTTCACGTGAAGGGACTGTACGCCCGAGTGCCATGTTTTTGCGTTCCACTAACCGTCGAAGCCAGAGGGACAAGATTAAAGGGGTGTCGTTAACATGTCAATTGGACTGTATCAGATTGGTGTCACCTCCTGTTCACGGACGAGTCCAGTTTTGCCCTGTAATCAGATGATAAGCGTGTAAAGGTCTGGATAGAAAGAAGCACACGCAATCAGGCCAAAAATATCATCGAACATCACGCATTCAGAGGTGGCAGCATCATGGTGTGGATTGGAATTTCAATGGGATATCGCACAGAGCTGCACATCTTTAAAGGCGGTTCTGTGACGACTGCGCGGTATCGGGATGAAGTCCTAAACCCCATTACGAGACTCCGCGATGCAACAGTTGATCCTGACTTCCTTCTTATGGTCTATAATTCCCGTCCCCATCGAGCTAACATTGTTGACGAATACCTAGAAAGTGAGGGCATTTCTCGTATGGAGTAGCAAACGTACTCCCCCGACCGTAATTCTATTGAAAAGCTTTGGGATGATCTCGGGCGTGCTGTCTCTGTACTTTTATCTCATCCAACCAGTCTCAGAGAGTTAGAAACTGACCTATTGGAGGAATGGCCATTGCTCCCATCTGCGATGATTGACCATGGATGGTTCCATTTAAAAAATGGAAAATCGCTGTAAAGTTTGCTTGAACGTCCGGGGTGGCACATACCATATTAATGTAAGTTATGTTTGGTTTGTTTGCCTTTAAACATCATTTTGTTAATGACTAAAATATGGCGTCATTATAAAACTTAAGAAAAGTAAATATTATTTTTCGTCTTTGTACATAATTCCTACTTTCTTTAATGCATAAACACAGTTACTACCGTCATGTACAATTTTCAGTTAATCAAAGCTTTACTTCTCCATTTTTGATGATTTTACCGTCCGTACTTAACTTTTGGAAGCCAGTGTATATTAATATAAATTACTGGCCTGTCCTTGGGCGATTGCCTATATATAATGATATTACTGTAAATTAATAAATGCCTCAAATTTTGAATTCTTACAGATTTTTACGTTCTGAGCATCCCTCAACATGAATTAACTATTTATTGATTTCCTTTAATATTCAAATTGAACTTGGTTTTCTGATATCAATTAATAATTACAAGAAACATTTTGATTTTCTACGGAATTGACATAAGAAAATTGTTAGGTTTGAAAGGAAGTCCCCATATACAGAAAATGTTTAATTAAAAATAAGCAAAACAAATTACATTCATTTGAATAGTCTTTTTAATGTAATTTTATGCTTGAAAGTTGATAAAGTATTTGTTTGTAAATTTTTTTTTTCAAAATTATCTAAAAAGTAAATTTTAAATATGTTCAAAGTAATTTGCTATAAACAAATCCAAAATTTAAAAATTATATACTCAATTTAATTTGACATCTAAATATTTCGAAAGTTCTTATTTTGTTTTAGTACCAAAATTTCATAAAACTCCACTTACATTTAAACACATAAATTGTGGACATAATTCATACACAACTACAGCAAGTAAATATTCATTAACTTGTTTAAATGAAATAAATAGTAATATTTGATATAAGGCATTTGGACAATTCCTATTGAATAGTCATAACTAATTAACATAATCTTTTTTCACATTTTTGGGATTAAGAACTTTTAACTTACAAGGTTTTAAGATTTATTTAATAATATAGATATTTAAGATTTGTGTAATGTAGCTATCACTTTAGTTAATAATTATATTACATTAAATCAAAATTATTTAATAATACATATATTTCCAAAGTTGCTACATTTTACTTTTTTATTAACTATTTACTTCAGGATATTAATGCGTATTTACAAAAATTATATATTCCACACGGATATTTTAAGAACACTATTTTAGTAAACTTATACCTATTTTATTATGGCCATATTATTTGCAGAATATTTCATTTAAATATACGTCGATAATTTAATTTTGCATCACAAGTACAGCCACTAACAATGTAAATATTGACCTTTACTCTACTAACCTGGAATCAATTCTAAACTAACTAAGTGTGTATATTTAAATATAATGTTAGTAGTTTAGATTTAAATTTAACCCTATCTCGCTACTCATAATTTTCAAACTCTACTGTTACTATGGGTATTTCGTACTGTGGGTATTTCGTGGGTAATTTCACCCACACTTTTAATAGTTTTAATTAATAGTAATGGCATTTAATAACTTCTGCTTTTTATGTAAATAAGAAAACTATTTTTTTTAATTTTGCTCTTATTTTAACAAATATTGTTGCAACTAATTTTTTTTTCCTATTAAAATGAAAACATCTACGAAATAAACAGGAAAATATTTTCTTAATTAACATCATGGGTGATTTTTCACCTACAGTAGCAAGATAGGGTTACATTTGGATCCCTAAAATTAACTAAATATTAATTTATATGATAATAGAAGATCATTATAACTTTAATATCAATATGATTCGTAATTATATTTAATTATTTCGTAACATTGTAGTAAATATATTTTTTGCATAGACTTCCAAACAAAAAGTATCATAATATATTTATTAATTATCTAAAACGTATCAGTAAGGTATATAACTATCCTCAGTTTATTATCAATAGTTTTATTAATAAATTTAAGAATGCTTCATAAGTTAAATGTATTATAGAATTAACTTTTTTCTTTCCATTTAATACGCCTTTCGCTTTTAAATTATAATTTATATCATTGAACTCATTCACTTGTTTACATTTTCAATTTCAATCTTATTTCTTAAATATATACGACTTTTTCATTTCTTCATATTTCAGCTAAATTTAATTAAATTATAAAGTGAGATTTACGTTCGATTCATGTCATCTGTTTTCTATATTCATTACGGTTTGTGACCTGCCTGCCAAAACTTATTCGTATTCTATTGCATCGTTATTTGCTTCGACATGAGTGTTAATGTTCTGTATCGCATTAATTTTATTACTATGTATTTAATTATTTCCCTTTGCTGTGTAGTATCAAATATTATATAGTATTGACAATTTTATCTTTGATAGTTTTAATATCACAGAAACACATAAGCAATAACAAATTAAGTGGATCCCTAAAGAAGTCTTAATTCTGTGAGTGCATTTCTGCTTCAAAATTGAGCTCTGAATTCATGTTGAATCCTTAAGCCTAATCAGACCTTTGACGCTAACTCCTCTTTTTAAGTTTTTCTATTTCATTTTTTAACATAACTACAATTATCGTTTCCATTTTTCTTTTTTTACATGCATTTTTATTCTATTTTATTATTTTACATACAACTTTTTCATATTTAAAATTCTCTATACACATTAATATAATTCGTAATATTATATTATATTGTGTCACAATTTTTATGTTGATGTAAATATATAAAAAATATTGATAGGCTTAACCTACAAAATCACCAATTAATCTGAAGGATATACAGAAAATATTATTAACATCATAGGGTTTCATACCAATATTCGAAGACTTCCTTATTTCTTCATGTTGCAGTTTGATAACGTATAACTACAAATAAATTTTCGTTATCCGAAATATTGGAAATTATATTTATAATGACATCAATTAGCTCAAAGTTTTGTACTTGATTAATCTCATAAGAGATATATTATCAAAACTTTTGCTGTCATCATGCGTGATCATGGGCAACCTTTAATTTCATAGTTTGTCAGGATTAACAATTTCTATTCTCGACTTCATATTTTTCAAACAGTATCTTCCCCGGAGAAAGAAGAGTTAAAAATTTAAATATCACTCCCGCAGATTGCTGACGGAAGGTGTAGATGGCAACCAGGTTCGGTAGGAATGATTCGAGATGGTGAGAATTGGTAAGAGTTGGTATGTGGAGCATGGCGTGTATGGATACAGACGATGGTAGAAAGGGTGGACCATTTACATTCTGATTCATTATTTGTAAAGTACGTTAATGGAGTTTATTTTATGATTTCTACAGTTTAAGAAACAAACTAGTTAATTTTATCAAAAGATGCCTGCGTGTTCATTCCGACACCTTTGTAAGGTAAGACCGAAAAGTATCAATGTATCCGGCACTCATCATTGTGCTACAATTTTCCATCTATTTCTTCAGCACAATCGCTGTAAAACTTGAATTAACATTTTTTATCACCGTGTTATCTGCACCGGACATGGTGACATTTCACAGCAATCTGAACTTCTGTCTAATTTTTTTCCCATTTGTTCATAGTTTTCCGGTTCGTCAAATAAGCCCTGCCGCTTCTTTAAGGCTATTCGCTCGTCCTAGGATAGCTCGCAGAACATAAACTTTTTCAATGGCAAAGTCGATATTCTGTCTTTTATTCGCACGTGGCCAACGAATGGTTTATCATATTATACCATTGTTGATATTAAATCGAAATTCTTACCGCGTGATTGCATTTTAGTTAACTGGCGCAGGTCTTTTTAAATTGTAGTTATAAATTAGTCGATATCGTTGTATATTAAGTATAATACGTACGTAATTTATATCCAATGGTTAAAATAACTTGTTTATATACCTCATATCTATACAATATACACAGAACTAACTGATTGAGTGAGGGGGCAAAATTATCCAGCATGTTCACTACAGCTAGATAGAATTTTGGTGTGAAGTCATTCGATCCGATAAGGTAAAAAATTCTGAAATTTCGAAAATTAAAATTACGGTTGACGGTGAGAAAGGATTTTAAAAAAAGTTACCCTATTTTACCTTTCAGAAATAATCATATTGGTATCCTTTCGATGCCAATAATTAAAACTGGAAAAAAAATAACTTTATAAACATGAATTGATATAATATTTATAATTGTTAAATATATTTTCACAATAATTAAATCATTTTGTCGCGTACAAATGATATTTAAGATATTCACGATCCAGAAGTAATAGAAACGCGATTTCATATCCCTTCTCCGCCAATTGGAAGACTTAACAATTAAATCATCTTTTCGAGGTCGGATTTTTTTTTATTTCCAATGACAGAGAATAAGACATACATTATACAGACAGAACAGAACTCATACAAAATGAAAAGTCAATATCTCATCAATTGGCCTCTAGCGTTCCAATACTTCTCCACTTCAGAAGCTCCACGCAGCGCCGGGCACCTTCCGATGTGGATCCTGTCCGTTTCTTCATTTAACCCACAAAGTGGGCAATTTGGGCTGGAAAAAATACCAACACGATAAATATGGCTCGCCAAGCAATCGTGACCAATTTTGAGCCAAAAATTGCCCACTGCTTTTTCCCGTGGTTTGCAGTCTGAAATGAGATACAATATTTTTTCTCATTTAACATGTTAACAGAATTATAAAATGTGTGCAACATTTATACATTTTTGATAGTCAGAAAAATTATTAACAGCTTTTATTATGTTGGTAAAAGTTATATTTAATGACTACTAGCCATTTTGAACGCGAGTAACACGTGTAAAGATGGTTAGTATATAGTAAATTTATCGTTTATATAATGACTGTTTTATATCATGAAGCATATATTTTCATTTTATGAAATATATATTTTCAGTAACATTCACTGAATAAAGAGAAAATCATATTCATAAAGTAAATTCTTAAAGTAAAATTTATAATACTTTCTAAACGTAGATGAAAATATTTTTATTCAATAACTTAATAATAACGAAAAATTGCATATTAATTTAAAATGTATTTTTATTTAAATACGCCACGAAATATATTATGAAAGCTACCGTGAAATATGGGAAACATCTGAAGCTTAACTGTGTACTTTTGTTCCTAGCGAAGACTAAATTAATTGCAGGACGCAGTTTACTTTTGATGAAGTGAAAACACTGACATGTTCTGCATTAATGGCTGATTAAACTCCTCAAATGCAATACTCAACCGGAAAACGTTAAGTGCATCCTTGTAATTATGTCAACACATGACTCGATAAACATCCAGTCAGAGTAATCAGCTATCACAAATTGAGTATTTCGTGCTTGTAACTTTGAAGTGCAAACTTCAATATTTGCTCAGCTTGAAAAACATTAAAGCATAGCAAAGTGGGTAAAACTCGCTTCGGTGAGTCTGACACTAGAAAATAATCATTTAGGTGTAGAGTAATCAAGAATACTTTTCTATTTGCAATAAAAACGGAACTTATGTTGTGTTTTACTTTATATTGGATCTGATGAAAGAAAAATAGATTAATGAAAAGCGTTTTAAAAGAAATTGTATGCAGATAATTGAAATCACTGAACAACTGATACGTATAACGTATACTTATTGTGTGTGAACGAACAGGTGTTTATAAAATACTTAAATCAAGACAACTCCACTCATTTTCCTTATAAAATGAGTATGTTTGTCTATCTAAATTATCTAGCTTAAAATATTTACCCTACTGTTGTAGAATGTTTGGATTTGTCATGCAGTTATGGAGTGTAAATCATAAAGTAAATAGCAAAATATTTTTTTAAATGGGATAAATAAGATGTATTAAATATGTCGGATTGTATGAGGGCATTAGCTGTAGTTCATTGACTGCTTTAGCTTTGGTTGTTTTTCTTTGTGTACTTGGATATTATTTTCGTTTTCTTTAACT
This sequence comes from Amaurobius ferox, assembly GCA_951213105.1. Taxonomy (NCBI): domain Eukaryota; kingdom Metazoa; phylum Arthropoda; class Arachnida; order Araneae; family Amaurobiidae; genus Amaurobius; species Amaurobius ferox. The sequence continues at coordinate 47,178,873 of OX578141.1, read as the reverse complement.
AAAAGAACATGTTGAAGCAGTATACTGTTCAAAACTCAGATGTGTTTTTTAGATTAGACGTAACTTGAAAATATTTGAATGCATTTGTAAATAGTTGTATATATTTGATTAAATATTGAATGTTTTTGTAAATATTTGTAAATATTTGATTAAATTTTGAAATTATTTTTCCCTATTACCCAACCTTTCAAAAAGTGTTTCATAAACTCAAATTTGATTTGGAGTGGCAGTATAGTAGTGCTTTCTACGGGATCACTAAATTTTGAGATATTATACTTTTTGTGTCTAGAATCAATATATTACTCGGTAATTCTCTTATTGGGACCAATGCAAATCTTGATTTTTGCCAACCCATTCACATAGGCAGTATTGAAATTTTGTATACTCTCTATGCTGACACAAAAGTCTAACAACAAATTTCAAGTCCCCACATATTCGGCAATCCTGTTCATCAAATTTCATTCCTTTTAATTATAGTTACACGGTTCCTTAATATTTCTTCATATATTCAGAATGCGCATATTGAATCGAAGATCGTTGCTTTCCATTATGTAATAAAATAGCCTTTAAATTTATTTTTGACGGGTCAATAAACAAAGGCCAATCTTCTGGATAATATGGGGTATCTGCATAAAGGGACTTTGCTCTACAAAATACCATTTGCGCTTTTTATTGTCATATTTCAAAGCAAATAATTTTCAGTATATAATTCATTATTTTTTTTCAATTTTTCTAAAAACAGTTTTTAAAAATGAAACTGAAATTCTCAAAAAACGGCATACCACTGATTTTTAAAATGGTTATGATTTGGATTATTAAAAATCTTAAATTATAAAAAATAAATTACGTTATAGGCAGTAAATATTTTTTTCAAACTCAGCATGCTAAACTTCATATAAATCAACCAAAACTTTCCAAAGCAAGAAATTACATGTAAGATTTTGTATGTTTCCTCCTTGTACTCGCACCGTTTTGCCTGGGGTTCAGATAGGCCCTCCATGCTCTCATTGGATGCTCCTCGGTGCGATGTCCTATCTTTGCATTATTGGCTCAATTTCCATTGAAGCTTGGTTTAAGTCTTGGCCCTGGAATATTTCGTCCCAACTACACCTGTAATTTCTGTGCGTGTATTTATTGGGGTCAGCATGGCTTTCCTGACCAAGACTGTCATAAAATAGTGCCTCGAATTCAGCTCTGTTTCATTGTAAACATCAAAAACAACATATGGTGCCTTCCGGTCTTAGTAATCGAATAAATATACTTAAAAATATGGAGCTGTTCTTATTACATTATAGAAATGTAAATTTAATTATTGTTGCACAAAATTACTTCCACATGTATGTTATTTATTAAATATTATCAGATGGTCTATCTATAATTTGAATAGAAAAGTAAAGTCTTTAAGAATATTATTTTAAAACAATCAAAATCAAACAATACACCACCTTAGTCAAGTTTTGGGAATAGAAATTGTTCAGCGAAAGTTTCCAGCCATAAATTATAACGGCTATTTTTTCTTCTATTAGTTTAATGAATTAACGCTCAATTAGTCTTCGTTTCTAAACGCATCTGATGAACAAGTCACTGAACTGAAATCATCGTCGCTAAGACTGCCACAATTTAATAGGCAAATATTCTCCATATGTTTTTCTCAAATATTTGATGTATACTTCGCGGACGGCGAAAGCCACGATTCTTCATACGTCGAAATAATGAAATTTAATCTTAGTTGTAAATAAAACTGCTGGTATTACAGAATGATGAAAAGAGATTAGTACCAGTCTGAATATTTTGGAAATAGCATAATCACACAATTACGAAGGGCTTTTAGAGTATTTTTAAAACACTTATATTATTTATAAATTAAAATTTCTATTAAACCTAGTATCTAAGCCTGAAAAATACATGTAAATTAACACTTATTAAAATTAAACTGCAACTTCTTTTACGTTTTCTTTTATTTAAAAATATATACTTTTTGTGTTTTCTTTTGTTTAACAATGTATACATTTTATGTTTTCTTTTGTTTAGCAATGTATATATTTTTCTGTTTCCATTTATTTAACAATGCACTTAACGTCGGAAATACTTAGTTGTCACAATTAAAAATTGGCCCAGTGATCGAGTTTTAGCCTTTTATCTCCCCATTGGGGGCTTCGGGTAAAAGACATATTACAGTTATTTACTACTACTCTATTACCGTCAGCTAAAGCAGGAAACAGTTTGTAAGCCGGTACATTATTCACTAGACTCATAAAGAAAGAGTTGAAGGAAGTTATAAAAATCTAGCACTTTGGGTGAAATACAAGAGCGAAATAGAGTTAATCTGTTGTAGAAGATTATAAAATAATCAATCAAAATACTGTAAAAATGCAGTTTAGTAGAAGACTGGGACGTTTAATTGCCTATTAATATATATAATACACAGCCATTTTCAGGAACAAAATGAGCTAAATTGATCTTAAAATGAAAGCACAACAGGTTCACCAGCAAAGAGGAAAACCAATTACAAATTGATTAATTAAAATAAATTAAATTAGAGAGCAAAAACAAATTGAGAAACATATATTAAAGGCGAAGAAAAAAAAGAGAGAAATTATCGCTAAAAAAGACGATCAATAGAGAAAAAAAACAGAAAAATGTAATTTAAAAATAAAATCAGTTGTAAAAATGAACTTAGCATCAGAAAATTAAAGAACATTAAAGTTCCAATGATCATCATCAATTAAAGACATGGATAGATTTTATTTTGAAACAGCCCAAGTTTCCCTAAATACAAAATGTAAAGGATTCACATAAAATGCTATAAAAACCACAAGGCTTATGATAGTAATGGGATCTATAACTAAGAAAAATGAGTTTTGTTAAGAAATTTAAACATCTATTTAAAATTAAACAAAATATAATTTTGGCGACCTCATATCTTACAGAAAAATAACACTATGTGAACAAAAGAATGACGCTTTAGATAAGAAATCAATTTTGGTTTTATAAATTTATGTTTTGCATACAATTAGTGGCAAAAATATTACAAAATTATTGCTTTTAGCAAAATAATTTTTGTAGCATCTATTTCTCAGGATCTACTATAGATAGAGCTTAGATGATGACTGCTATCGTTTCAGCATCAAATTCTGGAGAAGTTTGGAAAGTATACTAAGGATTTCCACTTCCAATTATTTTCCATCCACGGTTAAAAAATATTCATATTTCTTGAAGCAACTTCCATCATTTTACATTTTAAAATAAATATTATTTATTACACATACACAATTATGATTAGCTTACATTAATTATATATATATATTTAAGAAGGTGACTAGGTGTATAAGACCAGATATTATTTCCCAAAAATCATTGTGACTTAAATTAAATGTTAATTGGTACATACCTCTGTTGTCGTCTTAGATACTGAGGCATGTTGGACCGTTATTGACTTTTGTAATTGGCACTCAAAAACATTCTATGAATAAAACACATCGCAACTTGGCAGCCATTGCTTTCCATCATATTTGAAACACCGCCTTTTTCTGGACGGTCTTTCTCACTTGATCGTGTCTCAAATTCTTATAGTCGATTGCTCTCTTCATATCTCAACACCTGAATTAAATCTACCAACTTCTTGGCCCGCATCGCCTCTCAATTCTTAAAGTATACTTTTATGTCCTTCTCTCAATAGAGGCTCTTGCACCATCTCTTAATATCGACTGCATCATCACTAGATGTGTATCTTGAAGAAGGAATCTTGTCTTATGAACTTTTTCTGCATGCTGCCATATCGTTCCGCCTGAGGTCCAAATACGTCCTCCATATCACATTGGTTGTTCTCAGGGCGATGCAGCTTCTTCATTGGTTAATTCTTTAACCAATCTCCATGGCTTCAGCATTGACTTCCAGTAATTTTTCTGACCCAACCACACCTGTAATTTAAGTGCCTTTATTTATTGCTTTCATGACCTCCTAGGCCATGCCAGTCGTAAACTGGCGCCTATGCGTCTGCGCTTTTGTCTTGCTTGGTAGCTATCGTAAATCTTCGTACATTAACACTGCCTAAATGTCTCCTGGTCTCACACTGATTTATATGGATCCAGCATCAAATTCTGGAGTAGGTAGAATGGTTCACTTAGAATTTCTACTTCCAATTTAATTTCCTCTTCCAGTTCTGGAGTTGTCAGTCTATAAGTACTAAAACTACTAACGGTCTAGAAGTACGTAGTAGTTTCATCGAAAATGCAATGCTACCAGCCACCGTATGAAAGCTCCTTCATAAGTTTTTCTTGTTTAAACAGACCAGATTCTCTACCACTCTCTACCATTTCCAAACCCATTTGCCTTATTAATTTATATATATATTACTTAATTTAATAGTTTTATATTCGTAGATATTTTTGCAGGAGATTGGGCGAATGATTTAGTTTCTATCATTTTTTATTCTGTCCGTTTCGTCCGTCTTTGGAAATCATGTTTAATATTTCTAACTTTAGGTTTAATAGATTTTCTCTTTTTGAGTCACGTGATCACAGTTTTTGTTGATAAGCGATTTTTTTATTTGATTTTTCTGTCGTGTGAGGCTGCTGCTCCATCTTCAATAATCTGAAAATGGATATCAGTTTTAATATTAAACGGGATTGATATACATGTTTGTTTTATTCGGTTTAGTAACGGATAATTTCTTTAATATGTATTTTGACAGAAGTTTGGTGAATATAGAGAATTTATTTGCATTTAAATCGTTGAATTGTGATTTAATTTATTATACACATACGTCGTTTACTTTGGTTGTTATAATATTATCAACTATATATGTAATATGCTCATCTTAACATATTTTTTTTTTACTTTCCCTACCATGCATGGTAATGTACAGGGAAAGTATTGAAATCGTGTCGAAATTTGCAACTCGAGTTCTCGACAGATCTACACGTCTTGAGCACTCTAGAACATAAAAAACTGTATTTAGCTTGACGTGTGTGTATCTGTGTGTTATTTTTCAGTGTGTGTGTTTGTCTGTATGTGTGTCTGTCTGTCTGCGTGTCTGTCTGTCAGTCTCTGTAATGTATGTATCCACGCTAGCTCAGAAAAATTCGATGAAGTTTCACGAAATTTGATAGGTAATTCCATTTTAGGTACCCTGGCGCTGAGTATATTTTGGTATGATTCGGAAAAAAATCTGCTTTTTATTTTAGCAATGGGCTGCAATTATGGGCCACTCTAGCTGAAATCTAATTTACGAAATTACACAAAATTTAGTAGATAAGTCACTTGTAAGTTATCCTGGTACTGGTTAGATTTCAGTACGATTTGGAAAAAAACAACTTACTTTTTTGCAACAAAATTAGTACAAATCTTTAAAATCTAAAATAAAAGACCTCTTATGCTCAAATGTATTAATTTAATGCTTATTTTATAAGTACTTTTTAACAACAAAATGAATAAGAGCAACCCCGTACATTTAGGACTAACCGTTTCTGAGATATGTAGTTATCCCGCATTTTTGCACCCTATAAATGAAAACAAAAACTTAATTAAAACTTTACCATCAGTGTAATTTCAAATAATTATCCGTATTATTTAGTGCAATTAAACTCAATTTAATTAATTATGAAATCAATAAAAAGTGTACTGCCCATATCAGATTTTTTTGTGTGTAATTCCTTCTAGTACGAAATAACTCTTTCTCTAAAGTATCATTTCATAAATATATAAGTTGAACAACATACTTCTACATTAAAATGTGCGCTTCAACTTTTTTTGTTTTCATGTTTGCCGCTCTAAATTATCTAAGACCAGATTTCCTTTTGTGTTTTAGCTTAATGAATTAACGCCCAATTAGTCTTCTCTTCTCAATGCATTATGTTTCGATAAGCGAGTCATTCAACTGAAATTAGTGTCGCTAAATTTTCAGAAGTTAATAAGCGAGGATTCTTAAACATTTTTCACAAAATTAGACGAATACTCTTCAGCATTTTTATAAGTAAATATATTGGAATTTAAAGTCAGACGTAGAGGAAACACTGACGTCATGTCACAGCGAAAAGTGATTGGTTTAGATGATAAATCTAGTTTTAGCAAGACTTTTATATAAATGTATTAGAGACAATATTATGGGGAATTTCACGGATGTATTTGTTTGAAATGTTTCTTAATTCAAATAATTACTAAAAATGGAAAGTTCTACTTACTTATGTTGTTACTTATCCCACTTGTATAGAATACTAGTACACTCTAAAACACATGCCAAGAATTGCCGGCCATTTGAAAAAGTTTCCTTTAGCTGAGGAATGACGTTTTAATGAAGAGAAGAAAAACGAATGTAACATTTAATCTACTTTCAGTATTATATCAAATCCTTGCGCATTTCAAATGATTTATATATCAATGGCAATTTTTATACTCCATATTTCATTACAGAAAACATTTCCTTAGACACGAAAGTAGTAAATGCTTAGAGATGCAAAAGGCATTGAGTAAACATTTGGGAGTCAATATCAATCACTTTGCTATATAGTAAAACTAGCCACAGTTGCTATATAGTAAAACTTCTAGGCACCCCTTCGGGTTAGACTATGATGAACTATTATAAATATTATAAAACTTTTATTACAAAAGCGTTTTCCTACCTAGTGGGCAACGGAATACACAATATAATATAATATTTATATTTTACCTGCATTTATTACAATCTACTTTACATATTTTAAAACCAAAATTTTATAAATTGCGGTTATAATTTGAGACTTGAAAATTTATAATAAAAATTATAATATGAAATTATAATTAAATTGTATTTTCTTTTAACTTAAGGCAACGCCTTCAACAAATCCACCTTCTTTAAGAGAGTCCATTTTATTTTAAAACCAAGGTAGTTGAAACCTTGATCTTAGTTTTGAAAATATCAGTTTTCAAAGTATGAGTGGGGTGAGTCACTACCTACTACCAACATTGGTTCAATAATTATATTAGTTTTCCATACAATTCATAGTGGAAAATTTTATCCAACACTCTATACCCCCACTTGGTCTTCAACCTCCTTCCTCACCATTTTCGAAATCCTCACTATGTCTGTTTGTACAATTCATTTGTTGATACCCGTTTTCACATTTATTTTCAACTATTCATCTACAAATTTTTCTAGGCTTTTAAAAAATGGTAATAGAGCTAACAGTATACACTTTGAAGTGTTGCAATTTATTGTACAAAACGAACGCAAATTAAAAATTACGTAGTTTTTCTGTACATCTGTTTGACACCCTTGTCAATGACTAACTCGTAAAATACCTAAATAAATCTGGAAAAGTTAAAATAAACTGAGAGCTGCTTTTTCTAAATGGTGGACGTGCTTTCAAATGTTTGGTAATTTTCCCTTTTATATTTTCTCCTTATATAAACTGTATGCAAATATATAAAGTTATATATTCATAATGCAAGTATATATATATATATATATATATATATATATATATATATATATATATATATATATATATATATATATATATATATATATATATATATATATATATATATAATATATATGATTTTGATAAATTCATATATCGACTTGCTTGTTCACATTCCATTCCTATTGAAGCATTCCATCTATGGAAGTATACTACATTACATCTACTTAAAATTGTTATTATAAACATTAAATTAACGAAGCCTAGGTATCCTTATAAACAACTCATATCTGCTATTAAAGAACTACAACAACATTTTGTCATAACTTATGTAGATAAAACTTCTAATAATTATGCCATCATTTGTAAAAAATATTATGTTTCTCTGTTACAAAATTACTTAAAAAATAATCAAATTTTTAAACCCATTAATAATCAGTCTATCAAAATCATAACTAAATTGCTAAAATTATATACACAATTAAATATTAATTGTAAGTTTTTTTAAATTTCCTTATGTTACTTTGGTTCCTAAATTCCACAAATCACTTCTTAGGTTTAGAACGGTCACTTGTGGACATAATACCCTTACCACTACAGCTAGTAAGTACTTGCTTAACTGTTTAAATAGAATTAATGAATCTCTTAAATTTAGGAATTCAGAATATTTCATTTTGAACAATAGTTTTGATTTAGTTAATCACCTTAACAAGTTTCCACAAATTCTTGGTTTCCATACCTTTGATTTTAAAGACCTATTTAATAATATTGTCATTAAAGATTTATATAAAGTTATTATCTCTCTTTATCATGACTATCTATCTTCCAATATTGTTGCATTTAATGTCAAAAACTTTCCTATGCTCTTGCACTTTGTGTTATACAACAATTATATTATCCAAGGTGATACCATTTATTAACAAACATCTGGTGTACCACAAGGTGGCTGTAGTAGTAGTATTCTCGCTAACTTATATATTTAGTATTATGAATGTCATTTTAACTCTAATTCATATATTACATATAGATATGTTGACAACTTAATTTGTATTATCATTGATAATTCCTATCCAATTAATATTGATTTTTACCCATCTAACCTAGAATTAATTCCTAGTGAGCCTAGCGTTAGTCAAACTGTAAATTTTTTAGACCTAAATTTAGATACCCTCAATAATCATGTAATCACCAATCTATATGATAAAAAAGATTCTTACAACTTCACTATCATAAAGCTGCTATCATATCAATCTTGTAATTCTATTCAATTGTTTAGAAACAGCATTTTAAACCAGTTATTTCGAATATATCGACTTTCTGATCCTCAGTTTCACTTTCTCCACATCAATAATCTTAAACGCATTTGTCAAAATTACCAATATCCGGATGTATTTGTAAATAATATTATTAATAATTTCAAATATGCCACGTAATAATTTTACACATGCATTATTTATCTTTGATTGGATAACTCATTTTTGTGAATTTCATCCATTCTGATCACCTAACTCACTACTTGGTCTGAGTATCTAATACTGTTTACTATTTTCGAAAGACTAATTTCCACTTGTCCTGAGTCCTATACTGATTACTATTTTTGAAAGTCTCCATATTAAGTTTCGTTCAGATCTATTCATCCCGGTGCCCACTCGCATTGGCGAAATGAGGTGAAATGCTCAGTCGCATGTTCAACCTACACGTGGAAGGAGTGCCTGTCAGTTAATATTTCTGTTCGAGGAAGGGTTTTATTTTTCTGATTTGTAATTCAATTAGTTTTTTTTCTCCTTCCACTAGCCAGTAGACATTTCCAATGGTGTCTATAGTTAAATACTATCGCCATTGTCAGAAACTGGCTATTCCATCGGCTTTATTTCGAATTGTATGGCTGTCCTGATGAGAATGCAATTTCAAACTAACCGCCATTTTTTGTGTAGTTTCAATTGATTGTTCTCAATGTCTTAATCTTTTATCTTGAGCTAATTATTATTGCCTTTTCTCATTTTTGCTGTGTTTTCTTTTTTCTTTTTATTTATATTTATATATACTTTTTAATTGTGATTTTTGTATCCTAATATACTTCTCATCCCCCTTTCCATTGTAGTGATATGTTACCTTCTTTTTTTATCCTTAGTCTTGGTGTATAGTTACTTATTTGTAACAGATATGCTAGAGATGATTTTTTTGTACATACAGTAGTTTATGCATAGTTTTCGATTAAAATCTTTCAACTTATATATATATATATATATATATATATATATATATATATATATATATATAAAGTTCGTGTAATCAGCTACTTCTTTTCTCTGAGTTATACAAACATTTTCTCTATCCCATTTTAAAATGAAATAGTATAGCATATAAATGTATGAGAGCTGATATGACTAGCGTAGAAATTTAATGAATGATAACGTAGAGCTATTTGTACTTCCAGCTGCTGCTTTATTTAATCTAGATGTGTAGTTAGATTAATACGATATACTCTGTTTCGGTTAAATGTTATATAGTAGTCACACAACAGGCCAAGTGAATCCTTCTACTTCAAAAACGCCTAAAGCTATTACCATGAAATACTGTTCTAACACAATCTCGCTTGTTTCCACTAGTAAATATAGCAATTCATCCCTTACATGATTTTATACCGTTCTTTGAATTTTTAGCTAGATAGTTTCAGAACAGAATAAATATCTACATAATACGGATAGTCTGTACTTTTGTGCGAATAAAGTCTTATAATAAATTATTAAGAAGGAAATAGCTTACATAAAAAGTCACCCAAATGGAAATCATTTATTCAAAATGGTCTAATACATTTTTTTGTGTAAATTTACAGACGAACTTATCCTGAAAGAAATTCTGTATATCATTTCTATGAATTTGTGATCGATTTCATAAAATCAAATGGAAATAAATTGGTGCCCAACAATTTTACTGTATTATATTTTTCTTAATCTTCTGATATTTCAGAACATATTTGATTTCCCTTTCCAGTATTAGTCCACATTTTTGGTATTTCTATTTTCAGTCGACAACTGTTAAGTAGTTTTAATGAATTAGTACGGAATTTTACATTAAATCAAGTCTTTAACTCATTAACGTTTTGTAAAGAACGTTTAGGTTTAATAAGAAAATAATTTAAAAGTTAGAACACATAAGTGCGTTAACTCAAGTATCCCCTACAAAGAAATTACATATATGCTTCTAAATATATGCTTCGAAATTCCCTATATATGCTTCGAAATTCTCTATATATACTTCTAAATTTCGTAAGAAGTGCTAGCGAAACCGTCCGTCATTTTGAGTTGTCGGTTAGAGTTGGGGGTTCCGTTGATAGAGATGTGGTTAATGACCAGGGTTTTATTTTTTGGGTATTGTAAGTTGACTCGCACTTTTGAGGTACATTTGGAGGGTTATTTGAGAACGCATGCAATGTGCGTAATTATCACTATACGCACATATATATTATTTAAAATCTTTCAAAATAAATATTATCATTTAAAACTTAAATATTGACATTTAATTTATTTCACCACATTTAGTATTCGTGACTAGTCAAAAGTAATTCTTTTTAAGCCACAGTTTATATAGGATAAAGTTTTCTCAGATTAACTCCGTATAGACGTGAATTCTTCAAAAAACTAAAACTTTGCTTTTGTATTTTTATATATCGTTCTGTTTGTACAAAATATGTCCTGAATGTCTAGTTCATTGTTTATGATTGTAATACATTTAATATAAAATGTGATTGTAATAAATATTTTATATCTTCAAAAAACCTTGTAAAGTACTATTCTACTTCAACCCAAGATTGTGACTCTTGTATGAACCCTTACAACTTACTGCACTCTAGATTAAACTACCAATAACCTAATGGCTATAGTTCGACGATGAAATCACGACAATTAACAAATAAACAACTTTACAGCTAGCTTCGCTGGGAACTCAAAACACACACACACACACATATATATATATTTATTACAAAATCTATATACAAATTATTTACAATGCTAGCATTACAAATTCTTCCCATGACATACTAATCTACAATTAAATTCAAACCTAACTTCTTACTAAACTGACCTTCATCAGAACCGATGGTGATCAAACTACGACACAATATATATATACTCACAAGATTGCAGGCTAAAAATCTCGATGCTACATTCCATGGACGATCAGAACACACACTCGTGCAAACTCGGCAGAATGGCAGAGCCGTAATTCTAAAGTCTGCCCTTCTTATAGATCTGGCCAATCATGCGATTTTTCGGAATGAAAGTTGAGAAGTTTAGGACATAAATTAAAAGCAGGAAGAAGTAGAATTAGAATAAAATGATAATAAATAATAGAATCCTCACAACCTCTTTGCTCGTACTTTTAAGCTTATTATTTTTCAAATTGAAATCGGTTAATTTTATTTATCTAAATTCATAACATTCACAGTATGCCTTGTAAATTAATTCATATTACTGAACAACTAAATTTTTTGAATTATAAATAAACATTTTGCTTAACAATTTATTAACATAAGATTGACGATATTTCTATAACATTTTTATGTGCAAAATGTATGTATATCTCAGTAACAGGTTCATTTTGTATGAGTTCAATTTTTTATTTTTATGTTACACAAACATTCACCTTCCATTATTATTAACAAATATACTTTTGATAACAAAATGATGAACATTTGTTTCACGATTAAAATTCACCTATTTTTGCTGCCCTCATATCCAATCTTAGTCAATCAATACTCCAAACTAAACAACCTACTACTCGAAACTAAACTACCTACTACTTCAAACTAAACTACCTACTGCTCCAAACTAAACTACCTACTGCTCCAAACTAAATTACCTACTACTCCAAACTAAATCACATACTTAAAATTTCCCCCGACCTTTAGCAAGACCAGTGATACCCTTCCATCAGAGTTGTCCTGTCGATGTATTCCTGCAGGACGATGTTTGCCCACATGTGGCCCGGTATATCCATACACAGCAGATAGCGCGCCTTCCCTGACCTGCAAGTTAGCCCGACATATCCCCAGTCCAGCATATCTAGAACATGGTAGTTAGATAAGAACGCCGTCCACCTCAAATGAAATCTGAACTTGCATAGAAATAGCCTGGCAGGTTAGTACCCAGAACAATATCAAAACCTCGTGTATTCAGTGATACACAGTTTAGGCGTTATTATTACTGCTTAAGGTGGCTTTTCAACGATACTGAATTTTGAAGCATTAAAAAAAATCACGGTATAGCACTACGAGTGTAAACATTTATCTGCATATCAGCATGAGTAATATGTGAGATACATTTTTTTTAATTTGATTGTGTCTTGATGTTGCAATTTTCACAAAAAGTAGTGAAAATACTTAAATATGAACACGAATATGAACACGAATAAAAATACTTACAATGTGGCCTCTCCAAAAAAATCTGACCTCCCAAATAAAATTTTATGGAATCTTTGAGTTGTGAGGTTAAGTATTAAGCACGAAATTTATTATAATACTAGCAGCATATATATATATTACTATAATATTAGCTTCGTACGGAGTATATAATATAAAATAACTTAAAATTCACAATCATATGCAAATCCCTATAATATTCTAAATGGCATTGTTATTCAAAGAATTCTATTAAAGTATTTAAATTAATGCTCGTAAAATGAAATTTAAGAATCTATGTTTTTACTATACAAAATTATCTTCCAACGAAGATTTGATGAATAAAATGTCCTGGTTCCGCATGTAAACAAATTTACAAAAAATATGAAATTACATTAATATATGGCAAATAAAAGCTCTGAAGTTGTATGGGAAGATACATATCCGTACTGCTTATATTCTCGAATATCAGAAGGTATATATACCTGCGCATCAGTAGAAGATCGCCCGTCTACAATATAGGAATTTCAAACATATTTGAAAAAAAAATAACTGATAACGTAATAAATTGAAAATATCAATAATCCCCCTAAACTTTTAACTCAAAGACCGTAATTAATGCCAAAATGAAAGTGCTAAAATTGTATGGGAAGACACACATCCACTACTTACATTCTCGTAGATTGCACAATATACCCGTGTATTTAATGGAAAATTATCCGTACTACATAGCCGGTCTTCGGAATATATAATATAAAGAAGCATAAAATTCACAATCATGAGTAAATTCCTATATTATTTTAAATGACATTGTTATTCAAAATATTCTATTAAAATATTTATATTAATGCTCCTAAAAATAAATTTAAGAATCTTTGTTCTCGCTATACAACAGATATATTCACAGGTAGATCAGAAGAACAATCTGGTCCTGTTGGTAAACAAATTTGCAAAAAAATGTAAAATTGAATCAATATATGCCAAATTAAAAGCGATAAAATTGTATCGGAAGATATACCCGTACTACTTATATTCCCGAATATTAGAAGATATACCCGTGTATTCGTAAAAATATTACCTGTGCCATAATATATGAATTTCAAAAATCCTTGCGAAAATACAACATATGACGTGTAAAGTGAAAATATCAATCTTTAAACTTTAGTGCCGTAATTGATTCCAATATATGTCAAAATGAAAGCGCTAAATTTTATGAGAAGGTATAACCGAGCTACTTATATTTTAGAAGATATACCCATGTACTAATAGAAGATTACACGTACTACAATATATGAGTTTCAACCGTTTGGCAAAAATAAAACAGATGGCATAATAAATTGAAAATATCAATAATTCCAAAGTAATCTTTAAACCTGAAGGCCGTAATTGATATAATCCAGTCAAAAATGCAATTTCGATAAAAAAAATTTCATATACAATTCTTCATTATTTAAATCGGAAAAGATTTAATAAAAATCGTCTGCCGCATGAACACATTGGATTTAAATGCGTTGCTAAGCGACATGATATAATTTTCGTCAAATATATTGGTGGAAAAAATATCGTTTGCATAATGCTATATGGAAGGTTTAATTGTTTGTTTTTAATTAATATATAAACAACGCCTGGTCTTAGAAACTCGAAACATGAACTAAATATTTAGTGGGACTATTTCAAGGCTACCCACAAAATTTCATTAAATTCGGTTCAGTCGTTCTCCCGTGATGATGAAGCAAACATACAGACAGACAGATAGATGTACAGAAAGACAGACAAACAGATATTCAGTTTTATTTATATATATATATATATATATATATGTATACCTGAACATAATTTAATATTAATGTATGAAAACCCCCAAAGTATGGCCTCATATTGCAGATTTTGTTTACAACCTTCCGCGAAACATATGCATGCAATTTATTTATTAGAGCGAAGCGGTTCTAAATTCAATTTCTTAAGTATTAGTTTAAAATTCTCTCTGTCGGTGTGCAATATCTCGTATTTACAACTTGTGGCATTAATTTTTTGATTAAACAAAAGCACTTGTCACATAAATTTAATATAACCTTATATAACGCACATAAAACTAATTTATTTAATAGTACCTTCGCCAAACAATATACTGATCTCCAATATATTTCCGAAAATAAATACCCCCGTTGCCTACGAAATATTCTGCGATTCCAAACATTTTTAATATCTTGAATCTTATTAATTTTGAAAACGATTACGCTTACCCTACTGAGAAGTCGATATGTTATAGTTAACTATTCAAAAGTAGGTGCTTTATGTACACGATATGATATAACTAAATGTATTTTGAAGTAAATATTGAACTTTCGTGAAATATTTTATATTATCCTTATAAAAGTTTTATTATTTTTATTGATAATTACTGTATATCATCCAAATCGAGTCATGCGTTAGTAAATATTGTTTCTAGAAATACCTTAATCATAGAAAATGGCAGTGGTACGGAATAAACATGTTATAAATATAGATAAAAATTAGTTGAACATATAAAGGTATTCGAACCGACTTGACTCGAACCACGAATCTTCGTAATGGCCAGCCGACCAAATGATCTAATGCAACGGAATTGCAAGCTTTTATCTTCGAAGAGGACATGGCATTTTTTGCCCTCTAATATCAGATTGACATGTAACTTGACAATTCGACTGACAATCTGACCTGTTATTTTGACTCCGGATACTATTTTTATCCAAATTAGTACCCTATGTAGCTGTTAGCCTCCCGATTTGAAATCGGCCCCCAATATGCCAGAGTCAACTGAATCCGTGCTAACACGTTCACACGAAATACGGGCATGTTAAATATGTGGGTCTGTAAGTCCTTCTGAGACGTTGGTATTAGAGAAGGAGGGTACGGTCCCTGTGGTTGCCGCCCCACTAGGTTCCGATCTAAATTGGGTGGAAATATACCTGCCGTCTAAACAGATACCTTACACCTTCTGGGGGTAGGTCAGATGGTTTGGGTCAAAAAAGAAGGCTTTCGACATAATTATACTAACCTGCTGGTTGATTTATTTGGGCGCCATTGTAAAAAAGCCTTTCAGCTCCAGCCTTGACTCGAATCACCTATCTTAGTACTAGCCAGTCGCGAAAGAATTGCAAGCTATTATCGTCGAAGCATATTAAGTATTCATAGTTGTGAATTAAGAATATGTAGACTAAATTACAAAACATGATCAAAAAATTTCCCATGTTCGAAGTCGCTGCAATAGCGAATATGAAGCCAACATTGACAATAGTAGGTCTATTTTAAAGTTGTTGATGATATCATTATTAGCCGAACGCGTCTAAAGCAAATCAGCGTACTGTTCCTGGTGAAATGCAAATTTTTCATCTTATGTTTCTACCCCAATTTTTTTTATCTTCCTGTTTATCTAGATGTGTGTGCTATAGATAGAGTTTAGGTATGAACGATATGGATTCAACATTAAATTCCAAAGGTGGTAAGGGGTCTACTAAGAATTTCCACTTCTAGGTTTTTCTCATCTTCGATTTAAAAACTTTCATTTTCCTTAAAATATACATTCCTTTAATTGGATAAAGTTTGGGTAACTGATATGGATTCTGCATTCAATTCCATGAGTGATTGGGTGTAGCTCACTTAGTATCATCACTTTTGGTTATTTTCCACTTCCCGTTTAAAACATTTTCTAGAAATATATATTTCTTGAGGTTGACTGCAGATAGAGCTTAGATGATGACGATGACTTATATGGATTCAACATCAAATTCCGAAAGGTTTGCGGGGTTTACTAAGAATTTCCACTTCCTATTATGTAAATGTCACTTCCGATTTTTTTTAAGTTCATATGACTGTGCGGAAGGAGAGTGCAGACGAGTATAAAAATGCTTAACAGTTCCATCGAATATGAAAGGTACTCACCTCTTATCACCACTTTAAAGCTCCTTCATAAATGCCTTGGTCAGTTTCTGTCCGCTGAAGGAAATAGGTCTACTGAAATTCATTTCAGAATAGTTCTAGTGCATAATGATGCTTTCTTGTCAAAGATTTTTGTTGTGAAATGGTGTTAAAATTTTCATAAATGTCGCAATATGACTCACAATTTGTAGCAGACTGGACGTCTATCCCCGTTGTGAAAAAGCAATAACTGGACGCCGGTTCCTGTCAGATGGTGACAACAGGCTATATCGGAGTTCTTGAACTAGATAGAAAAGAGAGCTACCACAACGATATTTTCAACATTGCTTGTCAATGGGACTATTGTCGTAACGCCTAGGAAATTACTTTCAAATATATTTTACCTATCTGAATTTTTCTCCAAATGGAAACTTTATGGTCACGTTTCATACATCTATCATTAGTAAATTAACTTTATATATTGTACATAGTTAAAATATATGGTGCATATAATGCATATGTAGAATGCATATATATAGTGCATATTATGCATAGAAAAAATAGTAATATATTATAAATGCTTTAAAACATCCATCAGGATAACATAATTTGCCAAACTATTTATATATTTTGTGTGAGTATTTCAAAAACTTTAATAATAAACTTTAATATTTTACCATAACCTATCTAGACCTAACATTTAAAAATATATATTAAATGATATACTGGTATAAATCAATTTCTTTCGCTACTTGATCATTGTATTAATGCATTCGTAGTATTCTTTTCCCTATAATTATCTTCATTATTTCTTTTAATTTTAGCTTAATATTTACTCAAGAATGCGACTAGATGTAAAAATATATAAAACCATGCAATGCCAATTGAATGAAATTGCAAAAGGAATAAAAATTTGACATAAAAAACATATTTTTTCAACGGTTTTTCTATAAAAAAAAATTAAAATCACGCACTCTAAACTCAATAATGTCCCAAAATCGTAGTCTGCCTCTCAGAATTCTCTTAGCCTTCGTAGTCCCACGATTCACAACATGCAGCAAAGAGAATATAGACTTTAATGAACGCTGCCACAAACGCAATAAAAACCACTGGGTTTTCTTTTTATATTACCCTCTGGTATTTTAGAAAGAGAAACACGTCTCCTTTTTGTGATACGATATGAAGATATTTGCACAATAAAAATAGTTCTAGTAAGGATTTTATGGTTTTAGAACACTCCTTGGGCAAAGTAAGTTAAAAAATGTATTCTTTTCGCCTCTGCAAAAACATAATGGCACCTCTGAGTAATGTAATACTGCAAGAACGCTATATATAACATGGCAATGCGTATTCCTTTTCGAAGTTGAATGTAAATGCGATATCGATACATAAGAGCTTTGCTCTTTAAAAATTTAGTCTTAGAATATTTTATCTTGTTTTGAAAATTTAGCTTCTAACTTTTCGTCCATTTTCAAAATAATCTCCTATCCTATAGATTTCGCTTTCATGAAAATTAAAGGCAAAAAATTATGAAAGTTAGCACTAAATTTATAATTTAATATAATGCTACTAAAATTTACCAACGTGTATTTGATTGATATCCAACATATTTAGATAAAATGGTGATTTTATTTAAAAATGGAACTTTTCTACCTCGGACGCCCAACAAATAAAATTACAAAATAATAAATTATTTTAAAATATAAAAATTTATATAAATCAACAGTATTGCATAAAAGTGCACCTAATGGATTTTCAATCATTTTTGTCTATCGTTGAGGCGAATCCTAGGCCTTTAAGGCAATACATTTATTGTTACATGAAGAGAAATTCATAAAAAGTCAATTAAAACTTTGTATGTACACCACAAGATGACGCTGAGTATTTCCTTTAATGGAAAATAATCGAAAAAATACTTATGTAAAATTCATTATCACTTTAAATCACTCTTAAAAATTAACATTTACTTATTCAGAGGAAGAGAGAAACTTTATTGTAGATAAATATCAAGAATTTATAAGTTAGCACTGTATATTTTTTACAGATATATTTAATAACTACAGAATTTTAAGACACAAGACTAAAACTAACATACAACATGAATTAAAGAAAAACAACCCCAAATTTAAGACCTTGCAAAAACTAAATCGTCTGTAGTATTTTGGAGTACCTTTAGCAATTGAAAAACTTTTTAGTAAAATATTAAAATGTGCTTATTCCTTATTTTAATATAACACATATAAATCATGAAAATGTAACATTTCAGAATTTTGAGGGAAAATACTACACAACTTATCATTAGAAAACGAAAAATTAAAATTGAAACGTACCAATTGATTTTTATTTCACAGAATATTTATTCATATTCAGATTGAAACATTGCGTGATAATCCTTCAGAATTCTTCAGAATGTAATCTAAATGTTTGCAAGTAATAATGATTAAATTTAAGTTTTGAATGTATGCGATATAAATTATAATGTTTCGGAACCTCATGGTTTTGTGATCGCAGTGAAATTAAGTTTTTGTTCATACATTTTTATTTAGTGTTTGGTTTCAAAGTTATTTGGAACTTTTACAAAATTGCAAACACAATTATTTCTAACTAAAATTACAAGAATTATTGAAACTCTCTGGATCACGCAAGAAGCTCGTAACATAAGACTAAACTAAACCTTTAAATGGATAAAAATAAATATTACAAATGTATATAATAGTTTCCAACTTCATAACACAAATTAGAGAAAAATAAAATATTTTCTTGCAAACTCATCCTATGATAGGATTCATTACATATTGTTCACAATGACAATTACTTCATGAAAGTTTCGTACGTATTAATGTATCAGAAAATAATTGATTACACATAACATTGTTGCTTAATTTGTTTTTGCCTAGTGTAAACTATTTATTTGAATGTCATAAACCAAATATTTTAGAGACATATCACATAGAATATGTTCATTAGGTACATTTGAACTTATATTTAAAACTATATATATATATATATATATATATATATATATATAATATTCCGAAGTTCCATTTCAATCGCAATCGAAAAATTTCTGTTTCACTTGTCTCCATGAACAGAAAATGGCTGTAGTTCATCATCTCAAATAATCCCATTTTCATTTATGTATTGTCCTTTTATCAATATCACAAAGTTCTAAAAGAAGTATAAAGTGTTAGAGACGTTTATAGAAGCACGTTATTAAATAAAATATCGAATAAATTAAATTTTATTATGAAACTTTTCCATAAATTTTAGCGAAACTTCTTAAATTTGATTTAAACAGGGAACGTCTTTTTTCGGATCCTGGTTTGGAATTTATTCTTCCTGCACGTATTTTTATTTTTAGTCGAAGAAAGTCGGGTTTAATTTTCCTTCACCGATAATACGAAAACCACGTAAGTGGTTTTCCTAAGTATTATAAAAATGCATCCCGAACATGCCTTCTGTTAGCAAAATGATTTCATCACTAAGGAAACCGACATTTTAAAGATAAAATAGAGATTGAAGGGTCTTGAAATGAGCTTTATTTTGTTGCTTATATTTCGCAGTTCTAAAAGTATTTATTTTTACTTCGGAAGAATTAATAGAAATAATTAATAATAATAAAAATAATAATACTATTAAGTTTTTCATTCTCAAATAAGAGGTTTTGAAATGAAAAAAAATATTAACAGACATATTTTATTCTTATTTATCAAGAATACTCTGATATTTAAAAAAAAAGGCGCTAACTTTTTTATAACTCATTTTTAGATATGAAAAAACTTTGTTTATTGTATGAGAAGTATTTTTGACTCCCATATGGTATTTTATAAAGGAAATATATTGGCTTATTTTATTACAGTACAGAAATATTTTTGTCAAAGTTTCCGAACTTAATATTTCAAAATAATTAAGGACAACCACTCTAAAACGAGATATCCTGCTAAAACGTGTTAAATTTTTTCTCTAAATGTTTCCATGTCTCGGCTTATAAAATCACAACGCAAATATAGTGACTAACAATTCTTATCATTCTTAAATGCTATTCTTGCATAAAATAGAACCACTACTGATCAAAATGTTGTCTAATGCTATTAAAACAATATATTTATCATCAAACAATATCATAATGTCCATTTTAAAAATTCAGAATACGAGGAATTTATCAACCAGGTAATTTTATCAGTAAAGAAAATCAAAAACGCAGTGTTTCATAAATGATAACATTTGTTAAATAGGTTTTACCATTCATATTTTTGAATGTTTAAAGCTTTTAAGCAAATTATTAAACAATAAAGTCTTTTAAAAACTTAATAAATCAACTTTTCAGACTACAGACATTAAAATGAAATATCCGTGTTAATATCAAAAGTACACTTTCATCCTCTACACTGCATGTTCACATTTTCCCACTTTAAGGTTCTGCACATTTAAACAACTGTAGTATATATATGTCTACCAACAATATTATCAACAGAAAGGGAAAATTTAATACCTCGGTTTTATTAACCGAATACTTTATAAATACAATCCCTTGCTGAAAGCTGAAAACTATTAATGTATTCTTGAGAATTTAGGCAAAAGTCCATGGGGCATCTTGCCAAATTAATGTTTTCACCGAAATTTGAAAATCTTAAACGCTGAATTGCATTTGCTACGACCATTAACATTATACAAAGACATAACTTTGGTTGTTGTTTTTTTACAAAGGATCGCTTTGAATTTTTGAGAAAGTTTGAGTTAGTTTTTTCAACAAAAACGGATAGCTTTTAAATAAAATACGTATAGGGTTGTCATATGTTCTCGTGTTTTATTTTATTGGCAGTAAGCATAATAATACGTACTATTGCTTTATCGGAAAAGTTTCCTTGAGAGATATATAACTCACAATTTCCTATAGATAGAGATAAGATGATAGCTGATTTAGATTTAACATCAAATTTCAGAAGAGAACTGGGCGGAGGAGGGCACTAAGGATTTCAACTTCTAAATCATTTTCCATTTTTGGTTTAAAATCTTTCATTTTACTTGAAATATCTATTTCATAGCATTGGTAATAGATAAAGCTTAGATATATCTAATATGGATTCAACATAAAATTCTAAAGGAGCTGCGTGGGCTCACGAAGAGTTTTCACTTCCGGTTTATTTTGCCCTACCGGCTGCAAAAAAAACTTCTTGAAACATCTATTTCTATGAGTTAGACTTTAATAGATCTTAGATGATAACTGATATAGATTCAGCATTAAATATCTGAGGTAGTAGGGCTACTCACTTAGAATTTCCACTTTTCCATTTCTTCTGGTTCTTTTCCATTTCCGGTCCAAACAGTTCCCATGAAATATATTTTTTTCAGGATTGACTATAAATATAATTTCAATCATGACTGAAATAGAATCTAAATCGAACTCCGGAAGGGTAACAAGAATCACTGAGGATTTCCATTTCGATTTTAGAGATGTCACTTCCGATTCAAACTTTTACATTTTTCTTGAAGCATCTATTTCTTGGAATTTTCTACAGATATAGCTTAAATGATGACTGATATAGATTCAGCACCACATACAAGAGGAGTTTAGAAGGAAGGCGTTCACTAAGGATTGCGATTTCAGGTACTGGAGATGTCACTCTCGGTTTTTCCAAAAATTCGTATGACTGTTCGAAATAAATGTGCAAAACAGAATAAAATGACTTAATAGTTCCATCATAAATGAAATATACACATCATTTGTCACCATATAAAATATCCTTCAAAAAAATTCTTGTTTTAAATTATTGTCCTCTAAACATCAATGTTAGCGTTAAAAAGGACAATTCCAGAATCAGATAAACGTTTAATTTGCGTTTAATATTATCATTTTTTTTTACAAATTCTCCTTTGGAATATGATAAATGCTTATAAACCCAATAATACAAAGGTCAATAATTTCGAAAACTAATATATTTTTGTTTAGATACACATTATTTTATTTTAATTTTAATTTATATTTAACTCTCACATCAGTATCTGACAGGAAATGTGTCTACGTCTGTCACATTTAATTATCTTCTGTATCCTTGTTTTGATATCTGTCTGTTTTTAAAAATTTTTGATGTTACCATTTGAAGTCATACCCAAGGAGAGTCTCTAACTACCGACTTTTGAATACCAATGCATCTCCTGACTAGAAAGGCAACCTCACAAATTACCTTCACAATTTTGAGTCAGAAACTTCTTGACTTTAACAAATCCACGTTTTTATTTTATCAAACGTCTTCAAATTTTCACTTTATAAAGAACCTTCTTGCCCGAAATGGTAATCGAACCCCGAATCTTCTTAAGGGACATCTGGCACTTCACTGTTCAGCTACTGTTCGATGGTCAGAATTGCAAACTCTGACCATCGAAGTGGACTCTGCAGTCTCATCCCTCTGCTGTCAGATTGACTTGCAACTTAACAATCTGATTGACCACCTCCTGCTATTTTTTGCTCAGGGTAACCTATTTTTGACTCCAGGTTAGCTTCCTTCGTGGTCGTTGACCTTCCGATTTTTGAAATCGGGGCTCAATTTCCCAGAGTCCACTGACTACATATAATTTCTACTAAGGTCACATTCAGACCCCACTTCACTAAGATGCAGAAGGCTAGTTTATCCGTGCGCGATTGTAAAGAACCTTGCTACCCAAACCGGATACCTCACCGGAAATGTTGGAACTAATTAGCCAATGCTCTACCGTTGAGCTACTGGGATAGAATTGCAAACTCTTTTGGTTGGATTGAACTCTGCACCTTTCTGTTTGCAAAATATATGTTTTGCACATTGAGATTTATACGCATTGCTTGAGCGCTAGTACCCATGGGGAAATGATTCATTCGAACACCATAGCGAGCAACGTTCTACTGACTGAGCAACGTTCTACTGACTGACCAACGTTCTACTGACTGACCAACGTTCTATTGACTGACCAACGCAAGCAACGCTCTGCTGACTGAGCTGTTAAAGGTCGAGATGGAACCTCAATTCCTTTCAGTAAATGATGTACTTTCATCTTGCACGTGAAGCAGACAACACAAAATACTTTGATAGATATTTGAGAATTTACATATAAGCAATATGTTTTAGTACCGACCAAGGTGATCATCTGAAGTCTGGAGATGATTACTGGTTAATCAATTTTTCCCAAAACATCATTTTCAAATCTTAACAAAAAATTTGGAGTAGAGAACACACTTATGAGTACTGTTATTCATAGAAAATAATTTTTATATGCAACGTATTTCTCTCCTCAGATTTCTTCTAACACTATGTAGTAAGTCAAAAGAAAAATATAAGAGACATAAAAATTATGATTTTCTTTCACAAGGTTACTGTCTGTCCTATTTGTTTAGCTATAAGATCATAACAATGGGTTTTATGACAAATACGTGTATATATAATATACTAACATGCATTTTGTATAGTATTAGGTGATACAAATTATGAATACAAGCAATAGAACTTCGTCATTTTTAGAATGGGTGATTTTTGATCCAAATAGAGTAATGTTTGGTCAACCTGGCTTGATTATTGGTCAAATTATTTTAATTAGATAATTACTTATAAATTGACAATTTTGCAATGTTGGCTCTGAAAATTTAAATGTAATATTTTATAACCCCTTGACCATAATATATGATTGTCATAAAATGCACATGTCAATGAATATGATCATGAAATCAAGAGCTGTGTGTATATTAATAATTAAACTTCTAGCCTATACTTTTGATCCTCTTTAGTCATTGGATAAGTGTTTCTTAATACTCCTTAAAACACTTTTTGTTTTAAGGAGTTACAGCAGAAAATGGTAAAAAGAAACAGAAAGATTAATCATACATGAAGTATTGATTATGAAACACTTTCCAACTGAAATACCATTTTATTTAAACATCTCTAAAAGGCAATATGCAATGCTAATATTTTTAAAACTATCATAGAACAAAAATTTCTTAAAACTTCATCAAAAGGAAACTTAAAACTTCATTAAAAAAGGCAATGCTATAAAATCGCTTGCTTCTCTATCTAAGTTAAATCAATGAATATTCCATTCATATCACTTACATATCTGACTCCAGAGATAAATAATTTTGAGTCAAAAATTGCGCCAATTCTTATACATCTCATCTTACAATCGCTTGTTTTGATTACATTTTGCAAACTTTAAAATTATGCTTCGTTGTAGAAATAATCAAGTTGAGTGATCATTTAAAATAAAAAAATATTGTAAGCACCGAATTTAGAAACACATATTATATGTAAAAATAAAGCGGTTTTAGGACGGATGCAAAACTAAAGATAAATACAAGAAAGATCAATCATGCATAAAGCATTGTTTATAAAAACTATCCAACTGTAATTTTATTTAAACATCTCTAAAGTACGATACATTCAGCGGCACTATTATTTTAATTACCACAGAACTACAATAAATTATTTTACTTGGAAAATTAAAACCATGAAGGTAAAAGTACTCTCTAATTCTATGCGTAAAACTTCACAAATAATTTTGGGTGAATAATAATTTTGGGTGATAAATAATTTTGGGTGAAAAAATTCCACAATTCTTATACAGCTCATCTTATAATCACGTGTTTACATTTTACATTCATTAAAGTTAAACTTCGTTGTAGAAGTAATCAAAGTTTGATTACCATTTAAACTCAAAAATATTGTAATCGTGTTGACTCAAAATATGGATGCACAGAAAAAACGCAAAAATAAAGCTGTTTTAGGACGGATGCAACACTAAATATAAATTAAAGAGAACTTTTAAAATCACGATTTTGACACAAGATGGATGTCATATTTCATTCTGAAGTGGGTCACGTGATCTCTTCATATCATATGGGTCACATTAATATTTTAATTTTTATTTTACAAACTACCGAACATATTTTGCTTAATTTTTTTTATATATATTTATGGAATAATTTGAATATTTCCTAAAATTTTGAAATTTTAACTTCCATTTTAACTTTTTTTAAATTTTCACTTCCTTTAAAAATATTTGAAAAATTAGGTCCCATAGGGTTCAATGTACTTCATTTTTCCAATCCGAGTTCACTCCAAAACTAATTGGGTGATATTATTTATTCATTTACATTCCCATATGTCCCACTGACCGTCTCAACAACATAATGAAATTTCATCTTGATAAAGTCATTTTTGCGGCAATTATAGTGAGAACGAACAGACAGACAAACAGACAGAATGAACAAAGCCATAAATACTTTTCAACAATGTTGTAAAGTGTTACAAAAAGAACAAGACACATAGATTGATTTTTAAAAGAAACAGAGGTACAGCTAAAGACACAATGACATTGATTAGCTCACGAAAGCAAACAAAAGAACAGAAATGTACAGAATTAGATTTCACCAATGAAATGAAGGAGGAATCCAATAAAATTTAAGATACCGAACAACTCAAAAGAAGTGCTTGCGAAATTACAGCTTTAGAGAAGCTTTAAAAAAACATAAATCCATTTAAATTACAAAACATTATGCAGTGTTTTTCGAACAACAGGAATATATTAGACATGTGAGAAGAACTGAGAGATACTTTTTGTACTGGAAATTTCTTGAAAAGGGCACACGAAATTATCTTTGGCCAAAGGAAAATTATCTGACTTCTGTGAAACTCTCATTTATGTTTCATAGTCTAGTAATACTATAATATATACAACAGATGTTTTAGAAAATAGCCTGAGGTATGCAAATTATATATAAGAAATACAAAAGAAATCTGACTAATAATAATATAATATCTGATAAATAATAATATAAGATCTAATAATCCCAAAATAAACAATAATATAATCTAACAATATAATCTGCAATATGAGTGTATTGTCATGTAATACAAAAACATTATAACTGCTGTAGTAATGTAATAAAACGATGTATCCTCTCAAATCGTGAGTGACTCCCAGGATAAAAAAAAACGAGTCCAACTTTTTAGGTAACTAAATCTTTTATTTAAAAACACCAATGAGCGTCAATAGAAAAAATTTACAGATAATAATACTATAGTTATCTTACAAGATCACAAAACAACTATTAGACACAAAACAACAGCAATTAAATGGTCAACTAACTCATAAAATAGCAGAATCTCTTCTCAAAACACGGGCGTATTTCATAACTCAATTTATGTAATTCGTTTTACGTCAACTATGTTCAATTGAATGATGACTTCCTTGTATACTCCCCATAGAAATCTCTAGAAAGTGGCTGTAAAATTTAAAGTTCTAGAGATAATAATTCCGAAATTCATTTCCCCCAAATCTGGCGATAAGGTCACTAAAATGTCGCCAATGTAACTCAACTCTAGCATCGCATAATAGCGATAGTTACCTATAAAAGTGTTTTCTTCTTATGAGAAAGCAAAACACCGTGAAGTATTTCACATATTCTTCGCAGTAGATTATTTGGGATATCATTTCTTGATTCTGCATTACAATAAAGACCTTATCAGTACTAAAATTAATCCACATGTATCCAATTCAAAATGTGCTGCAATTTACTGTAATTGAAATACTAATAATTAACTGTAAAAACGGTTACTAATAATCACCCTGAAGCTGACCAAGAATCGAACCAATTCAAGGGACTTATTATTATTCAGACGTTTTTTATGTTCTTAATTTTATATGCAAATTGAAAAAGGACACTAGTTTTGATTCTTAGGAAATAAATGTTCTTTTTGAGAGTGTCAAAACTTTCATGTTATTACATTTAGTCACAAAGTTATATTGATATTTATGAAAAATGACCAAGAATCATCGCAATTTTCACTACTAATATCGTACTATTTTATAAACGATAGTTATGTACTGAGTACGTTATGCCTCGACTAATTTTAAACTTTATTTGACTCCACGTCCACCCAAATCATAATTTAGTTAGATTTGAAATTTCCAGGATGTTTCTAACGAATTCGGCGGCTTTTAAATCCTGTTTCATTAAACTAAAATAAACTATTTTATAGAGGTTAGTTGTTTTCTGAGTACGTTACGGTCTGAATCAATTTTAAACTATATTTGACTCCACTCCCATCCAAGTCATAATTTAGTCAGATTTGAAATACCCAGGATGTTTTTTACGGTTTCGGCAAATTTTTAATGCCGATTCATTAAACCAAAATAAAAAAACGAACATAACTACTGCATATCATTATGGAGCATTTTGGTGTATGCACCCCTTAAGTAACAAATGTTTTACTGCCCGTCTTCCCATTAAACGATCTACCCTTACACCAAATTAAACGTTTCTATATTGTCGCGTTTCGAACGTTTTGGTGTGGAGTTCTCCAATTAAGCACATTTTTTAAACATTTGATTTTTTTCAGTGGTTTTATCGGACGATGGAACCATATACCAAATTGCAACTCTCTATCTTACTTAAACGAAGGCATTTGTCACTTATTTTAAGATTCGACCAGTTTGGTTTTCAGCACCCCTAAAGTAACATATATGGGAAAACCGAAATTGTATACTTTCTTCCTTTCAAACTGTCTATCCTTACACCAAACTTAAAGTATCTATCTCATCGCTAAATATGTTGTTCTATCATTTTTCAATCAAACCTTCTGGTGTGGAACACTTCTTATTTGAACATTTTTAAAAAAATCCAATTTTTCTCGGGGTTTTATCAAACATCTGGCTCGTATATTAAATTGAAAATTTTTATATCACTTAAAAGAAAGCTTTCCTCCCATATTCGGAAAATCAAACCTTTTGGTGTGAGGCACCCATAAACTATCAAATATGGGAAAACTAATATTGTACACTTTCTTTCGTTCTCTATCTCTAGCTGTACACCAAATTTAAAGTCTTCATCTCATAGCTAAGCATGTTTTTCTAGCATTTCGCATTTCGAACATTTTGGTGTGGAGCACCCCGTGTAATGAACATTTTCGAAAATTCGATTTTTCACATGGTTTAATTAAACGGTTCACGAGTGTATAAAATTGCAAGTCTCTATCTATTCGGGAGATGCCTGAAAAAGGCCGGACAGACAGATGGACGCTTGGGTATTAGTATATAGGGGCGACCGGGGTAAGACGACGATGTTAACGAATGTCATTTTTTATTTGTAAAACTTATAATATACATATTTTTTGCAATACAAATAAATTATTCATACGTTCCATTATTAATATAAAAAATTATATCGGATAATCTCCCAAATTAAACCATACAAAAACATCTTTTGACATATTGTCAAAAAAATTATCTTGCCCCAGTGCCGGGGCAAGATGACAACTCGCAAATTTTGACCTAACAAGACTTTAAAGAACGACGAAAGAATTTTGACCTAACAAGGTATTTAAAGAACGCACAAAACACTAATAGAATTTAAAGGTGTACAATCATTAATGAATTAAGTTATTTGAAAAAGTCAGGGATGAATTTCCCTCCTTCATATCCAGTACAGTTTACTTGTCAGCAGGCTTTGCATTGAGGGCACAGTATCCAGTCTTCGTCGGGTGGATCAATATAAAGTTCATCACAAGCTGGGCAGTTAATATCCCTCCTCTTTTTATCTGCCATTGCGCCTACCACGAAACGCAATTGTTCAGCAATTTTCTTCTTAATTCTCTGAGTTTTCTTTTTTTCCATTTCGTCCTTTAAATTTTTTTTCTCAGGCAACGTATTTCTTATTGGTGAACTTGTTAAAACACTGGTTGACCTTTTTCTTCTCTTTTTTGTTGATCTTTAAGCTTGTGGTAAGGGTTTAAAATTAAATATTGATGGAAGAGGGGAGCATCTTGATCAGGGAATTTGTTCACAGTTGGGATTATCTACACTTTCAATCTCGCTATCATTAGCACCTAAAGAAATAGGCGTGCTTTCCTTTATGGAAGATGGCAGATGCCATTCAAAATTGACATCGGATTTTGAAGATGGACCCGGCTGTGGCTCAAACACTTTAGCAGGATTCTCAGCATTACGTTCAGCATTCATATCCTCCCTGGCCCTTTCGGTTTTTACTGAAGGAGCGAAGTCTTCGTCAGTAAACCCTTGAGGATTGTACGGTTCAATGCCGGTTCGTCTAAATACGTTTACTGCATTTCCAATAGTTGCAGCAGGAGAATACGCTATATTTAACAATTTTTTTATGTTCATGTCCATTATAGTCTGGCAGGAATTGGACACAGTGGAGTTATCACATACTTGGCTATAGTATTTTTTAAGCTATTCGTACAAAGATACGTCAATTGGCTGTAGTTTGTGTGGGGAGGAAAACCCAACATTACAATGTTCCTTTCTCTGCAAAAGTTGCATCTAAGCTGATATGGGATTTGTGATTATCAACAAGGAGCAATACAGGCATATCTTCAGAGGGCTTTACATGTTTCACAAAATGCTGGCCAGAAATAATTGAACTTTGACCCAACCGTTGTCACTGCAATGCCCCATCGAACCTGGAGGTGCTTTATTAACTAACTTTAACCGCATTTGTTTTCGCGGGAAAATCACAAATGGGGGAACGTATGTTCTTGATGCACTCATACAATATATTAAGATTACAGTTTTACCTCTTTCAGAGGAAACTATTTTAAATACCCTTTATGTTACTGTAGGTGATATTACTTTGGAAAACTTAGTTGGCACTGTAGATAAGCCAGTTTCGTCTGCATTGTAAATACTGCTGGCAGGAAACTTGTACTTTTCACGAACTTCTCGTAAAATTTCAAAAAACGTTCCTACTTGTGCCCCATTGAAGCCAACCGCTCGAGCAATTGATGTTGCTTCTGGCTTTCTTGTACTAAATTTGAAGTGTTTCATAAATTTGGCCAGCCAGTCCTCAAAATAACCAGCCATACCAGTTTCTTTATTAAAAGGATAATCAACTCCACAATATTCTGCAAATTCAATAACTAGTGTCTTGTATTGCTGTTTTGTCATTCCAAAAAATCATCTGTCCATTTAAGCCAAATAAGTTTTAATTTCTTTCAACTGTTCTTCCTTAATAACATCTCTGAATCATCTACAATGAACATTCCTAACCTGAAACATGAACAAAAATATTTAAGAACACGAAACAAAATATCGACTGCACACAATAAAATAGACTACTATTAAAATAGCTAAAAACCATTCCTACTTATTTGGATCTTTTTGGATGCCGTCGTAATGTTGCCTCAGGAACTTCATATGTTTTAGCAGCTGCTAAACAGGACATAACCCGACGTTTCACGGTCAAAATAGCTTCTTCCATATTCTCTTTGCTCCATTCTCCCGTGTTAGAGAGCTTTTTATAATTTCTCACCATCTGCAAACAAATGAAAAAATTACGCTATTTTTTTAGAAAATTAATTAGCTGATAAAATTGAATGGAAAATCACATAAGAATTGTAGGCCTATATATGAGAAAGATGTCGATGAAAAGTACAGTATTTAAAATGTGAATAAGGGGCAGGATGATAAACTTCGTCATCTTGCCCTAGCCATCTTGCCCCGCATGACTAAACGAAACAATATGGCTGGCGTACAAAAAAATATGCATTAGATTAAAACTATGACAGATGAGTATTTACTACAATAAAGGGGAACTATAAATTATATCAGAATTTTGCGACTTACCTTTAGATAGCTCAAAATTATTTAGTACAAGCCGAAAATAGTTTCAGGGCCATTAATAAAGTTTGACTAAGAATAAAAATTGTACATGTAACAAGAATGGCGCCTTCCGCATGCGATTAGCTGCTTTGATACAGGGCCTATGCCCGACAAGTACTGCCACCTGCAAATAAAGTCATTAAAACTGTTCTTCGTCATCTTGCTCCGCTCGTCATCTTACCCCGGTCTTCCCTACAGATAATACTTGAGCACTGTTAAAGCTTTAGTTTTAGGGTCAGATTATC
Source organism: Amaurobius ferox (assembly GCA_951213105.1). Classification (NCBI taxonomy): domain Eukaryota; kingdom Metazoa; phylum Arthropoda; class Arachnida; order Araneae; family Amaurobiidae; genus Amaurobius; species Amaurobius ferox. The sequence continues at coordinate 47,147,290 of OX578141.1, read as the reverse complement.
CAGTTTAAGATGCAGTATACGATACTGAACTATAAACATTAAAGGTAAAAATTCTGAAAACACGCGCGAAAGTGTTTTTATACACATAACATGTAATGTAACAGTATTTTAACAATCTGAAAGATGCGTTACTTTAACCAAATCACACATTGTGCAAAATAATTCCACTCGTCGGTATGTACAAACTACCAAATAAAATTCTATCTTCGAATGTCCAAGCAGTATCTTCCCCGGAGAAAGAGGAGTCTAAAATGTAAATAACAGTGTCGCAAATTGTTAACGGCAGGTGGAGTTGGCAACCATGTTTTTCATTCAAACTTACAAGCAAGAGAGGGGTGTGTGTTGCAGTCAATCGAAGAAAAGTAGAATGTTAGAGAATTCTTGAAACAATATATTTGTATTTAAGCATTCGTAGTGCATATTTAAAATTTTTATCAACGTTCATTGTGTTTTGTTTTATAATTTATACATTTAAAAAATAAACGAGTAAATTTGATCAAAAATATGGTTGAGTGTTTATTTACAACTATTTCTACACACTCAGATTACATTGCGTGTAACGGGTAACGGTGCCAAGAATAAGTGGTTTATACAACAGTAGTCGCTGCTAATAAGGCATTTTGAATATGAAGTGAAATCCATGCCGGAATAAGAGACGGAATAATGAATGTAGTTTCTGCATACAGGGGATCGTCCGTTTAGATTCCAACGCAGTTGTGCTAACATAGATCATTTCAGGGAAGTTTACAGTCCACATTCAGAATATTGAGATTCGATTAATTAAACTCCAAACTGGTGGAGAGACTACGTCCCTATGTTTCGTGCGTTTTAAATCTAAATTCAGTTGAGTTTAGCTTTGTTGGGAATTGTTTTGTTTGATCTAAAGCAAACTGCAAAGGAAATTGTTGTTAAAATTTTACAGTGTTTTTGTACATTACACAATCACTTAATTCAAAAGAATAGCAATGAATTTTTAGGGTTTGGCTTCAACTTCAAGTAGGCACTAACACAAGGGGTTTACGGTGGAAGAGTGTCTACGATACAGGTAAAAATATAATAAATTACCAGATGTAATAATATACATTGGTCACAAAAAGTCAAACAGATTGCTAAAACAGCTGGAAAAAAGGTTCTAAGGCTAAATAATGACTGATATACATTCAATAAAACTCGTGAAACTTCTAACAAATGTAAACATTCTTTCAAGAAAGAGAAAAAGAAAGACAGACGGATTAATAACATAAAAACATCGAAACACAATAGATCATATTTAATTTTATTATGAAAAGTTTTCAACTTTTAATGCTACTTTCAAAACAGTCCGGTAAATTAAGTAATCTTTCTTCAGAAGACAAAATTTTCATACATCAGTACCGCAGATAACACTGTTCAACAGCGAAACTTTTACAGAGATGAAAATATCCGTCCTTTATAAATTTTGGGTCGCTGAACACGAAAATCACTCTTAAAATTGCCTCCTGGCTCAGGTTTCTGAGTATTCACTGTTTACATTTTACATATAAGGCTATGGGAATACAATAGTACGAATAACAGTTAACAACCTTTCCTCTTTATACAGCCGTCATTTTACCTGTCGCTTGTGGAGAACGTCCGAAGCATCTCTCTGGATCATCCAGCAGAATCGTCCAGCTGGATAATTCAGCACGTATCGTAATTGTAACATCCCATAGCTTTATATGTAAAATGTAAACAGTGCAATTACTCAACACTCTGAGCTAGGAGGGAATTTTAAGAGTGATTTTCGTGTTCAGCGACCCAAAATTTATAAAAGGTAGCTACTTTCATTTTGGTAAAAAATAAAAACTGAAAAATTGTTGAACAGTGGAATATTAGCCAATTGTGTTTAATTACCACATTTGCAAAGTGCTGCTATGAAATATCCTTATTATTGATACTAAACTTATTTCTTTAAAAGATCGTTTGAATCATAAATCTAGTTTCCCGTACCATCCTAGGATTTTTCTACGGCCCTTGCTCATTTTGTTGTTAAAGAAAATTTCCGGCCCAGTTTTGAAAGAACTTTCCTTCTTATGCGTTGTAATAACCCTCGTAATATTCTCCTTTTTGACTCCCTCTTTATTTATGTTTACCGCGAGTCGATTTGTAATTTTGACCCCGTTCAGATTTTAAGTTATGCTTGGCGACTCATTCTCGACTCCATGCAATTGAAGTCTCTTCATAGTTATCTTTGACGTCATCCTCTCGGGGATTGGACCTGATTGCCCCCATTTTGTAAAATTTTTTTAATTTGAAAATTCTGTAATAAAATTGTAAATTTTTACTGTTCGTTTCGTGATTTATGCTCGATTTTTTTAATCTGTGCAAAATGTTTTGTATTTTTGGATTCTCCTTAGATAAACGTAAGTTTATTGATAACTGTATTTATGCAAATTTGTCACCTTTTCTGGCCTATATATGAACAATCATTCCTATTTCCATGTAGCCACTGATGAAGAGCGTATTTACGCTCGAAAGCACTCTGGCCTTTTAAAGTTTTATACGTCTTAAAGAAGTGAAATAAAGACCTTCTATTATAGTTGTGATCTTGTTATTTCTGCTGGTTGAAATCAGACGTGATGCCAATTTTATTTATTTATCCTTTATGTGCTTAAATTTTTGTGAGCAGTGTATAATATGCCTTATTTAAAAATTAAACTTATACTCAATTTGCATTATTAATAATTGAGAATTATCCATTAATACATGGTACAACTATTTTTAAATTAAAGAAACAAGCTTCATCTTTTTGCCTAAAAAACATTTAAATGCAACAGTACATAAACTATTGAAATACAAATTATCTCTCTGCATATTTTTTAAATTCCTTTTTGCAATTTCTGAAATTACGGATTATAAACGCGATTTCAATTTGCTATTTTACCATCAAAATGTATAATCATTTTTCAAAGAATAATAAAATGTTATTAATTAAGTCATCTCAATTTTCTTGGTATTTGTAATTAATTCTTGATAAAATATTTTTACATTACAGCAAAATGACTTTCTGAAGAAGAAAAAAACATTTATATTTAAAATTAGAAAATAAAAGGTATTTGATAGACACTAAAAGCATTAATTAATAACATTTTATTTGCAGCCTTAATAACTTATTCTATCAAAAATATATTAATGACAATATGTTTATAAAATTAGACTACATACTTTTATACATTTAGAAATTCTTTATTAAAGATTATATTCACGATAGAGGTGAGGTACTTTACGCGTTCGTAAATGAAAAGAGATTTACCATCATAATGATATATTTTTGGTTCTTAGCGCAAATAACGTTGGTTATCTTGGAGTGCTAAATTTATTTATCTTCGTGGATTATTAATAACAACTGTTCAATGAATATCAATTTTATTTAACATAGTATACTTTTAATTTCTCAACTAAAATTAACGTTTAAGGTATCAGATATCTTTTACATCTCCAAATAATCGATATTTTCTTTATAAGTAGTTGAAAAAGGGACTTTTATCAGCATTTTAAAATAAACCCCATGCAAAAATTGTATACTAGAACGAAAGTTATAGTCAATATAATACCAGTTGATTTTTCCATTTGGCAGCATTTACAGGGCGGGAGTGCTTATTTACATTTTGATCAAGTTACGCAGCGTTTTAGCGCAGTGTTTATAGCATTTAAATTTTACGTTATTACATTTTTCTAAGACAAAGAGTTAATCATGAAACCTGGATTTTAACTCCTACTTAAACTGTGATCCATTTTAATGTTATGATTCATGAATCAATTAAAGAGTGTGCTTTCTTTTAAATCAAAGTAAAAGAACTTTCAAATTTAGAATTAATATAATTCTATGTTTTTACTATTATATATTATAATTTAATAATTAATATTACATTAATGGATAAATTACAAGAACCGTTTAAAAGAACGTTTGTAAAAAGATGTAAGATACGTAAATTCACCGGCAATATGTATACAAGGAAGAATATGTTGCTATAAAATTCGAAGCTTTAGAAATAAGTGCTTCAAAGAAAAAATTCGCCCATGTGAAGACTGTGAAACTATTCACATGTCTTTTAGTGGTTATCGTATCATAAATATCAGATTAGCTCTTTAAACCTATCAGAATCATTTATAGTGCAAACAGTCTGGTGGTGAAGTAACTGTCAAGAAAGAAGTTATAAGTGGTTTATCATTAAAATTATCAATTGAGTACAAAAATGGCACTGAACTGTGTTCGTTTAGAAATTCCTAAATGACAGCACAACCAAAACAGTTCCGAAATTAACAGATGAACTGTGTATTTAATGAGCAGCATTGTCATGGGGCATTTAGCTCTGAAGTTATTCTGCGGTGTCAGGAACTTCTACCACCAGTTGCAGTAAAATTTTATAATGTGATGATATGAAAAAGTTTGTAACTTCTACAAAGGGTGTCGCACAGGAGTCAATGAAGCATGCTCTCAAGAAGAAATTACACTTTTAAATCCTTCAAACATTGTTGTTAGTGGTGATGGTGCATGGAAAACCCGTGGTCAAACATTGCGTATGGGCATATGTGCAGTGATCGATGATAAAAGGGGCAAAGTAATTGACGCAAAAGTACTCTTATCTTACTGCAAAAGATGCGAAGCCTGGAATATAAATAAAAAGGTTCAACCGAGTAAGATGACTGGAAACCATTACATGAAAGTAAATGTCTTGCTAATCATACTAGATCAGCAGGAAAAATGGAGGTAATTGGTAGTGTATATGGATGGTTTGGAAGTATACTATATTTCAACTCTCGGAAAATACACGTCAAGTGAAATATGTTGGATAAATAGGGGATGGTAATGCCATAACTTTTCTTTTCAGGTAATAACAAAATCCAAACTATACAAACCAGCGACAGAATAAAAAGGAATAGAATACGTCTACCATATTAAGAAAAGAATGGGAACCCGATTAAAAAATTAAAACTATGTGTGCTGAAATGTAGTGATGAGAAATTTATTGAAGGTAAAGGTCGTTTGATTAATAACTGATTGGTAGCTTAACTTCTTGCAATGGCAATGCCATAAGGAGGCATAAAAGATCTCTCTTGAAGACATGCGTAGAGAAGTGTGAGCAATTGATTTTCACACTCTGTCAACTAACACTGAACTAACTGTTACATTGTTTCTGCCCTTTAGGTCTCAAATAGCTTAGAAATCTGATGCCTGTAGTACTTTGAGCCAACTTTCGAATTAAAGCACACTTCCCAATTGTGTTTTTGATTCATTAAAGCCTATAATCATTAAAGCCTAGAGTTGTTATCCAAAAATACGCCATTACCTTCAGGTAAGAAAAATACCATTGATGCAATAGATCGGTCATTCAATATGCTCATATGCTCAAATTACTTCATTTTATCGCTGCATATTATTTCTGCGCTTAAACAAGCCAAATAGAAGCAACCCCAGATCATAACACATTCTCCAGAGGTCTGTACAATACAGGAAGGGTCCAATGCTTCATGCGGTTCCCTTCTAACCCTGATGTGTTTATCATATTGGAAGAGAGTACATCTGGACTCATCTGACCACAGAATTTCCCCCATTGCTCAGCAGTTCAATCTTTATTTTCCTTGGCGAATTGGAGTCTTTTTTTCCAATTACTCTCAATAAGCATTGGTTTCCTTTTTGCGATACAGCTATTTAATTCCAGTTCTTGTCTCATTGTGCAAGTAGAAATGATCTTGCTTCCAGTATTGAACATGGCTGTGAGCTTCATGATTCGATTTCACTAAGCATTTTAATGATCTTCAGTCATGATTATTCAAGACACATTTTCTACTACATATTTTTCGCAATGTTGATGGTTCACTGTAATCTTCCTAAGATTTATTACTAATGTGCTGGACAGTTTGTGTTTCGGTGCCAGTGATTTTAGAAATCTCCTTGCACAACTTCTGCCTTTGACACAGACCAAAAATGTAGCCATTTTTAAACTGTGTAACATCTTTTCCGTGACTGCGTATAACGACTTCAGTCATAATTGCTGTAAACTGATCAGTTGCAAGCTAAACCCGTTACATTTATAGATTCTATTGCCACAGAATTATACAAATTTTCGCAATCCATCACCACTCCTTCCCTCCTCATTATTTGCATGTTTCAATTCACACGCGATGTTTGGGGGGTCACTTAATGTATTACTTTAGCATTATGCTCTACATAATTTTGTGCTTATTTGCAATTCACAAAAACAACTGAACACGCATAGTATCTTAAGTACCAAGTTCAATGATATCTTGAATTATTCGAATGTGTTGTACTTTGAATCAGATCATGATATAACATGTAAAGAACCATATATATATTGCTTTCAATTTTGCTAGATATCATAAATGCTCTTCGTACCAATCTTAGAAATACTCAACATTTCGAATTATGTGAATATCATATATTAATATTTCTATTTTTTGGTTCTAAATTATAAATTTTCTAAAATAATTATATTTATTTTGTGCCATTAGTTTTTTCATTTTTTTATTCCAAGTAAAAATTCATATGTGGTTATAGTATTTTTACCCAGTGCACAGCATTTTCAAGTATGCGTCTCTTATAAGTTAATTACTTTATTTCAAGAATTATTTTATTATCTAAGAAATAATTCCATCTTTGCCTTTCCACACAAGTAATAATACACAATGGATCACAATTATAGTTGACAGTCTGTCTCTTTAAGAATATTACAGCTAAACGAAGAAGCAAATAACTTGACTGTGAGATTTAACGTTGCATAATACCACAGAATCGATTAGACGTAAACTCTCCAGTGACAAATTCTTGATTCGTTTTGGAGTATTTCAATCGATTTAATTATTTCAATCGATGAATGTCAGAGGTCTATTAATATTCGAGGTGGTTAGACCAGTTGAAGGCACATTTTTATATTGAAGGAATTCAAACAATGAAGAAAGCAAGAATATTCAAGGTAATCTCTTATGAAACGTAATTTTTTTCATAATTTAATACACAATATACTTTTCATAATAATTGTTTCCAAAAACACGGTCTGTTCTCGTTGCGAATCACAAACCAGATCAAAAATCAAAATTTTGGCATTGGTTTTTGTTACTATCAACACTATTGCACTTTTAATTGGCGTAGTCATACCCCACAACATGGAAATCACGTGAAGGGAATGAGCACATAAATCCTCATCTCTCCTCAAGTTGCTAATAATGAACTTGGCCTATTATTAAGGGCATTAAATGAAACAGCAATTCATTTGCTAATAATCAGCTGTTACTCAAATCAACACAGCAAGTACCTAAACAGAAAGCCAAAATCATTTTCCTTTGCTTAATATATGTTACTGTTACCAAATTTAATTTTGTGATTTATTTTCTATAATTTTTCAAATTTGGAGAAAATAAAGAGGCAACACAGGAGGAAATTAAATATATTTAAATTTATCCCAAAATCAAAAATAATAATTAATTATAATTTCTAAATCTAAATAAAAAAATACATTATGGACAGCACTTGAAATCAAAAAAGTTGTTAAAGATATTAAAGGATCAATGTTTATAAATTTGCAATTTAATAAAAGTTTAAATTATTAAAACTTATTATATTAACCCAAGAATAAGATAAATTTTACAAAACACAAAGCAATACATAAAAATTTTTAGAAACAGTTCTGTGGATACATTTGATTATATTATACACATTTCATATGTTTTGAAATTTGAATTGCTCTGTTTGAAAGATCTTTACTAGTCATAAATTATTTCGTAAAACTCTGAAATTAAAACACGATTAAAATGTTTTTCAAGCTTATCCTGAAATATAATATTCAGCTCCTTTTAATCATTTTTTACTTTATGCCATTCAAATTTTACTCTCGCAAGGAACGAATTCAATCTGAAACCATCCGTTCTGGAGAAAAAGACGCCTGAAACAGCTATCTAATTTCAGACATTTTATTCTGGAATCATTAATTAAAAAGAAACTTCTCGAAGAAATTCGAAAGTTGTAAGAATAAATTGACATGATTTTTAGTAAAATGCATTTCTCAAAAATTCTTTGAAGTATATTTTCGAAAGATTTTATTCCACTTTCACAAAAGAATATTTCTGGAAAGATCTAATCGAATCGAAAATATTTGACTTATCTTTTGAATCCTAATAGACTGTTAAAATGAATTTCCATTTTATAAGTTATACTACTGTTTGTATTTTTATTGTCTGGATAACAATTGTTTTTTCAGGTTTAATATTGCTGTATTTTATGAAGTTAAATATTTTATTTCCATAATTTATTTTAAAACAAGAAATTTATGAAGGAGACTTCATGGGAAGTACACTTCATTTTTGACGGAACTAGTACGCACTTTTATTCTCTTTTGCATACTTATTTCGTACCATCATACGAATTTTCAGAAGAACCAGAAGTGACATCTCCAGAAGCAGAAATATACACTCACTTCCAAAAGTTAAGCACTCAATGCAAATTTTCATTTTTCGATAGCGTATTTGACTTTGAGTGGCTAAAAATCGCTGGGGATGTAGATGACAGTATGCAAATATCGTAATATCGTATGTTACAGCCAATCACTATTGACTGTCCGGATATATGCTAATTAGGCAGTCGTTGAAGACGCCAGCATTCTGGAGGGTTTGGGGAGGTGCATTTAAATGCTGATAAAGTGTTTATAATATTTGTAGAATTATTTTTCATGATATTCGTGTTTCTATGGCTGATAGAAGACGAATGACAGATAGTGAGCTCTGGCGTTCTGTCGGACGAATTGAAGCAGGACAGTCAATCAAAGATGTCGCTATTTTCTTTGGCGTTGATCATTCAGGAATTTCTTGATTACGGAAACTATTCTAAACAAGTCAAACAGTTGTCCGGAGACCTGTGCCCGGTAGTCCAAGGATTACCACCCCCTATGATGATTGATATATTGCTATAGTAGTCAAGCGGAATCGACGAACGACCTCAACAACGGTTACATCCATGGTTGCAGCGGCACTTGGTAAGACAATATCTGCCCGTACTGTGCGCCGAAGGCTCCAGGTGAAGAGACTGTACGTCCGAATGCCAATTTTTTGTGTTCCACTAATCGTCCAAGCCAGAGGGCCAAGATTAAAGTGGTGTCGTTAACATATCAATTGGACTGTCTCAAATTGGTGCTACGTCCTGTTCACAGACGAGTCCAGTTTTGCCCTGTAATCAGATGATAAGCGTGTAAGGGTTTGGATAGAACGAGGCACATGCAATCAGGCCAAGAACATCATTGAACATCACGCATTCAGAGGTGGCAGAGTCATGGTGTGGGCTGGAATTTCAATGGGATATCGCACAGAGCGGCACATCTTTGCGGCACATCTTGCGGTACAGAGCGGCAAGACGGTTTTGTGACGGCTGCGCGGTATCGGGATGAAGTCGTAGGCCCCATTGCGAGACTCTAAGCGACAGTAGTTGGTCCTGATGTATTCCTTATGGACTATACTGCCCGTCCCCATTCAGCTAATATCATTGACGAATACCTGGAAAGTGAGAGCATTTCTCGTATGAAGTGACCGGCGTATTTCCCGACCTTAAACCCATTGAAAACCTTTGGGATGCTCTCTGGCGTGCTGTGTCTTCACATTTACCTCCTCCAGCCAGTCTCAGAGAGTTGAAAACTAACCTATTGGAGGAATGACCATTGCTCGCATCTGCGATGGTTGATCACCTCATTTAAAGCTTGGAAAATCGTTGTAAAGTTTGTGTGAAGATCCGGGGTGGTCACATACCATCTTAATGTAAGTTTTGCTTTGTTTGTTTGCCTTTAAACATCATTTTGCTAATGACTCATATGTGACGAAATCATATAGCTTACGAAAAGTAAATATTTTTTTAATCTTTGTACATGATTCTTGTTTTCTTTAATGCATAAACACATTTGATATCTTCATGTACAATTTTGAGTTAATCAAAGCTTTACTTTTCTATTTTTGTTGATTTTACCGGCAGTGCTTAACTTTTGGAAACCAGTGTTTATTTTCAGTGAACCTCCCCCCTACCCTTGCAAGGATTAACAATTTCTATCCTCGACTTCTTATTTTTCAAGCAGTGTTTTCCTCGGAGCAAGAAGAGTCTAAATTTAAATAGCAGCCGCGTGGATTGCGGACGGAAGATGGGACTGACAACCAGGTTATAAAGATGGGAGGTGGAAAGCAGAAGAGGGTACGATGCGGTACGAGGTGGAGCGCGGCGGGTGTGGATGCAGACGATGGTAGGAAGGGTAGACCATGTACATTCTGATTTATTATTTGTAAATTACGTTATTGGGTGTTTATTTTATGATTTTCTGCAGTTTAGGAATAAACTTGATGTTTGTATCAGAAGATGCCTGCGTGTTCATTTCGACACCTTTTCACCCTATCTGGAATTAGATGTTGAATTCATATCAGTCATCATCGAAGCTATATATATTGTCAATTTTGAGAAACAAGTATTTTAATTATATTTTCCCAGGACGAAATAAAATCTGGAATTGGAAATCTTTCTTGAACCCCTACCCCCTCCACAATCTGATACTGAATCCATTCCAGTTATTTATTATTTGTGCTTTAGGGTCAGCGGTCTAATGGATCTTGTCTGACTTCGTCAGACAGCCGGAGGATAAGCCACAACAACAACAACATTATTTGTGCTGTACCTACCGCATTTCCCGAGAAATAGTTGTTTCAAGGAAAATGTAAATTTTTGTATCGGAAGTATATAAAGGCGCGAACGTGACCTCCTAAATTTAGCATTTAGAAGACACACAAGCACCAGCACCATTTACAAACCCTTGATCGAAAATACCGCAAAATAGTAACTCTCAGGCTCACCCTCCAGTCCGGAGAAGTAAATCTCCAAGATGACCTGCCGAGAACAAGACAAATGAACCAAAACATCAAATAAAACATTTAAAATCAAACCCCCCTTACCTTTAAGGAACTTCTTCAGCCTCAATATAAAATAAAATAAAACACAGAATAAACACCAAAATTTAGAAGTTAAAATAATATCAAAGACGCTAAATTTCAAGGAGTAATAAACACAACAGCTGAATCCTTATCAGCCAGGCCACTGGACTCAAGCGCAACAATCTTATTTAAAACGTCACAGGCTTCAGAGCCGGAATAATCAAAATGTAATAAAAAGTGGCAAAACGATAAATAATAAATATACAAACATGTGGTATGGTCAACTTAATTGGGGCGAGCACTCGGAGAGCATTAAAATAGAATTTACGGTTTTTTCATATAAATTGATAAATTAGAATTAAGTAATAATTTGAAGTAAATATAAGAGCAAGTTGCTCGTCGAACCAGCAAGGCCTGTCAATCATGTTCGGCTCCCAGTTCTTTTAGTAGTCAACTTCAGGTGGTAAAAATACTGAGATTTCCGGGGAGCGAACCTCAGGGTTCGTATCGAAGTTACAATGTAAAGGCTTACCTCGAGCCATGTTGACGAAGGGGGTCTTCAAACAGACCAACGGATATCATATCCTAGCGAATCTCACTCGCTCCATATAGAATAAGTCCGGCACGCCAGCGGTGCCTTTCCCCGCCGGCCGTTTGGTTGCTCAAGTCCTTGGATGAGTCGGACGGCTTGGGTCTTCAACACCAGCGGTGCCGTACGGTCACATGGCCCGGACAGGCTCGTTGCTCATGGTCTCTCTCTCCACACGAAATCAATCATCCAGCTCAACCCGTCTTCGTCAGGCATAGACTCGGGCGGAATCAAACCCGGCATAGGCCTCGGGTCATTCCCACAGGAGGCGTCTTCGTTACTCATCGATCCGGAGGGCCTCGGATCATCCGTCGTCAGGAGGGCTACATTTCCCCAAGGTCATGGACCGAAAGGAACTAACCTGGCGGCCAAACTCCCGGGATCCGTTATGGGAGTCGAAATTATTTTAAGCCGAAGCCCGAACTGCCGTAGAGTGGTCTGACAGCCAAAAGGCGAAATGCGCGCGGAAAAACTGTGTGCCAAGCTTATATGCACACCACCCGGACGCAGAGAGAGCTAAGCTCTTTCGAATCCAACGGCCAAAATTCTTCCCACGCCATCAATGCCAGATGCCTCCCAGTCCAGACACAAAATCTCGCCGAATGCAACCTCTATTCATTCTCACAGCAGAAACGAATATATTGTATATGAAATGAACTTCAGTTTCCCGTTACGTCAGCCAAAACTGTGACCTCGAACTCAACGAAAGAAATAACTCTCCGATGCTCGCACATTTTAAACAATACTTTAAAACGGATTCAGATTGCGGTTTTAAGAAATATAAATGTTCTAAAATATAAATTACATAAAAATGACAAGAGGGGGGATCAAATCATAATTAAAATAGTTAAAGAGCTGTATATAAAATTAGATGATCAGAAATACATTTTATAAATTTATATATTTTACACAAAAGTAATGCGAGATCGATTTCGACATCACAAGTGACATCACCAGAACCGAAAGTGGAAATCCTTAGCGATTCCCTTAACCCCCCTCTATATTTTAATGCTACATTCATATTATTTATTACCTAAGCTCCATCTGTAACCAATCATGAGAGATAGATGTTTTAAGGAAAGTTTTTGAAACGGAAGTCGAAAAGAAACCCGAAGTGAAAATTTCTAAGTTAACCACTCCACCTCCTTTTGAATTTGATGCTGAATCCGTATTAGTTGTTATCTCAGCTCTATCTGAAACCAATTTTGTGAAACGGATATTTCGAGTAAAATGAAGATTTTTGAACCGGAAATTGAAATGAACCGAAAGGGGAAATCCTTAGTAATACCTCTACACTCTTCAAAATTTGAAGCTGTGACAATACCAAGCATAAGCACTATCTATAACATATTCTAAAAAATAGATATTTTACACCAAATATTTTCCCAAATGAAGACAATATTATGGCAAGATTTTTGCCACCAATAAGTAATAGAAAATATGTATGTTACATTTATACTTATAATCAACGTTTTAGTTTGTGACGATGCGTTACACGAACATCGATCTCTGCAGCTCCTAGGCGGGAGTGCTGTATTCATCATAAGCAGTTTGTTTCTCAATCTCCATCTCGTGTAGTCTGCATACGAGAAAGTAGTGACGGCCTCAATCTCGTGGAACTCTCAAATTTCGATCTCGTCATACTAGCAAATCTCGATCTCGTCGTGCTAGCAAATCTCGATCTCGTTGTGCTAGCAAATCTCGATCTCGTCGTGCTAGCAAATCTCGATATCGTCGTGCTAGCGAATCTCGAACTCGTCGTGTTAGCAAATCTCGATCTCGTGGAACTTTCATATCTCGGTCTCGTGCAGCTCGCAAATTTCAATTTCCAGCATTCCTTATAAGGTACAGAGAATACAGAGTTTTGCGCAATGCAGCATTTGGTTACGTCCAAGGTCAGCCACTTCAAGTTCTTGGTGACTTATTCTAATTCGAGGCTGTGCTAACAGAGAGGCCTCAGAGATAAAAATTAAGTACTACGACTGAGGCGGTAGACGTTTATCGTGGAGTGTAAACAATGGAATTGTACTTGGAATACTGATCTATGATGAAACATCGGCTGTGGGTTTTCGTTTTCTGCCATGCTGTTCCATATCACTTGAAATGTATAGTGATTTTTGTTCTTCCGCAAACTTGTTCCAAGTACTTCTTGTTAAATTTCGTTCTTTAGTGATTATTGTTTAACCGCCATGTTGTTCCAGAACACCACCTGCTTTAACACCTCAAAGGAACATGGTGATCGTGCATCCTCACCGATTAGACTCACCCACGTAAGTTACTCCAATTTTGCTTTTTACTAGTTCATCATTTTGTATTGGCCGAATTCCATCAATAATAAGCTTGTTACTAAATATACTGTTGTTTATGTTAATATTTAGGTTTCGTACTCATGTCAACCAAATTGTTGTAAGTTATTTGATGTAAGAAATTGGGAAATTTTGTGTGAATAAAGTATGAAAAAAATAATAATTTTGTGCTATCGCGATCTCATTGCAGATAGCAGCATCTGGAAACCAGTTTACAGTTTATTATGCACCTGTAAGCTTGAATTAGCTAATATCTTCAATAAAAGCAATAAAACTTGTTATAAGCCGCAATATTGTTAATCTCCATTGAAATCGGCAGTCCTACCACGGATATCTAAGCGATTTCGTATGTTTCGTAGTCTAGTGCTATTTAATGCTGTTCAAAATTAAACTAATTAGGTAATTCTTAATTCAGTTTTAATATAAATATATTTGTGTATATTTTAAATTTAGTTATATAAGATATTTAAAGTATTCAAAATAAAAATAATGGAGTATGTTTGCACCTGGAAGTTTCTTAAAGTAATAATCTTAGCATATGTAAGCTATACATTTGGTGACTGCAATTAACGTGTCCAACTTTAATCAAAAATATTATAATATCAATCTACAGTAAAATAAAAAGTAATAAAGGATATTTATATTAAATTTTAAATGAATTCTATTTTACATGAAATATGCAAACATAAGAAATTATCATTCATATTTTTGTAGTTTGTAAAGTTGACTACATTTAAAATGTAATATGTAAGAAAAATAGATAATGACTCAACAAGAGAGCAGATATCATTTGAATAAATGCATATTTAATCAAAATGACAAATGTATGGCTATATCTCACAAGACGTTATGGTACTACTTGATGAGAGAATAATTCCTTTGAGAGAAATAAATGTGGAACTATCTAATAATATTATTATTAAACATGGAAATAGACAGACATTTGCAGCATTTAGAGATGGAATAAGAAAGTGTAAATACATTTAGATAGACTCTCTTGATATTCTAATTTGATTAATAAGATCGTAGCTCAGTTATAGTTTCTTGAGAAAGCCTGAATATTTTATGTTATTTATATTTTTTAAGCTCTCAGTTTCATTTTGATTTGCATCTGTCTCAACGAATATTTTGAAATATTCAGAGTAATTTAACCGAGACCTCCAGTATAAATTATGCATTATTTTAGTTATAAAACATAACATCGGTGTGAAGAAGGTATTTAACAACAGAGAAATGTCTTTTTCAAATTTCTGACAACTCTTGAAATTCAATATCCAATAGAATATAAATTTTAACCCTGCTTTTCTCTCTCTGGGCTTGTATTAGATCACAACGTGGCCTTCTAAAAATTTAGGAATGATATTTTTTTTTATCAACAACTAGATTTAAAATGAAAATCATTAACATAAAAAAGGGGCAAAACTGGAAGACGAAATAAAATACACATATATTTTTTTAATAAATTAATAATCAAAATTATTACACTTAAATATCAATGTGTCCATAAAATTCCCTTAGAACACAATAAAGGATTGTAATATTTTGAATTATTGAATAAGTACACTTTTAACTTTTACACTTTACACATTTGAGGGCACAGTAGCCCAGTGGTTAGCGCACGGGAATTGCACTGGGTAGGCCCGGGTTCGATTCTCGCCACTGCCAAAACTGCGGTCGTGTTCACGCAGAGTACGATCCCGTTAAATATGTGGGTCCGTAAGTCCTTCCGAGAGGTTGGTGGTAGGGTAAGGAGGGTACGGTCCATGTCGATGCCTCCCCCACTGGGTTCCGGTCTAAATTGGATGGCAATTCCAGGCCGTCCAAACAATTACCTTACACCTTTCTGGTAGATCGGACAGTCTGGGCCTCAACAACAACAACTTTACACATTTGATTCCTGGACGAGTCGGACGGTCTGAGTCTTCAACACATTTGATTCCATAAAAGCAGAAATACGTCAAAAATATGAGAAAAAGTTTATAATTCAGATTTTTGATTGTAAACAAAAAATACCAATAGTGGCCATTCGTTAATTTTTGAAGAAATCATTGTCTTTTGTTTTATGATAATTGATTGTTCTCTGAATTTCCCAAATTTTGTGAATTATTATTTTAAGCAGAATTATACATCTTTATATCATAATCCTTTATATAATAGTTTTCAAACCTCTAAGGACGTAATAACTGACACAGAAAGTTTCTATATAGGGTAATATAAATAACACCATATTACTGCAATGCTTAAGCATAAATTTTTTATACTAGTAGTCTTGTAGAAAATAATGTATATTATGTTAATAATATGCAAATGTCGATCATTCTATGTTGTATAACTAAAAAGTTATTTCTCGAAAGATTAATAAGTTTGAAGAAAATTTATGATATGTATCGTGTCATATACTAACAAGACTAATTTTTTTGTTTATAAGGTAACATAATATACTCGATGATGAGCAAACTTTTCTGTAGTAGAAAATGACATTGCGCCATGTGTTTGTTTTAAGGAAGCGTTACTACGCAACCTTGTAGAAACTTGAGGGTAATTTATTTTTCAGTCATGTGTTACAAAATAGAAGAGCTTTGATCTTTATAAATAAAGAAAAAAAACCAGAATTTGTAAACGCATACTCTAACAACATAAAAACATTTTAGAACATAATGGTTTCAAGTAATCTTCCTTAAGGAAAGATGTGTGTCTGTTCGTCCGTCAGTTTGTTTCTCTGTTGGTCGAGTAACGGCCTAAGCTAAGAAATTCAATAAAGTGCTATTTCAAGTCAGGTTTTAAGATACATCTGAGGGATTCTTTTTTATAATTCAATTTAGTTTTTTATTTTATTTTGAAGCACAATGTTGAGCACTTTTCGCACAAAACGGTTCCTTAGCTATCGAAAATTTTACCAGGGTTTCCAGTTTTGCACCGTCGTAAAAGTAAAACATCGTTCTTTCAACGAACGAGCTTTGAATCGATAAATGAACGAGTTTTGTACTGAATACATAGAACGATTACTTCATATTTATTATTCTGTAAAAAATGCATCAAAATATGCGTATTTTACGTAATTTTACTTTTATTTTTTAAGATCCACGTGTTAAAAATTTTTGGTATGAATATGGTGTCTCATAAAAAATAATTACTCGATTTCTAAATTATCTATACATTTTTAAATAGGCCTATAAAAGTTTATATGGGATTGATTGGGGAAGGCATGGATTGAAGCCAAAGCGCGTTTATCTAGAACCGACAAGTCTCAACTGAGAATCTTCCCGTTACTATGGAGATTTTATTATACAATTTTTATACGTAAGGGAAAATGGAACGCGGGAGTATTTTTACTCTAAACTGGCGTTTCGGAAATTAAGTAGCGTTATCTGCATTGCTTATATATAGAGTTCTTATTTAGGACAAGGGCAAAGTTGGATAATTCATTGTAGTCTTATAGTATAATATGTCTTCCCGGGGTAGCAGAATGCTGTACAGCATCATGTACTATTATGAAGTTTAACCAACGTGTTTCACTATACTTGGACGTTTCAAAAGTACTGGCTTAAAACGTTAAAAATGCATCCAAACATAATTATCAATAAAAATGTTATAGATATTTGTTCTATCTAGGGGAAAACAATTTTATACATAAATGTATATACGGAGTAGGATTCAAAAGTTCCCGGACTGAGTCTATAACTTAAAAAATAGTATCAATTAAAATGCTGAAACACATTTTCCTCCGAAATAAGACCCTTGCGCAACAACACACTTTTACCATCGCTTGTAAAGGTCATCGAAACACTTCTGGAATCCATTTTTAGCCATGTCCTTTAATTCAGCCTGCGATGCACTTTTAACTTCATCTGCGGATTGAAATCGACGACCCTGCAAGCGACTTGCCAGTTCAGGAAATACGCTGAAGTCGCAAGAGGCGAGATCAGGGGTGCAAGGAGGATGTGGCAAAGCAGTTGTTTGCGTTTTCGCAAGAAAGTCAGTGACGAGGAGGGATAGGTGTGCAGGAGCGTTGTCATGCAAAAGCTCCCATGACTGCCCAGCCTACAGTTTTGATCTCTTCGTCCGGATCGACTCGCGCAAACGACGCAGGATGTCTATATAGAGTTCCTTGTTCACAATGCGTCCTTCAGAGATGAATTCCAGATGCACAATGCCCTGTATATCGAAGAACATATCTAGCATGACCTTTCCTTTAGAGCGATCTTGGAGGAATTTCTGCTTGCGTGAAGATTGCGGTGATTTCCACGTTGCCAATGCGCTCTTGGATTGCAGGTCGTATAAAAAACTGTATTTCTCGTCTTCAGTAATAATTCTGCCAAATAGGGAAGGATCTTTGTCAACAGCTGAAATTAAATCACCCGCCATTCCCATTCGAATTTACTTTTGGTCTTCGGTTAACATGCGGGGAACGATGTTTTGACACACCCTATGCATGTTAAGATCCTTAGTCAGTACCCGTTGACATGTGGCCTCGGATATCCCAACTGATTCTGCTATTCCCGTTATTGTTTGCTGCCTGTTCCCACATACCATCGCAGAAAACTTTTCGATGTTTTCAGCGGTGCGGGAAATCTGCGGACCGCCAACGCGTTCGTCATCTTCGGCACTTTCCCTGCCTTCTCTGAAACGTCGATGCCACTCAAAAGCTTGCGTTCGCAGTAATGTATCACTGCCGTACACATGCTTCAACATATCGTAAACCTCCGTAGTACTCTTTCCCAAGCGAACACAAAATTTGATATTAATTCTCTGCTCAACAAACGCCATTTCTTTCAATCGCAGGTTACTAAGTGCACCCGTCTACAAAATACGCCACCGACCACGTGATTTGGGTCAACCCATTTTTAGAAGAGGGAGAGAACGTAGTAACACAGAAACGTTATCGTAGCTGCTCTAATGCAAATATTTTTTTAAGTTATGGACTCAGTCCGGGAACTTTTGAATCCTGTCTCGTATATATGTATATATTTCTGTTTGTTGCGTATATCAAATCAGTTTTTGGCAGATGTTACCTATTTATAATGATTTATTTACTGCGAATAATAGTGTCACGTTTCTTGATCCACGAGATTTTGATATGTTAATAAAAAGTTTCTTATCCGAGAAATAGCAATAGGAATATGGATTATCTCTAAAAATGTTATTTTGAAAGAAGTAAAATCTCGTTGTATTACAAAAAAAATTAGTTTTCATTTTAAATTTTCCTGGCTTGCTTTTATTCTACTCAAAATGTTTAAATGAAGCAATTAAGTAAGGCATATGATTTAATTTATTTCTTCAAATATAAATAATAAAGATAATGTTATATAAATAATGTAATAAATAAATGTTACTGTATTTTTCTTTTTTGGTTGCTACCATGCGGTTTAATAATAACGAAATTACACTCACGTCCTAAAGTTAAACAACGAAGTGAAAAAAGCGGTTAAAAAGAAAAGTATTAATTCGAATTCATTGAAACTTTCACAGATCATGAGGTATAGCAGAAAACACTAGCGTGGGGAAATCCAAAGAAAGTTATTAATAAATAATTAAGTAATAGAGAAAACATAGGATTTTGAGAGGTAAAAACAGTTCACTGGTGGATGTCTGTCAATCCGAAATACGATAACCTCTTCCCAAAACACATACCCGACAACGTCGCGATTCATACCAAAACTAAGATCATCTACCATGATTTGGTGTATCTGTGCCCATTCACGTAGCAGGCATGTTCTTAGCCCGTAAAGATTCCGAAGAAGATCTTGGAGAGAACTTAAACGTCTCCCAAGATTTTCCGATACAATCTTGATGAGATTCAAGTCGAGTTATCTCGATGGCCATTCCATACAAAGCAGCCTTTCCAATTCCAAGTACTGGCCGACAATGCGAGTCCTGTGAACTCGCGCGTTATCGTCCATAAAAATGGCATCCGGACCCATGGCCACAAGAAATGGGCGAACATATTGAGCAAGAATGTCATCTCTATACCGCACTACAGTCGCGGTACCGCGGGAGAAGTTATAGGCATCAGTGCGCTGCCGACAGCAATCCCCGTCCAAACCATCAAACCGCCGCTTCTATATGCGTGCATTTTACTTGTATTACTGGCGTGATAGCGAGTTCCAGACGTTCCCCAGACCAATAATCGTCAGGAATTACTTTGTACACCAAACTGTGACTCATGAGTATACCACCCGAATGCTGTGGAGTCTAGTTGAAGTGATTTCGAGCCCAGTTTAAGTGTCCCCTATCTATGTGCGAGGGCATTAGTTGGACTCAAACAACTGGTCGTCTTGCATACAGCTGACCTCCATGTATCCGTCTATAAACTTTTTGCCTAGATACCGCTCTTCCTGCCGATGCTACAAGGTCGGAAGCAAGTTGATGTGCACTGATTGGCCTGTGGCGTCATGCTTGCATACACAGAAAACGATCGTTTTGAGCAGTTGTGACCTTTGGACGTCCACTTCCTGGTCTTCGCGTCACTGTTCCTTCACTTTGATACGAGTTGCACAGGCGACAAATGACGGAACGATTGCCATTTTGGGCTCGGGCTACTCCCGACTGTCGCTGCCCCCTTCGAGACGCCCTATTAACTTCCATCCCCTGGTGTCACTCAGACGATGTCGTCTACTCATATTTATTAAAAAATTGACTATTTCGATTTTCCTTCTGAAATCCGTAACGCGGAGATACCGGATCTACACAAAACATGCCGTTGTTATACCTAATACGTTTTCTTGTTAAAAAATGTCGGTATGAAAATGCTTTCTGTGATCTCGTTTCCGCTTGCGTGCGTCTGTCTCGTATGCACATTTTGTAACTGCACGCTTTTTCTTTCGCCGAATATGCTAATTTTTTTCATTTGTTGCTTAACTTTTGGACATGAGTGTATTACGTCTTCTCTTTTATGTCGGTAATAGATTTTCAAATTAATTGTCACCCTTCCATATTTAATCTATTATTTGAACGGAATAAAATGGTACATAAATATTTATTTAATTTCTAGCTTTGACTTTTGGCATATGATAAGATTCTTCGTCAAATGTCAGACAAAGGATATTAACATGCATCGCTCTTTAAATTTTTATGTAAAGTAAAATTTCTATAGCGATAACAGACTCTTATTTTTAAACTTTCCATTTTTACTTTTTATAGAGCAAAGCAAATGAAAATATAATGTAGAGTTCAATTAGAATTTGCGCATATTTTAATTACTGCCATCACGTGGTATATTCGTATTAAAAAAAAGTCATTTCATCCATAATTAACGAACATAAAAAAATCAAATAAGAAAAAATTCACGATTTTCAATACGTACTCACAAATTTTAACTTTAGAAAAAATATTACCTAAATTTGAGCTTTCTTGCGACTTGTTCCAGATGAAAAGCAATTATTCTAACTTGGATAACAATTAAAATGTGCATATCAAATTTCAAAGAGATAGTTAATTATTTCTTGATCTATGGCGTTGATTGTAGCAAAAGTAAACACTTTTTAGTATCTAGGCAACAGCTTCTAATAATTACTGAACACAAGAGCCAATTAATTTATAATTAAAAGTGTTCTTAAAAAATGAGCTCATTTGAATTTCTATGATATTTATTGTTTTAGATCAAAAACAGGAAATATCTTTAGAACTACATATCTATTAATGTACTGCAACTGATGTTATTAGTTTTTAATTAAAACATTACACACACACAAGTGTATATATAGGGAACACTAAAATAAAACAAACATTTTATGTTAATGAAAAGTACGTATGTGCTTAGACGTCACCCTTTGGTGCCAGTAGCCTCTGTGGAGAGTGGAAATTGGCTATTTCTCGTCGTTATCGTTCGTAATGCGGAACTTCGTACGTGGAGTGTGGAAGACCCAGACCGCCCGACTCACCTGAGGGAACATCCTGCAGAACTTTTATGTGTAAAATAGAATATTTCACGCATGCTGATATGGCTGACTTTGATCCTCGTCCAGAACTTTTTATGTGTAAAAAATAATATTTCACGCATGCTAATATGGCTGGCATTGAACCTGGTCTAGGATATAACAGTTGTTATGGTGGGAGAGTCACACGCCGTAACCCCAAGTTCGTTCCTCGACATCGCTCAAAACCATCCGCATGTTTTCTAAAGTATGCAAACGATAAATAAATATATATGCCAAAGCCTACCTATCCCATATGTGATGGGTTAGAGGACTGATGAAATGGTCCCCGTGGTTACCATCTCTATAAGGTTCCGGTCAATATTGGATACCCTTTTCCGGGTATTCAAGCAAATGTTTTTAACCGCATACGCTAGATGCATGTTGGACGTCAGATATTGTAAGTCATGAACTGCTCCACATTACACGCACCAGGGGCGCGGTAGCCCATTGGTTAGCGCGCTGGAGTTGCACTCGGTAGGCTCGGGTTCGATTCCAGCCACTGCCAAAACTGCCGCCGTGTTCATGCGGAGTACGATCAAGTTACACATGTGGGTCCGAAAGTCCTTCCGAGAGGTTGGTGGTAGGGGAAGGAGGGTACGGTCCCTGTGGATGCCTCCCCCACTGGGTTCCGGTCTAAATTGGGTGGCACTTCCCGACCGTCCAAACAGTTACCTTACACCTTTCTGGTAGGTCGGACGGTCTGGGTTTCAACAACAACATTACACGCACCAAGCCCTATTACGAATGATAGGCATGCAACAGCCAATTGACGCAACACCCAACAGCGTCCTCTAGCGTCACAGGATGATATATGCCGGCATGCATCCAATAATGAAAAAAGGTTTCTTTTAATATCCCTTACCTCCATTAAATGATGTACGGAGAATTTTGAATCACCATGTATATATATCTATATCTACTCAGTTACAAGAAATATACACTCGTAAAAGATTGAGCCACAGCCTCGAAACTAGGCCTGCGAATGTCGTTTTAAGAGTTACGCAAGTGATCAAACTGTCAGCGCCAACGATGTTATAGGACTTAGCAAAGCTCAGGAGGAGAGAAAAACGTATTGTGTAGCATTTAAAATGAAAGGTATTATCACTGACTGACAAATGGAACGAGATTTTCTGCTTTGGTACTGTTATTTGCGTACAAAGATGCCTATTAGATGTACTCAACAGCGCTACAAACAATTGTCGGATTTAGATAGACGTAGGATCATAGGTCTAATGAAGCTGGTTGATCCAACAGGCATATCAGTCGCCAACTTGGTCGGAGTGATATGGTATCTTCTCTGTGATAGCAACATTGGATCAGAGAAGGCACGTGTAACCATCGCAAAGGCTCACAACACCCAAGATAGACATCTTCTCAAGAGGATCGTACAGATAGGAGAGGAGCCACGTTCACGCAAATTGCGTTGGCATCAGCCATTCCAAGGCATTCGCCATCCTCCATGCATCATGTATCAAGTAACAAGACATACTGTTCGGAGACGACTGACAGAAGGTGGGATAACATGTAGACGTCCATTGTAGCGCCTACCGTTGACGCCTCAATGTAGGCAGAGCGGTCTGGATTAGTGCCGATCTCAGGCAACTTGGATAGTATCCAAGTGGAGGCAACATGCCTCCATTCGTTTTTAGCGAGGAATCCTGCTTCACTCTGAGTACTGATGACCGCCGCGTACTTCTGTGGAAGGGGACTGGCAGCCTTTCGATCCCGATTTGCTGTCGAGCAGCACACGGTCATTACACGTGGTGTGACAGTCTAGGGTGCCATCTCATAAGGATCTTCTCTAGTTGTGCTGCAAACCAATCTGACTGCACGTCGTACGTCGTACGTCGACTCTTGTACGTCGAAGATATTGAACAGCCGATTGTTCTGCCTATACTGTCAAACCGTCCAGGTTCCATTTACTAATAAGACAACACTCGACCACATACTGCACGACTTTCTCAACAATATCTTTGATGATTTAACACAATCGATTGGTCATCCAGGTCCCCAGATCTATCACCAATGGAACACGTCTGGAGCATGCTTGGACGGTAATTGCAGTTTTCTTAGAATACCACTGCATTAGCTGATGAGTTGCAACAATTGGGGCAGAATTTCTCGCAGAAAGACATATGATACTTAATTGACTGTATGCTTCACAGAATATTAAATTGTACAGCTGCCAAGGAAGTATTTACCACTTACTAAAATGTCTTCTTCTTGTCACCATTTCTTAATGAAACTATTTTTCTTGCCCCTAAATTCTAATCATTTGCATAGTTCCTCAAACGGTACGTACGTGCCGTTTTGAAGCTGTAGCTCAATTTCGTATTGGTGTATACACTCATGTACAAAAGTTAAGCATAGTTGCTGTTTATGTGAAAATTTCAGAAAATCTACATCAGAATGGAAGGAAACGCGGTATGCGTGTGTAATAGGGTTATAGAAGAGGAAAACAATGCAAAACAAGGATAATAACGACTTTTATTAGCTAAAGAAAAGGGTTGAAAGAAAAAGGGTCACAATACGAATGTCAACGTCAGTGAAACAGAATGATTAAAACTATGTGATGCTGCAGTTTAATAGGGTGCGTGGGAACTGTAGCAATCGAATGAATATAAAGCTGCTTTATAATTAACATTAATTATTATAATCATCATATCATAACTTTGCCGTAAATTCTCATATTAGTGGACTTATTATTGAAATCGTACATTGCTAGTTGTACCGCTATATAAAACCACCAATTATTTAACTTTCGTGTGAGTCCTGTAAAGGAATTATTAATTATTATAATACTTATTGACTTCACCATTTAAACTTTAACAATAAAACTTTTATTAACAACACAAATCTTAATTAAATTCAATTACACTATTTAATGATATTATTTCAGCGGAGGGGACATATGTGACCAAAACGGAAAATCCTAAATAGTGGTTATGACCAGATATCATTTTCAATGGGCCCCATACCTTCAATTTCGGCCTTTGGGCTTTGATCATATATCAAATGCTTGCATCAGTTATTTGTACTCGACATAACTCTTTGGTGTGTGGTTCCTTCTCGTACTCTGATTGCACTCACGCATCAATATATCTCCATTATTTTGGAACCTCTACGGAACACTCTACAAGTCTGAATTCACCAAATCCAGTCATCGTCTCCAAGTTATCTTAAGTCGTATTATACAAGTTATCTGTTCCAAGTCATGTTAGTATCCCTTAAGTCATGTTGTCTAAAGTCTCTGTGCACAAGTTATCTTCATGTGTCGTTCTCGGGTCACAGGCTGTGGTTCCCTCGGGGGGGGGGGGGACTTCCCCTTTTCTTCCATGTGCAGCATTGAGTTTGACGTAACAATCTTCTTTATTTTATTGGTTACTCCTTTAACCAGTGGAACCATTGCACATCTCGTAAGGCCCAGCTCGGCCCCCTCTGTCATAGCACCCCTAAATTTGTGGTTTTCTGACCTTTAGGTTCACGGGGTTGTAAAACTCGGTGCCAGTCAGACTACAAGTATTGTTCGCCATTTTGGCCACTTTAAATTTGTACATAAAAGTGTCTCATCATATGTGAGATCTATTTCTGGTGTCACAAGAACCACGGGTACCCACGCATGCTGCACAACAATTTCCCATACTTTCGATGATGGTTTGGATGAGTTGTGTGCTCAAAGAGTTCCAAGCCTCACGGAGAGCAGTTTTCAATCCCGGAACGGATATTGGTGGGTAGCGGAGGGCTGCAGAATGTTTCCCGAGCATATCCTACACATGCTGTATTGGATTCAGATCAGGAGAGTTAGCAGGCAACTGCATGTGCTGGATATCTTCAGTTTGAACGAAATCGTTGACCAAGGCCGCATGGTCAGGAGGCGCGTTTTCATCCATGAATATGAAATCAGGACCAACAGCACTTCGAAACAGTCGAACGGTGGGTTCAAGGACTTCGCCTCTGTATCGTTGACCCGTAAGCGATCCCGTGCCAAAGATGTGGTCTGTGCGGCCATCCATCATGATGCCTGACCAGATCATGACTCCCCACAACGGAAAATAATGTCTTTCCGTGACGTTCTCGAGTGGAAACGTGTTCCACGTTCTCTCCAGATCGTTATACGACGAAAATCAGTTTCCAGGTGAAACCTGGACTCTTCACTGAACATGACATTGCCCCACTGTTGTCAACTCTACTGCCAATGTTCCAAACTGCACTGTAAACGCGCGCGTTTTTGTGCAGACGTCAGGGAGATGCAAATTGCTGGTCGTCTGGCATAGAGACTAACGTGTCTGAGTCTCCTGTAAACAGTTTGTCTCTAAACAGTGACTCCTGTGGCGACTGTCAAGGCTGAACCCAGTTCTCTACAGAACGGTTCCTCTGGCCAGATATCGGTCTTGCGGAGCAGTTGTTACCCTTCGCCGACCTGGTACTGGTCGTCGGGTAACAATGTCACTAGTTTTGAACCTCTGCCACTGCCTGCAGATCACACACTGAGGTACATTCAGAATTCGAGACGCTTCGGTTTGGGATCGACCGGATTCCAGCATTCCAATAATTTATCGCTTCAAAAACATATCCAGTTGGCATCTTTCATACATCTTTCGTCTATTTTGATTGTTAACAACGCTCCGTACCACAGCAATTGCGAAATTCTGTCTCATCTGGCCATGCCGCTCGAGAACGTTTTTTACGCGTTCCGACGTGCACCGGTGCTTTGCGCATGGCGACGTCGACTGAACTGTTTTGCACATGCACAATAATTTACCTTCGTCCCACGATTCTCCACAACTGATTGTGAACCATTGTATCCATATTAACTCCGAATTTTTTTACGAATTCTTTTCGAAATTTTACGAATTCTTTTCTGCTTAACTTTTGGACATGAGTGTATATAAATTTTTGCAAAAGAATGTATGTATAAATA
Source organism: Amaurobius ferox (assembly GCA_951213105.1). Lineage (NCBI taxonomy): Eukaryota > Metazoa > Arthropoda > Arachnida > Araneae > Amaurobiidae > Amaurobius > Amaurobius ferox. The sequence goes on along the minus strand of OX578141.1, from coordinate 47,120,629 downwards.
TATATATATATATATATATATATATATATATATATATATATATATATATATATATATATATATATATATATATATATATATATAAATATATATATATATATATATATATATATATATATATATATATATAATTTTATTTCATTTTATTGCTTTTGCTCAGTACAGTTTTTATTACTCTCTTTGGCAACAGCAAATCACATCTTTTCATTTTGGCATATGGCAACATTGATCCAGTCATATTTTGCTCGTCATGGTTGCGCTGAAGAGGTGAGTTTTGAGATATTTATGTTTCCTTTATTGTTCCAATCTATATGCTTGTCGTCCATATAACACAAGTTTATAGATAAAATCTATCTTGTGTTTCAGAAACAAGCATTTTTGTGTTCATTTCGAAAGGATATATGGACCCGACGAGAATTTTTTCGAAATGAACTTTTCGTAAGCCTAATCTCGTAAGCCTAAATCTCCTCCATGTGCAAGCTTTTTTGCTTGATTTTTTTGTTTTCTTATTTGCATTCCTCATTTTTGAAATTTGTTGATTGTCTTTGTCCTTATGACTTGCATTATGCTTTATTATTTCCTCTTTTTGTCTTAATTTCTTTTATTTCTTTGTATTTGTAGAAAATTTTGGAATAGTGTATTATGAGTTACTACATACATTCAAACTTTGGATTTAATAATTTATATATATATATATCTGTATATACATATATACACTATATGATCAAAAGTATCCGGACACTTTGATAGAGTATTTTTCGAATTTCTAAACAAATACTTGGCGAACTGTTCTGTAATTTTGGCGATGTGAAGAATATGCTTGAAAGCACACTTTCCAGTAAAGTTTCTGTGACTTGTGCATTTAGGGGACGACCAAGATATTGAAGGGGGGGATATATTTGATAACCCTGTATCATAAAAAGCTGGAAATGATTTGTAACTTTCACAAAATAGTTTACTAGCTCTGTTCAATGTGTATCAACATTTCGTAAAACAAAAACGTATGTTCATAAAAATACAAACGTTTCTTTAAAAAATAAAACAGATTTTGTTGCATGTATTTTGTTTACAATATCCATAGGTTTCAATTAAATTTCACGAAACTTACAGAACATTTGTCAACATCCAAGAAAAACATTATACTTCAATTGAAAATTAAAGCATTGAATACACGATGAGATATAAGCATTTGAAGAAACTATGTTTTTACTGCTCAAGCGCGAAACATAGCAATAGTTTGCGTTCATGTTTTTGTAGTGAATACTGTAGGGCAACTTCTAGAAAAAAATCCACTGGAGTATCGTGAAAATTCACAAAGATATCGACGATATAGTGAACAGTTTTTCTCTGACTCTCTAAAAATACCTGGATAAGGGGGGTTCCACAAATTGACATTTTACAAATTCATCGGACCCCTGTTCTGAAAATGAACTAGTTCAATTTTATGCAAATAATGATCAAAAGTAATGATCAATTTTATGCACATAATGATCAAACTGGACTAGTTCATTTTCAAAACAGGGGTGACCGATGAATTTGTAAAATGTCTATTTGTGGAAACCCCCTTATCATTCAGGTACTTTCAGAGAATCAGAGAAAAATTGATCACTATATCGTCGATATCTTTGTGAATTGTTACAATATTCCAATGGATTTTTTATAGAAATTGCTCTACAGTTATTCACTACAAAATCACGAAAGAAAACTATTGCAATGTTTCGCGCCTGGGCATTAAAAACTCAGTTTCTTCAAATACTTATATCTCATCGTATATGCAATGTCTTAATTTTCAATTGTAGTATAATGCTTGTCTTGGACGTTGACAAATGTCCTGTAAGTTTCGTGAAATTTAATTGAAACCTATGGATATTGTACGCAAAAACTTGTAACAGAATTTGATTTTTTTAAAGAAACGTTTATATCTTCATGAATATAGGTTTTGGTTTTACGAAAATGCTTATACACATTGAACAATGCTAGTTAACTATTTTGTGAAAGTTACAAATCGTTTCCAGCATTTTATGGTACAGGATGATCAAATATATTTTTCCCCTTTTTCAATATCTCGGTGGTCCCCCAAATGTACAAATCACCGAAACATTACTGGAAAGTGTGCGTTCAAACATGTTCTTCACATCGCCAAAGTTGGGCGCGGTAGACCAGTGGTTAGCGCGCTTTCGACTTGCACTCGGTAGGCCCGGGTTCGATTCCCTCCGCTGCCAACACTGCCACCGTGTTCACGCGGAGTATGATCACGTTAAACTTGTGGGTCCGTAAGTCCTTCCGAGAGGTTGGTAGTAGGGGAAGGAGGGTACGGTCTCTGTGGATGTCACTGGGTTCCGGTCTATATTGGGTGGCTCTTCCCGGCCATCCAAACAGTTACCTCACACCTTTCTGGTAGGTCGGACGGTCTGTGTCTCAACAACAACAGCTCTTTGGTTGGTCGCGTTAGCCCAGTGGTTAGCGCGCGGGAATTGCACTCGGTAGGCCCGGGTTTGATTCCTTCCGCTGTCAAAACTACCGCCGTGTTCACGCGGAGTACGATCCCGTTAAACATGTGGGTCCCTAAGTCCTTCCGAGAGGTTGGTGGTAGGGGAAGGAGGGTACGGTCCCTGTGGATGCCTCCCCCACCGGGTTCCGGTCTAAATTGAGTGGCTCTTCCCGGCCGTCCAAACTGTTACCTCACACCTTTCTGGCAGGTCGGACGGTCTGGGTCTCAACAACAACAACATCGCCAAAGTTACAAAACACTTCGCCAAGTATTTTTTTAGAAATTCGAGAAACATTCTAACATCCAAAGTGTCCGGATACTTTTTATCATATAGTGTATGCATTTGTATTATTATCCTTTATATACATATCCAGAAAACTCCTCCATTGGCTCTGAGCCGAAACACTTACCTTCAGCCATTCTTCATTAATCGTAGTTTAGTACTTACACAATTTGAATCATATTAAGAATTTATTTATTTATATCATTAAATCTAAAATATAATAATAATACAGTTGCTTTTAAATTATTAACAAATTTCTTAATAATGTAGTCCATCTGTTATTGTGATTGATTCATGCCGCAGGTAAATTTTATGAATCTCAAAATATGACTAAAATTTGATTTTCAATTTTTAAGCTTTACTAAATGTAACTAAGCTGAAATATGTGCTTATCACTGCTATGTTCAACCTCGCAGCATATCATAAAATTAAGTACTTACCCTGTAACTCGACTAATGCATCGAACTCGACTCTCGCACTATGTAACTCGACTCTTGCACCAGACCTCTGGGATATAAACTATAACAACATTTACACTTGCAACTCATCAGGGTAGCCTCGGACTCCATCGTTATCACCGATCCTTATGCAGCATTTTTACCCAACACTGGTCTAGAAACTACTCTACTCGACTTCTAGTGCCATTCACCGATATCTTAATTGCAACTGAAGCAAACTCTCAGTGACGGACTACTTTGTTTCAACGCATTCTCAACTGATCTTGAACTTTACAGTTCCGTTTAGGCTCCGCTCATAGAACAGTAACTCCTCCTTCCCCGATTGATCCTACAGTCAGGTCATAAACTGACGACTGGTGTCCCATGTATCTATTTCTCATTTGCCGCGCATATCTTTGTGCGTAAACACTTTTGTGACATCGGTATAATCATTCGTTCGTTACTAATTCCCCCGTGGTGAAGGAGCGCCTACGCACCACGTCCGCAAGACCCCCTAGGTTATCCCATGGCGAAGGGGAGGAGATTTGCAGCTTCACTTTTATAGAGGCTCCCCGAAGGGCGGAAGTCTGACTTAGCCTCCACATGACAACATCCATGCCCGCTGGCGGGATTCGAACCCTCAACCCGGCAATCCAGCGATCAGTCGGAAACGCATACCCCTGACCTCTCGACCACCTGATCGGCTCGGTATAATCATAAATCGTTCAATTAAATCGGCTACCGCTAGCGCCAGGTTGGCGATTCCTTTGTAAGCCCACTGATCTCCATCGTATATTTAACATATTTATAGTAGTATTTCTCATATTTCTGTTTTATTTCCCATTTCTAGCATCACAGTTACAATATTTCTCTTTTTACATGTAGTACTGTGTTGTTGTTATTGAGACCCAGACCGTCCGACCTACCAGAGAGATGGTGTTGTTGAGACCCAGACTGTCCGACCTACCAGAAAGATGGTGTTGTTGACACCCAAACCGCCCGACCTACCAAAAAGATGGTGTTGTTGAGACCCAGACCGTCCGACCTACCAGAAAGGTGGAAGGTAGCCGTTTGGACGGCCGGGAAGTGCCACCCAATTTAGACCGGAACCCATTGTGGGAGGCATCCGTAGGGACCGTACCCTCCTTCTCCTACCACCAACCTCTCGGAAGGACTTACAGGCTCACATGTTTAACGTGATCGTACTCCGCATGAACACAGCGGCAGTTGTGGCAACGTGCAAATCCAGCGCGCAAACCACCGAGCTACCACGTCCGTGCCAACAGCACGCGGTGTTCCCAAGTGGTCACCCACCCAAGTACTAACCGCGCCGGATGCTGCTTGACTTCGGTGATCTAACGAGAACCGGTGTTTTCGGCACGGTAGGGCCGTTGGCTATGTAGTACTGTGTATTGTAGGGCAAGTAAAAAGGACGAACTCAATAACGAATATGTAAATATCAGTTTTACTATGTAAAGCACGACTCGTATAACAAAAATAAAATAAAAATATGCTAATCTGACATTAAAGATCATTTGATTATACTCTTGATGTCGAGTTTAAAAACCCATACTCTTAACATAACCATTTTTAAGGCTTGACTTCCGTAACTGCTTATACAAAATAAAGCACAAATATCTTGCTATAGTCACTTGTAAGTCTGTTGAAGACACTGAAGTTATGAGAAATGAGCAAAAATACTACACGATAATGGTCAGTAAAAAATCTCAACAGCTGTTGATGAAAGAATTTCCATTCCTTTCAAAAATGGCAGATATTTTTTTTTTCATTTTGATGATAATATATCGTTAATAATATCGTTAAATTTGAGTACTAGATATGTATGCTGGATAAAAAACAACCTTTATAAAATACACTCCATATATATATATATATATATATATATATATGTATAAATATATATATATATATATATATATGCATTAAAATATTTATATGGAGCTGTTACCGTTTCTGTAATTTTTGCACGTAAAAGGTAACATTTACTTTAAAACATTCTATTAAGATGACTTAATTCCACGATATTTGGGCCGCCCCTGAGTCGCCCTAAAAATTTTGAATTTTTCAAGTTTTAAAAATTATACCTGTATGTTCGAAAACGTGTAAAGGGACTTCAAAATTTAAGAGCGTTTGCTCTAAATTATACAGGGTTAGCAAGAAATAAGTTTCCCACTTCAGAGGGCTCTAGAATGCGTTCTATTGGTCCAAATGAGATAAAATTTGAAATACAGATAATTCAAATGATGCGCTTAACATTTATTAAATCAAAAATTTTAGTATCAACATTCACCTATAGATGGCGCTATAGCACAAATCGTATTGCATATATTGAAAATGTGAAACATTGTTTGCGTTACAGCGCATGCCTAGTAGCATTATTCTTTGGATAAAAAGAAGGCGGTTTCTGCACGAGCATTAGTTACTTCTCAGCACAGCATGCGAACGTTGCAAGAAAAAGCGCTACTGGTGAAATTGTTTTACCAGAATCAGCAGAACTCCGTTGCAGCTGAATTTCGTCGTATGAAGCAGATACTACGAAGAGGTCCAATGTCTCCATGTGCCCTACGCAAGATGATAAAGAAATTTGAAACAACTGGGCAACTTGGCATTCTTCCAGGTAGAGGACGAAAGCTAATCCAGTCTTTTAGCGTCGGAAATGTGGCTACCGCGGTCGTTGAAGCCAGCAGTCATTCGCCGCATGGTAGTGAGAATGTGCCAGTTGTTTCCCGTGTATTTGATATGCCGTATTCCACTGTACGAAAAATTTTACGCCGGATTTTGAATTTTTATCCCTACAAAATCAAACTTGTGCACCTATTGCAGGACGGAAACTCAGAGGTTCGTAACACTGTTTCACTTCAGTTCCTTGCTCGAATGGTGGTTGACGTCAGTTGGCCATGGAACATCCTGTGGACTGACGAAACCCACTTTTGCCTCAATTGGCAAGTTAACATCCACAATTGTCGAATTTGAGCAGCGAAAAACCATCACGCTATCCAGGAACAACCAAGTGACAGTAGAGTGTGGTTTTACGGCTACATTTATCATTGGACCGTATTTTTTTAAGAGGTAACTGCAACTGTAATCAAAACCTGTTCCGTCACAGGACTATGATACCGTGATATGCTGAGGGATTTTGTAATCCCACAACTTCAACAGCATGGATGCCTTCAGGACATCATTTCCATGCAGGATGGCGCACCTCCTGATATTGAGTGTAGTGCAAAGCAATTGCTAACACAGAATTTCACAGCTGAACGGGTGATCAGCCGGCATTTTCCAACAGCAAGGCATTCTCGTTCGCAGGATATCACCCCCTTGCGACTTTTGATTGTGGGGTTTCCTCAAGGATAATATCTACCGTAAAAGGACAGCATCTGTGCCACATCTGAAGGACAGCATTCGGCGCCATGTTCTTGATATTCCGGCAGACTCACTCCGGTCAGCTGTGGAAAATATGGTTCTGCGATTAGAGCACATTGTTGAAGATGAAGGTGGACATATTGAGCAGTTTTAATACTACTTTTTTAATATTATTTAACATTTATAAAGCCTGTTAAATGTTGCTATGTGTATTACAGCGCCACCTATCAGCGGATATTTGTACTAACATTTTTGATTTAATAAATGTCAAGCGCATCATTTGAATTATCTGTATTTCAAATTTTATCTCATTTGGACCAATAGAACGCAATCTATAGCCCTCTGAAGTGGGAAACTTATTTCTGGCTAACCCTGTACATGGTTAAATTTACTCAAAAATGGCGTATTTAAATCTCCTTATTATTCACAATCTTAATTATTTTCCGATTTGGTTCTACGAGGAAAATAATACCACTTTTTTCTGTGGAAAATAATTCCACAATCTTCAGTTTTTCTTGTTAGATTACTTTTGTGTTCGCGCGGAAGTAATGTTGGCAGTTCTGGCTTGACAATGGAATCAACTGTTCTGGAAGCGTGATTGCAAGATTCGGTGGTTTTGAATTGAGACAATGGAAGCTCGGGACGTCTATGAATTCTCGAATTTTTGTAATCATTTTGGCGGAAGAACAGATTTAGTTTATTCTACTGCCGGTCGTGTTACTGGCTACTCCGCTAAAATAATTAGTCCGAGTAGGTCATCGGCCCCAGAACATAATGAAATAAAAATTATTTATTTCAACGAATTAGAGAGAACGAATCTAAAGAACGAATTTCAAAAAACGAATTACCCGGGTCCTAAATACGCGACCTCTGCATAATGCCACTCAGTTTCCAAATCACCAAACTAGTATCAATCCAAGTCAACACAAAATGCAAAATCCTTAGTTTAAGCACAAAAGCGCCGCTCCACAAACATTCCCGCGAAATACGAAATCAAAATGCGAACTCATATACCACGCACGCTCTCCGAAAACGTTGAAGGAAAAATAAAATAAATGTATAGAAGACAAGGCATTTTAAGTGTATCTGCTAATACATGGCTGTAGCGGTCAACCGTAAAGGAAGAACGGCCATTTTATTCCAATGTCAAAATTAGTGATACATTTATACTTTATCTAAATTGTAATTAAAGAACAGATGATTTCAAGAAAAATTTTGGCGCAGTGTGTAATATTTAAAGCAGCTGCTGTTAAATTATAGATATCGGAATGCTAGTCAATTTGTTTGTATCGCAATATAAATTTGGTGGTCGTTTTAAATACACGAGAAGTATATATAATTTTTGAATTCATGTCAATTCATCTATTAATTGTATAGATTTCGTTAAAAGTTTGCTTGAAATAGAATTTTTCGATCTTTTCCGATGGTGACAAGATTGAAACTGTGATAACAATTTCGGTTGCAATGGAACCGATTTGTTTGAGTATCTCTCAAAATCGTACTATATCATATTACACATAAAAAACTAATTCGAATTTATAAAAAAAATAAAGCCATTGTGCACATTCCTGGGTCCCGAAGCACCTGTGTACCAAATTCCATGGCCGTACGATGCTTAAATTTTCAACTACAGATCCCACACACACAGAGATACAGACGACTTTCTTTATTATGTAAGATTCCTGAGTGTGTAATTATCAATTTTCTAAATTAATTCTCATCGAATTTTACTTAGGTCATAAGACGTTTCAATTAAAAAAAGTTCAATTTTGAATTATATATTTTGCTAAAGCAGAGTGTCTGGCAGTGCAAATAAAGTGATGTCATAATGAAACATCACCTTCATTTTCTACATGTTTCAAATTGATGTGAAAATAGCATTTAAATATTTTCATGTTGCTTAGTAGCAGAAAATCTGAAGGGGTCGTTAATCTTTGAAGTTACTATATATATCTTCATCGTCAAATCACCAAATTTCTACAAAAATGAACAGAGTCACAAAATTACATACTTCATTCCCTATTCCTTCAATACGTGGTGTTTTAAAATGTTCAGCTAAAGGCTGATGATTAAGTGTGTTCCGCCATCGTTTTGAGTTGTGCACAATTTGTTATACATTACACTATGTGGATTAAAATTAATTATATGGTCATTCAAGTGGTTTCATATAAGCACTTTTATTGTGTACTCTGTAGAAAATATATATTAACTTTATCACGTCATCAAAGAACCTATTGATTAAATGGAAAAAGAAACTGTCATTATGATAATGAAAGCAGAAACAATATGTTTTGAATTTTAATTTAAATCGCAAGTTTATTTATGAATAATTTTTTGGTAATTCAAGTATTAATTTCATTATTTCATTTGATGTGCATGTTATGAATAAAATAATTTCAAACAAACTTCTATGTGCACGTTTCATTTCTTGATAGTAATTTCATTGTGTTTAATATCTAATCTGTAAAATGTTACAAAAGTTGCTAAAAATATTCTTAGACCAACCGGTTGCCTTAGCTCCAATGAAAGCTGAGAACTTTTGATCCTGGTGTTTTGCAAGTTAATCTAAAATAGGTAAGAAGTAATAATCCATTTTTGATATTCTGTAATATAACACTAATGACCACTAGATCACGCCTGGATGACTTCAAGCAACTTTAATTTAAAACATTATGTGGGTATTCCTTATTATGGTTTATGCAAATATTTCAAATCCAGTTCAGAAGAAGCCTACTACCGTGGTTGGCCAGATCTATTTAACGGGGATTGGGGAAGTATACGGTTAGCTTGGCGTAAACTGTCAAGGAATTGTGCCATGCTGCGAAATTACAGTGTCATGTGGGGATCCTAGAAAATATTCATCCTCATATCGTAAGTAGTTGCATCAGTTAGTTTCATGTTCGGCTGAGATTCTGTAATGTAAAAAATAATTATGTTTCGGATGTTGAAATGTTGCAAAGTACGTGTAGATAACTTATGTTCAATTGGTATGTTTCTTCTACTTCTTCGACCTAGAGCGCTAAACCGATTTGTATGCTTGGATTACGGATAATGTTGCTAGCGTTGTAATTATATTGTATATAGATTTTTTATATTGTGAATGTTTCTATGTATTGGGTTTCCAGCGAAGTGCTGTGAATACAAGATTTTAATCTTTTAATGATGGTGATCACTTCGTCGAAACTTTGTCTTTAGGAAAATAATTATATTTCAGTCACTAAATATACATATTCGGTGGTATTGTAAACCTTTAGTGAGTAAGGAAAAATGAATGTAAAGTAAATTATTAGTTATAGCTATAAATTTGTAAGATGCCTTTTATTATTCCATCCTGTTTAATTATTCGACACTTAAAGTAGCATCCTCTGCAATCGTTCTGTAAATTGCTGAAAAAGCAAATATTAGCATTTACCCATATTAAAGAGAATTTAGGTCCTTTAAAATTATTTATTTAAATTATAATAGTTTCTCATTAGAAAATGGAATTAAAAATACTATTTACTAGCTGCTTCCTTAATACACTACGTGACAGTGAAAATGAGACACCAAGAAGGAGTGGGCAGAAAAATATGCAAATTGCAGAGTACACGCAGCTCACCGAGTTACGTAAATGATGCAAAATGCGCAGCTGTCCCCCGCACGTTGAGTGAGATATAAGGGAAGGAACCTGCCGACGCGGAAATAGTCGATCCGCTCTGTCTGCCAGGGAAATCATTTTGTAATTTTTTTGTCTCAGAGGAAAAGTGTAGCAGCAGAGAATGCCTGGCCGCCGCCAACCGAGGCAGTTCTAGCAGACAGACGATTTCACGAAGGGTATGCTGATCGGACTCAGAATGGGAGGTTGGTCCATACGTCAAATCTCAGCGGACAGCCACCTACATGCATCCACTGTGCACCGAATATGGCGAAGATTGTAAGAACTAGGGAATGTGGCACGTTAGAAAGGTGCTGGTACATCCAGAGCGACATCAGATGCGTGAACCGACGTATCTTCCGGCAAGCGTTGGCGGCCCCGCAGGAAACTTTCGTCACCTTTTTGCAGCATAAGCAGGGCTCCCTTGATGCTTCCATATCAATCAGGACCACTATCCACTGATTTACCGCCGGCGACCAGCACTCATGGCGCCTGTTATGAAGACTGCCATTCACCCAACAGCATAGACTCCTCCGTTTGCAATGGTGTTTTGATAGAGCCACATGGACGGCGGAATGGCACAGGGTTGTGTTCTCAGACAAGTCAAGCTTCTGTTTTATCAATGACAACCGCCGTGTACGAGTCTGGCGCCCAAATGGTGACAGGTCCAATCCTGCTGCATCTGTGTAACGCCACATCGCGCGACAATGCTGCATCATTGTTTAGGGCGCAATCGCCTACAATATCAGGTCAGCTCTGGTCCGTATTGAGGGCACTATGAAGGTCCAACGATACGTGGATGACGTGCTGCGGCCGGTGACACAACCCTTCTTTCAGGAGGTGCCCAATGCCATTTACCAGTATGATAACGCCCGACCACACACGGCACGCATCAGCCAGCATGCCCTGCAGGATACCCAGGTGCTTCCCTGGCCACCAATCTCCCCTGATATCTCACCAATCGAACACGTTTAGGATGTGATTGGGCGTCGCTTGCGTGCGCTGCCACCGACGCGTTTAGAAGACGAACTCTGGCAAATGGTTGACAGGGAATGGACAGTCATCCCTCAGGACACCATCCGCATGCTCTTTGACTCTGTTTCTCATTGACTCATAGACTTGTTGCTGCCTGTATCGCCGCCCACGGTGGTTCTACAACCTACTGATAAGACGGCGTTATCGCTCAGTATATAGGTGTATCATGTTGCAATAAACATCATTTATTGTTCGTTGCTTTCTGTCTCTGTTTGCTGATTTTCACCACTTTCTGTCCACTCCTTCTTGGAGTCTCATTTTCACTGTCACATAGTGTATTCTAAACAATTGATAGAATACTAACCACTAAACGCTTGAAGTTATTGCCATTATTCATGAGTTGCAATTTCCTAGCGAAAAGAAGCTGATGTATCTTGCCAAGTAATATTAATCTCTTGTCAGGTTTCAACTAGATTATGTTTGAATATTTTGAGTTGTCTATCCCATGCACTTTTCAGCAAATGATTCAAAATGTTTTGTCAGTCATTAATAATACTATTAAAAAACACTAGAACTTTGGGACGTGTTATATGTGGAATTTGAGAACGTCTAAAGAGTGGGGTTACGGATTTTTGTATTTGCCAATTTTATTTTTTCTAGTGCTTTCAATATTAAGAGAAATATGAATTAAATATTTCCTTTCTTTATATCTAATAATTGGATATTGCATAAAATAATATTTAATAACCACTTAAATGCATTGAGCGAACACTTATTTTTGCTCAAAATAGCATAAAATATACAAATGAACATTTATTTATTCTGTGTTATCCTCTGCATTGTAATAATAAAATAGACAACATATAAATTTCTTTAATATTTCTTTAAAGCTGCATTCCTCGTTATATTCCCTTGAGCTATCTTTT
>OX578141.1:46915999-47103499 GCA_951213105.1 Amaurobius ferox | reverse complement strand
CTCTAAGCACTTGTTTCTGTATTTCGCCCCTAATGGAAATATTTATTTCAAAATTGCTTTATTTTTTAAATAATTATTTCCATGAATTTATTGAAAGAATAATGCTGTAAAACTATTCCAAGAATACAAAAATCTTATATTTTAATTATCTACTATTAGAGTGCCAGAGAATTGGTTAGTAGAAAAATGCATGCTTTAATTATCTTTACAATTATACAAATATTTGGTTTAATATTTTATATGGTTTATAGACAAAAAGTTATTACTTTCCTTACATACATAGTATAATGTATAGGAAAAGTATTGTGATGGGATCAAAAGTTCGTGTTTTCGACGAAACAGCACATTTCAAGCATCGCTGACTTTTTTCAGCGTGTGTACGTCTATATATGCGTATGTATTTATGTGTATGAATGTATGCGTGTATGTGTGCGTGTATGCATATGTGTATATATATTTGTGTATGTATGTGTGTATGTATGTGTGCGTTTGTGTGCATGTATGTACGTATGTATGTGCGTGTGTGTATGTGTGTATATACGTGTGTGTGTATGTGTGTGCATACGTGTGTGTATGTGTGTATATACGTGTGTGTATGTGTGTGTATATAAGGCTCCGGATGCGATACCTCACGAATGTGTAAAGCGTTTCAAACGAAATGTAGTATGAATATTACAGTCAGTGAATACTACAGCCCTATTGGGTTTAAATGCATTCTAATATTCAGTAGATCCTCAAATTTTAGAATGAAAATTTGAAGCATTTATTAAAAAATCAGAACCCTGAAAAATGTTGCATATAAATGATCATATTTTGTGTAATTTTTCATTAGAAAACAAATTATATAAACTTTAGAACGCTAGTATGAACCGTTCACGAAATAGTTTACGTGTTCTAAATAAATTTATCAAAAAAATACTCAAAATTAAAAGGTATTATCTATCGTAAAATATGTTCACTTTTCATATGCAATGTTACGCGACAAATTTATCAGCATCATTCTGGAGGATCTAGTTTGTTCTCTTCACGAGAAAAGGTACTTCGTGTAACAGTTTTCTAATTTGACGCCCAACATTTCCCCAGTAGTCTTTTATTTACATACAAAAAAGAACGTATCTCCGTCCGTCTGTGTTCTGACTATATCGGGCACCGGCAAAACGGCTACCAAAAACGAAATTTAGAAATACGTGAATTAGACAGCAATATTCATTTAACAAGATTCTATTATCGCCCCCAGTCATTAGAATTAACCTCACGCATAGCCTGATAAGAAACATTAATTGAACTTAATAGTCACATCAATCAATTTCACCTATGAAAATTCTCCTACCTTTTGTAACAGTTTTGAGTCATCCTAAACAAAATAATTTCAACCAAAACCAATTACAAGAGTAGCTCCATTTGTAGTGCATTTAGTATGCAACATTTTAATTTAAACATGACCATTTATAAACATTAACAAATAATAAAATATATTCGATTTTTTCACTGGACCTCACACCAATTGGACAATAACACAGACACAATAAACAACTTAAATATGGTCAGGAAAAAAATTCAAAAGATCTCCAGATAAATATAAATTACCCTTTTATTTCTATGAACATTATTTAGTAAAACTGTTGATATGTCTTCATATGAATAAATGGCCAAATCCAACATAAGAAAATAGGGTTATTTACAAGCCAAAAATCAAAAACTCTATTTATCAATTTTAAGAACTCGTTTAATAAATAACTCTCACAGTTTCCTACTCTTAAGCAATGCCAGCTCAAAAACATTAACAGTTCAACAGCTTTTTTCTTGATGGAAATAAATATTGTAAAGATATTTTCTGTCCCAACCAGGAATCGAACGCTGGATATTCGAACTGGTCAGCCAACACTCTATCGTTGAGCTACTGGGGCGTAATTCCAAGCATTGATTGTTTAAGTGGACTCTACAGTAGTAGATCTCTCTTGTAACAAAATAAGTAAATAAATTTTACTTTCGATTTCTTTGGTAAGCGTGGAAACAAAGACGTAGAATCAAAAATGTTTTATTTGCAATATCACTGCCGTCATCCACATCCCAAGCATTTGGAACGGGTCATCAAATTCAAGAGAGAATAAGACATTGGTCGTCAAGCATATTTAACATGCCGAAGATCCTTTATAGTGAAAGAAATAAACAGGAAGGCATCAAAAATTCCAATAATGAAGAACATTCAAAAAACCTCACCTTGGAGTCCTTTAGAAGGTAGAAGAAAATTCAGAATTTTGTGAAAAAATGGTTTGCCCGCCTAATTTGTTGGGATACAACCGATTTCGTAAATTTAGAAAAAAATACATGGCGTTATCAGGATTTTTGCTAAGGAGATATCACCTCCTTCTTTCTCCAACATTGGTTAATTCACGGGATTCATCGTCCTCGCGAGACAATCTTAGACCATCAAAGACTGTCGCGTCTCATGTAGAACCATTCTACATGCTGGTAAGTGGTGCGTCTCTCTCGAAAATTACCTAATTTCGCACATATGAACCATACCGGGCCCCCAATGGGAGTCCTCAAAATATCAAACTTCACCTTACAATCATTCTTTGTAAAACCAGAATGAACCAGATTCAGATCCCCCTAATATAAGATTTTCTATTCTCCCGCAGACGGAAAACTCCTCTATGTGGCCTAGCACTTCACTTTCTCCGTAAATAAAGCTGTCTTGTCAGCCGAATTATCCTCTAACGGCCAGAAAACCAAACCTATTTACATTGCGAACACCCGTTCTTGTCTGAAATAAGGCATAAAATGAATGAATGAATGCATGTGAGTAATAATGTTTCGGCCAAGAATTTGAGAAAGAAAAGATTTTGAATGGGGATTTCGCTTTATGAGTTCTCGAACGACACATTTAAATATTTGTAAATTTAAATTATACACATAACACAATATAAATAAATCTGAATATTTACCAAAATGAGGAATTGAGTGGAACAGCAGACTTTTTACACATAAAAATATTACGCTTATTAGGATGAAAGAAATATTATAATATTACGATGAAAGAACGTCCTAACAGTTTGTAACTCCTGGTAAAAAATTTTACAAACTTGACCTACTAATTTGGCAGTAATAAAAATCACATCTTAGTGTTTTTCATAATGATACGAGATTGACGAAAATATCGTCAAAATAATAAAACAGCATAAATGACATTAAATTAACGAAAATGACACCATTGATGAATCAATTATTAAAATATTTAATTGAGTGGATATTTTAAATGTACGACTATATTGATTAATGCGAGTGCTATCATTATACCACTTCGCACCGCTTGCCGTAAGACATAGAGAACCTAATTGTACATAATTGTCAAGTTAGATACATGAAACAACCGTAGAATGCACAATTAAGGCAATAGAATCCAATCCAAGAGCTACATATCATCGGATAAAGTGTAAACTATAGAATCAATAATAAATTTCATCTTATAATAAAATATAATAATAATAAAATAAAATATAAATAATAATATAAAATTAATAAAATATCTAGAATTATTTTATCATGAAAAAACCTGTTCAGTTCGTCTTTACCGTGTAGTCGTTTTCCGAGATGAAAATGTCAAACAGATAAAATACAAATTCATAAAAAATGAAAAGGGTAAAAGGGAACAATTTTCCTAATATTTTAATTTGTTTGCTCTTTTAGTCTGTTTCAGAATACCACATATGAAATGTAAAATATGTATAACAGAATTCGGCTACGAATGTAACTGTCTGTGTATGAATAAATCAAATTTAATTTACTTCTAAAAATCATTGAATATTACATACTGTGCTATATCATTAATTGTCGAAAAATTAACAAAAACGGGCAACCTTACGTTTCAGAGTAGTTATTTTAAAATAAATTTTGGAATTAAATCGATGAGTTTGTCCGATAAATTTTTATTCTACTGAGTCAGTAATTTGCATTAAATGGAAAAATATGTAATTTATTTGCAAAAGACGATTTAGCATTCAAGTAGTAGTCAGCACCCACTGTAAGCATTTTAGTATTTCAATTTGCCTCAGTTTTAGTGTCATTTCATTTATATGACTAACTACGGAGCTCGCAGCTAGCGGTCAATAAATGTGTCTACAACTTTTTATAGCAACCAAATTAGGCTGCAAAGAAAAAAATAGAGGGTTCCTCTCCCCCAAAATATAAACCTCAGGCCCCAATACATATCAACCCCACATAGAATATTAATCGTAGAGAAACAAGGGTATCTCCTGCCCCTTAAATATAAAGAGAAATCTCCCGCCGTCCCCACCCCATTATCGCAAATTGTCTCATTCCAGACATACACAATTAAAATCAAAACCTGTAACCCGGAAATTCTCCCCACAAGTACACCGAGTTCCAAAAGTTAAGCACGCAATGCAAATTTTCATTTTTCGAAAGCGTATTTGAATTTGAGTGTCTGAAAATTATTGCGGATGTAAATGATAGTATGCCAATATCGTATGTTCGAGCCAATCACGATTGACTGTCCGGATATATATTAATTAGGCAGTCGTTGAAGACGCCAGCATTCTGACGGGTTTGAGGAGGTGTATTTAAATGCTGATACGAAGTGTTTATAACTTTTGTAGGATTATTTTTATGATATTCGTGTTTCTATGGCTGAAAGAATACGAATGACAGATAGTGAGCGCTGGCGTGCTGTCGAACGGAACGCATTGAAGCAGGACAGTCAATCAAAGATGTCGCTGTTTTCTTTGGCGTTGATCATTCGGTAATATCTCGATTAGGGAAACAATTCCAAATAAGTCAAACAGTTGTCCGGAGACCTGTGCCGGCCGTCTAAGGGTTACCATCTCCTCTGATGATCGGTATATTTCTATAATAGCCAAGCCGAATCGACGAGCGACCTCCACAACTGTTACACCATCGTTGCAGCGGCACTTGGTAAGGCAATATCTGCCAGTACTGTGCGCCGAAGGCTCCATGTGAAGGGACTGTAAGCCCGAGTACCACGTTTTTGTGTTCCACTAACCGTCCAAGCCAGAGGGGCAAGATTAAAGTGGTGTCGTCAACATGTCAATTGGACTGCCTCAGTTTGGAGCAAAGTCCTGGTCACGGACGCGTCCAGATTTGCCCTGGAATCAGATGATAATCGTGTAAGGGTCTGGATAGAACGAGGCACGCGCAATCAGGTCAAGAACATCATCGAACATCACGCATTCAGAGGTGGCAGCGTCATGGTGTAGGCTGGAATTTCAATGGGATATCGCACAGAGCTAGTCTAGCTGCACATCTTAAAAGACGTTTCTGTGACGGCTGCGCGGTATCGGAATAAATTCCTAGACCCCATTGCGAGACTCTATGTTGCAACAGTTGTAGCCTTTCTTGAGTGATATGAAGAGACATCTTCGATAACATATGAAGAGATAACATTATTGATAACATTAATATGATAACATTATTAACAAACTTAAATACCTATCTTTGGTTACATTATATAAATTAGAAATCACGTCCTACGATAATACAGTTCCATAACACATATCCACTACCATAATGCTTTCCTCCTTTTCCCCGTCTGTCGTAACCACCCATTTCAACCCTCTTTTATACTCTCACTTTCTCCTGTTACGGTTCACAGTTAGAGCTTCACCTTAAGGTTAAATTACAGTTAATTGAAGGAAAATTATTTCCCAACAACAGTTGGTCCTGATTTCATCCTTATGGACAGTCCACAGCAAGCTAACATCGTTGACAAATACTTGGGAAGTGAGGGCATTTCTCGTATGGAGTGGTTAGCGTATTCCCCTGACCTTAATCCTATTGAAAACCTTTGGGATGCTCTCGGGTGTCTCTGCACATTTACTTCTTCCAGCCAGTCTCAGAGAGTTTCAAACTTCTCTATTGGAAGAATGGCCATTGCTCGCAACTGCGATAGTGTATCACCTCATTGAAAGCATGGAAAATCGTTGTAAAGTTTGTGTGAAGGTTTGGGGTGGTCACATACTATATTAATGCAAGTTTGGTTTGGTTTGTTTGCCTTTAAACATCATATTATTAATGACCCAAATGTGACGTCATCATATAACTTACGAAAAGTAAATATTTTTTTCATCTTTGTACATAATTCTTATTTTCTTTAATGCATAAACACATTTGTAACCTTCATGTATAATTTAGAGTTAATCAAAGCTTTACTTTTCCATTTTTGTTGATTTAACCGTCCGTGCTTAACTTTTGGAAACCAGTGTATAAATAGGAAAGCCCATCCCAAAATCAATAACCCCTTCCCCCCAGGTGTATAGAATTAAAATTAAAATTCGTAACCCCTACTGCATTCAAACTGTATTCGACACGATAAGTGGCCCAAAAACATAAAATGTCCGTAAAAAAATTACTTAGGAAACTTCTACTTGAAGGTCAAAAATCACAGATACTAAAAACATAGTATCTTTGAACGGAAGTCTATAAAGACCGTATCGATAATAACAACAACATTACCTCGGGCGAAAATTCGGTTATTTAATTTTTGTAAGAAAAATGTAATCCATGAACGTGTTAATTTAATTTTTTAATAATGACCAAATAAAGTTACAAACACAAATTTGGGGATTTTACAGAGATAAGATATAACGTTACATGCGGATAAATAAGGTAAGACAGTATATCGAAAAGTTTATGGGATAAGGAATTTTAAACTGAAACTTCGGGAAAATTATTGCTTTTTTTATATACTCGTTTTTAAAATCTGTATAAAATAACTATCGACTGTTTGGGAAATTTCTTCTTAGTTTTAGTTTCAAGATCATTATTCGAAATTTTAATGAAATGATTGTGTCTTACCTATTACCTGCCTTTTTTTGTTTTTACCCTCATTTTAGAGGGTTTTTCACAAATATTTAAAAATATATTAAACTTTTCAAATTTTCAAAGTATTCCTGCACATTCCCGCATTGTTAACTATATTTTAAAGAAAAGCGTGAAATTCTAGATTAAGTGGGGGTTTTGGAATTTGAAGATTGTTTTTAATTCTATAGATACAAGTATGAAATCCTGTTAAAGACAGGAAAACTCACACTTTAAAAATTATATTGAAACTTTTTTTAATACGTTTCATTTTGCATTGTATTATAAGGCGCATAACGTCAAAAAGATTTGTCTTAATCGAAAATTGGTTCAGTTACATTCTGTCCCGTGATTGATACCATAAGTATGAAAACTTCAGCCTTATATATCACCGGCGAGTTTCTGAAAAGTCTGGGAAGTCTATTAAACCCCTTCCCCTTCCTTTGTATCCGGCTTCGTGGAAGAAATTGAACATCCAGCTTCGTTAGGTTCTGTACCTTAAACAATATTATAACTGAGTAAATATTCAGCCTTCTAAGTTACCAGGGGGCTTCTGTACAGCCTGCAAGATAGTTCGAGACCTCTCAATTTTTTCCGCCCACAGAGATCGAAAATCCGACTACATTAGGTTCTGTCCCGTCGATGATACTATAAGTGGGCAAAGATTTAGCCTCCTAGATTGCCTGAGGACTTCTAGAGGACTGAAAAGTGTTTTCGAAAATCCCCCATTTTTATCCTACTAATTGGAAATCCGAATCCTTTTCGTTCTTTTCTGGGGTATATACTATAAATATTCGGTCTTCTAATTGACCAGGGGATTCCGAAAGGTCTGGAAGGACACAAGCGCGTTAGATAATAATTATTATATAGATTTTAAGTTATTTTTTATCAGAATTAAAATCTTACCTCCTTGCTCATCTGCGATACTTATCTTGCGGTGTTAGTTCAATTTGTATATGTGTTGTTGTTGTTGTTGTGACTTATTTCCCGTAGTGAGGAGCGGCTAGCACCACGTCCACTAGACCCCTGGTCCCATGGCGAAGGGGAGAATATGCAGCTTCACTTTTATTGAGGCTCCCAAAGGGCAGAAATCTGACTTTCCCTCGACTACACAACATCCATGCCAGGTGGCGGGATTCGATCCCACAACCCGGCAATTCAGCGATCAGACGGAAACGCATGCCCCTGACCGCTCGACCACCGGATCGGCATTGGTATATGTTACACTCAAATTCATACATTTCTGAACTTCATAGTTGTCCACGCTATATCTATAAAGTAAACTTGAATCTTTCTTTATTATTGTAATTTCAAGTTTAATTAAGTTGCACTATTAGTTACTGTAGTTATCATCTTCTAATAGTGGAAACTTTTGTAGCTGTTGTATGTATATAACTCAGTAATGCATGTATCCAGAAGTTTCGCAAAATTGAGCCATTTTTATAATAAACGGTTTTATTTTGTGTATTTCATTTAATTTTATCTTGTAAGATACACACTTTCAATTGCTAATCAACTCGATAAGGGAATTATTGTGGCATATCTGTTATAATTCTTTCATAAAATACATTTTTAAACAAAACTTTTAAAATTGGCTATTCAATAAATCATGAATGCAGACATCTAAAACTTTTCAAAATCTTACACAACTGATAAAAATTTCATCAATCAATCAGTTTCGGGTCCATAACTTCAAAAGCAATTGAAACCCATTGAGATATATGGAGATAAAATGCAGCTATTGTAAAGAGGTTACTTAAACTCCCGTTCGTCTGGAACATGATTAATTACCTTCTTCATATATCAAAATAAAAGCGTTCATCAGATGCGATTAGTTACACTGTTTAAACTTATATTATTGTTTTTCTGTTTTAAATATTATCTGTCTAAGGCATGAATACATCTAAAGCAAGGATATATTATACCTGGGTGAAACTGCTCATTTTATTGTCAAAATATTTTTCACGTTTTATGTTTGAATCGATACATACATAAGAGCATATTAATTGTCGTTAAACGAAATATTTTATTATAAACATAATAAAATACTTTTATATTTTGGAGTATAATAAAAAAGTATTTATCAGCATATTTAGAAGTATATATGACTTCGATTTTTTTTCCTCATTTCAAATTCTGTCACAAATAACGACAAAATATTTTACTGCAAAAGTTTAAAACTTCTTCTGATTTTCTGCTTTTTAAAAGGACAAGCATCTCTTAATGTAAAATTTAATTAAAATGCCTGAGATGAAACAGAAGTAATTTCTTATTTTTTTGCTATAGAATCAAGTATGAATTAAACTTCAATTGAGTTATTTTGAAATTTTTGAACATTGCCAGTTAGAAAACAAATTTATTGCATTACTAAAAAGTAGCTTACAAGAATAATTACATGTAAGAAAGGTAAGGCAAGATCTTATGCTGAAAATAATCACAAAAACAACCCTATAAGGAAAATACTGAGTGAAAAAATTAGCACACGTATTATTTCATAAAGATGTCAAATACATTTTTTCGCAAAACCAGTCTGTTTATATTGAATTTCAGTAAAATAAACATATTATAATAAGAAATTATAAAATAGGTTTGGAAATTTATTTAATTGGACTTCTTCTATTTTATACACTATAATGTTCACAATAGCGTAAATTTCATAAATTTATTTCAAAATACCCATAGCTTATTCTGTCATCTCCGTAATTTTCACGGTGAACTGTTTTTTATGCTTTCATGGAAATGAGCTTCCTTTCTTTCTTTACTATTTTTTGTAAGATGCCAATTTTTGTGACAACGGGCTTTAAATCAGTTGCAAAATTATACCAATTTTCTATTGATATTCTTTGTCATTTTTAGAGTTAGAAAATATTTTCTGTGTGGTATATTTTGTACGTATAATTTCCTTAACTGTAGTTTAAGAATACAACTAGTATTCCAAAGTTTTTGTTGTAAATAATTAGAAGATGTAGAGAATTTACTGAGTTCAGAAAGGGCACTAAAGAGTCCAGAAAGTTGTTATTTTCGATGTTTTCCTTTAATAGAAGTTATAAAACAATAATTTTAGAAACATCTAACAGAAACAAACTTGCTTTAAAATTGTGTTGAAATAGTGAGAAATCGATAAAAATATAAAGCACACATATTTATATTTTATATTTATGGCTTAAGATGTAGAGTTGGTTGAATCAAGCTTCGTATATTCTGTGCCATAACTCCATTCTTCGAAAAAATGTAAGAATCATCATTTTCAAGGATGCAAGGAAGACACTTTTAAATTATTAACAAGATGATTAACTTCCAATATTCGACCGCTGAATTTCCGCAAATTTGATAACATTCTCCATGTTGAGAATTTATTGTTTTCTAGGTTAAATATCCAATACGTCTGGATTCCTTGGAATCGCTGTGAACTAATTCATTTATAATTTCAAAACAAGCAGGATCATATCACGACAATAAGAAGTGTTTTCATATTCTACTGCGAGGTCCATCAGGGATATGATTGGACTCTTGTCAATAAGACGTCATCTAATTACTTTCCTTATATACATAATGTATAAGGAAAGTATTGTGACGGGGTCGAAAATTCGAATTCGAGTTTTCGACGGTTCGACGGGAGAGCACATTTCAAGCAACCCTGATCACGAATCGAACATTTTTGAGCTGATGTCTGTGTGTGTGTGTGTGTGTGTGTGTGTGTGTATGTGTGTGTGTGAAAGTATGTGCGTGTGTGTGTGTTGGTGAAAATGTATGTGTGTGTGTGTTTGGGAAAGTGTGTGTGTGTGCGTCAGTGAGCCTGTGGAGCCGATATCTCACGAACGAATCGAGCGATTCGAATGAAATTTGGTACAAAAATCACAATCCGTGCATACTGGATAGCCTATTGTTTTAAAACACAATCAAATGTTCAGAATCTCCCTAAATTTTCGAGTGAAATTTTGAAAAAATCATCAAAAGATCAAAACCTTTAATAAAGTTACGCAAATAGACATTTCTTATGTAAATTTTCCTTAGAAAACGATTGACATAAACTTTAGAACTCTAGCATAAACTGTTCTCGAGATATTGCACATTTCTCAAATAAATTTATCAAAAAAATCCCATAAATTAAAAAAAATATTAACTGTTGAGAAACATGTTTACTTTTCATATGTAATACCATGCGATAAGTTTGGTGACATCATTCTCTGGATCTAACTCGTTCCATTCACGAGAAAAGATGCTTTGAGTAATACTTTTGTATTTGAACGGCAATAGTCATTTATCTGCTGTAAGAATAAATTATTTCTCCGTCCATAACGCTTGGCGAGATTTTGGCGACGAATTTAGCGGAATGTCGCCAGCTTGGCGACATTCTTAAATGTTGCCAAATTAACGAAAATCTCGCCAAATGGATAAAAATGACGCTAAATCAATGAAAATGACGACTAACTGAAGAAAATTCAACATCTTGGAAGGAATATAAGTATCTACTATAAAAATAACAGTTTTTTAAACTGTAAAAGTAGTAAATTCATTGCATTATATAAGGAAAGTCATGTGTTACCTACATCACATTTTTTTAAAAATATTAAACGAGAATAATAAGATAATAATAAGAAAGTTCCATCGAGGTAAAATATAAACTTATTTCGTAAAGTGTGTATCCTATCTGTAATGATTCATTATGGTAGGGATCTTAAATTTCATTCAAACCCTAAATTCTCTCCCCCAGGTCCTAAGCTTTATCACCATGTATTATACGGTTAATGTGTAATAATTATCCACGTATCGGTTCCACTTATTTTTCTTCACAACAAAGATTATTGTTTTCTACTCATACATCACGTTATAGGGATATATACCTTTATAGTTTGTTAATAAAATAGTTTTTGCTTCAAATATCCTAACATCAGTTAAATAGTATTATATAAGTTACGGTTATATATTAGTCTGGTCAGTTATTGGAGTAGGTTGCTGTTGCTGCAGTTATATAATGGTAATGAACGTTCTCAAATATTATTCCTTTGAAATCCAACATTTCCTCAGTTTCTTCTAGTTTTTAGATTAGTTTCAGATTGTATGTTTTCCATATAATAACTAGCAAAATGCAATAAGGAAAAAAGCTAGAAACGCGATAAAAATCATGAACATAGTTTAACATTTTTGTATTTCTTACAAGCCTGAATCTGCTTTGTAATAAATAAGTTGGTATCACGTCTAATTTCAAATAAATAAAATTAAGCACACAACTTTGATAGAAGGTCTTTTATTACACTTCTTATAAGACGTACAAAATGGAAAAAGGCCAGACCGTTTTCGAGCGTTATTACGTTCTTCATCAGTGGCTACATGGAAAGTAAAAAGGATCATTCATATATATAGACCAGTAAAGATGACAAATTTGCATAAATACAATTAGTAAATGAACATTCGATTATCTGAGGAAAAATATACAAAAAACATAAAATACTTTTTAACGGATTCAAAAACGAGAATATCTCAAGAAAAGTACAATTAAAAATACTATTTTATTACAGGAATGCAAATTCAGAAAGGACAGTAAAGCCCAATCCCCATGAGGAATGACGTCAAAGATAACTATGAGGAGACTTGAATTGCATAGAGTCGAGAATGAGTCGCTAAGCATAACTTAAAATTTGAACGAGGTCAAAATTACAAATCGACGCACGGTAGATATAAACAAGAAAGATCAATCATGCTTAAAGCATTGATTATGAAACACTTTCCAACTTCAATGCAATTTTATTTAAACAAGTCTAAAATGCAATACATTCCTCGGTAATATTTTGAAACTTATCACAATACTGCATTAATTTATTATATTTGAAAACTTAAACCTTCATCGAAAAAAATGAACTTCATTCAAATGACGGCATTGAAATATAAATTGCCTGGTTTAAACATCTCTAAAATGTTATACATTCCTCGGTAATAGTTTTAGAATTATCATAATACTACGATAATTTATTATATTTGAAAACTTCATCGAAAACAACTGAAATTAATTCAAATGACGTCATAGAAAAAATAACACGCCTGGATCTCTCTATAAAAGCAGGATTTCATTCATAACTTTCTCCCATTCATTTCATTCATCACAATACTATAATAATTTATTTTATTTAAACATTTTGTTTACAAGACCATGGAGCTAAAAAAAATTAAACTCTATGCTTGAAACTTCATCGAAAAAAATCGTCCTTCTCTTTATGAAATCAATTAATATTTCATTCATATCAGCCATGCAGACTCCATGGACTAAATTATTTTGTGTTAAAAAAATACAGGAATTCTAATACAACTCATTCTATATATTTTGCTGTTTACATTTTACATAGGTGAAAAATAGGCTTAGTTGTAGAAATAATCAAATTTAGATGAGCATTTAAACTCAAATATATTGTCATTGCGTTGTTTCAGTATGTAGATGCACACTATTTAAGCAAAACTAAAGAAGTTTTAGGACGGATACAACACTCAATATGAATTAAAAAGAACTTAAAAAAATCACGATTTTGAAACAAGATGGATGCCATATATCATTTTGAAGTGGGTCATGTGATCGTTTCATATCATGGTCACGTGATCGTTTCATATAAGAGGTGTAATTATTATTTTAATTTTTATTTAAAAAACTACTGAATATATTTCGCTGAATTTTTTTTTATATATTTTATGGAACAATTTGACTATTACCTAAAATTTTCGAAGCAATTTGTGAATTTTAAATCCGCTTAAAAATGTTTGAAAAATTAGGTCCCATAGGGCTCAATGTATTTCATTTTTTCAACCCTGCTTCAATCCAAAACTAATTGGGTGATATTATTCATTTATATTCCCATAGGTCCTACAGACCGTCTGAACAACATACTAAAATTTCATTTTGATTAAGTCATTTTTACGGCAGTTATCGTGCTAACGGGCAGACAGACAGACAGACAGAATGAACACAGTCATAAGCACTTTTCAACTTTGTTGTAAAGTGTTAATAAAAAGGGATTAAAAAAGGAGAATATTACGCGGGTTATTACAACGCATTAAAAGGAAAATTTAAAAGCTCTGCTGAGATGTATGTGGTTCCTCTGTTGTCTACCGATGGCGTCTATAAATTTTATATTGGCAGTACCAAACGCAATGTTGGCATCCGCTTAGCAGAACACGCTCGGGATGTCAAAGGTGGTAAAATTTCTACGGCCCTTGCTCATTTTGTTGTTAATGATAATTTTCCGCCTATTTTTGAAAAACTTTCCTTTTATTGCGTTGTAATATTCTCCTTTTTGAACGCCTTTTAACTTTCCCTGCAATACATGGTAATGTATAGGGAAAGTATTGGAATCATGCCGAAAATCGCAACTCGAGTTTTCGACAGATCTACACGTTTCGAGACCTCTAGAATAAGAAAAAACCATATTTAGCGTGACGTCTGTGTGTGTGTGTCTGTGTGTCTGTGTGACTGTCTGTGTATCTGTCTGTCTGTGCAGATTTTGTATCTAGTCTAACTAAAAAACTAATGGACTGAATTTCACAAAATTTGGTAGGTAAGTTACTTGTGAGCGAGTCTGGTGCTGATTAGTTTTGGGTACGATTCGGGATAAAAGAACCCGCCTTTTTGTGCGAAATGGCCCACAAAATCTTGTATCCACTCTAACTGAGAAACTAATGGACCGAATTTCACAAAATTCGGTGGATAAGTCACTTTTGATTTACCCTGGTGCTGATTAGATTTTGGTACGATTCGGAAAAAAGTAACCTGCCTTTTTTTGCAAAATGGCCCGCAAAAATCGTCAAAATCTAAACTAAAGAACTAGGTATACTCAGATATATCCATTAAATGCCCGTTTAATACGTAATATTTAAGGACCAAAAGAATAAGACCAACCCCATTACACTAGGACTAGGCGTTCTCGAGATATTTTAGTTTTTCGTACTTTCCCTACGCCACCTTTGGAAATAAGCCCGGTTACCGAATGAGAACGAAAATTGAATTAAAAGTGACATAAATTTAATTAAAATAAAGAGAACGTTAATATAAGTCTGCAGGGAAAGTCATGTGCTGCTCACATCAGATTTTTACTTTCCCTGCAATATATGGTAATGTATAGGGTAAGTATTGGAATCATGCCGAAAATCGCAACTCGTGTTTTCGACGGATCTACACGTTTCGAGACCTCTAGAATACGAAAAAACCATTTTTAGCGTGACGTCTGTGTGTGTGTCTGTGTGTCTGTCTGTCTGTGTGTCTGTCCGTCTGTGTGTCTGTCTGTCTGTGCAGATTTTGTATCCACTCTAACTAAAAAACTAATGGACCGAATTTCACAAAATTTGGTAGGTAAGTTACTTGTGATCGAGTCTGGTGCTAATTAGTTTTGGGTACGATTCGGAATAAAAGAACTCGCCTTTTTTTGCGAAATGGCCCGCTAAAGTTTGTAACCACTCTAACTGAAAAACTGATGGACCGAATATCACAAAATTCGGTAGATGAATCACTTGTGGGTTACCTTGGTGCTGATTAGATTTTGGTACGATTCGGAAAAAAATGACCTGCCTTTTTTTGCAAAATGGCCCGCAAAAATCGTCCAAATCTAAACTAAAGAACTGCGTATACTCAAATATATCCATTACATGCTGATTTAATACGTAATTTTTAACGACGAAAAGAATAAGACTAACCCCATTAGACTAGGACTAGCCGTTCTCGAGATATTTTAGTTTTTCGTACTTTCCCTACGCCACCTTTGAAAATAAGTCGGTTACCGAATGAGAACGAAAATTGAATTAAAAGTGAAATAAATTTAGTTAAAATAAAGAGAACGTTAATATAAGTCTGCAGGGAAAGTCATGTGCTGCCCACATCAGATTTTTACTTTCCCTGCAATACATGGTAATGTATAGGGAAGGTATTGCAATCATGTCGAAAATCGCAACTCGAGTTTTCGACGGATCTACACGTTTTGAGACCTCTAGAATGCGAAAAAACTATTTTTAGCGTGACGTCTGTGTGTGTGTCTGTGTGTCTGTGTGTCTGGCTGTCTGTGTGTCTGTCTGTCTGTGTGTCTGTCTGTCTGTGTGTCTGTCTGTCTGTATGTCTGTCTGTCTGTCTGTCTGTGAAGATTTTGTATCCACTCTAATTCTAATTGTCCGAATTTCATAAAATTTGGTAGGTAAGTCACTTGTCCACGAATCTGGTGCTGATTAGTTTTGGGTATGACTCGGGTTAAAAGAAGCCGCCTTCTTTTGCGAAATGGCCCGCAAAAGCTTGTATCCACTCTAACTGAAAAACTAATGGAATGAATTTCACAAAATTTGGTAGATACGTCGCTTGTAGGCCACCCTGGTGCTGATTAGATTTTGGTATAATTCGGAAAAAAATAACCTGCCTTTTTTAGAAAAATGGCCCGCAAAAATCACCAAAATCTAAACTTAAGAACTACGTATGCTCAAATACAGCCATTAAATGCGTGTTTAATACATAATTTTTAGCGAAGAAAAGAATAAGACTAACCCCATTACACTAGGACTAGCCGTTCTCGAGATAATTTAGTTTTTCGTATTTTTCCTACACCATTTTTGAAAATAAGTCCAGTTTTGAAATGAGAACGAAAATTGAATTAAAAGTGAATTAAATTTAAATAAAATAAAAAGAACGTGAATATAAGTCTGCAGGGAAAGTCATGTGCTGCCCACATCAGATTTTTACTTTCCCTACAATACATGGTAATGTATAGGGAAAGTATTGGAATCATGCCGAAAATCACAACTCGAGTTTTCGACGGATCTATACGTTTCGAGACCTCTAGAATGCGAAAAAACTATTTTTAGCGTGACGTCTGTGTGTGTGTCTGTGTGTCTGTCTGTGTGTCTGTCTGTCTGTGTGTCTGTGTGTCTGTCTGTCTGTCTGTGCAGATTTTGTATCCACTCTAACTAAAAAAGTAATTGACCGAATTTCATAAAATTTGGTAGGTAAGTCACTTGTAGGCGACTCTGGTGCTGATTAGTTTTGGGTACGATTCGGGATAAAAGAACCCGCCTTTTTTTGCGAAATAGCCCGCAAAATCTTGTATCCACTGTAACTGAAAATCTAATGGACCAAATTTCACAAAATTTGGTAGATGAGTCACTTGTGGATTACCCTGGTGCTGATTAGATTTTGGTACGATTCGAAAAAAATAACCTGCCTGTTTTTGCAAAATGGCCCGCAAAAATCGTCAAAATCTAAACTAAAGAACTAGGTATACTCAAATATATCCATTAAATGCTCGTTTAATACGTAATTTTTAACGACGAAAAGAATAAGATCAACCCCATTACACTAGGACTAGCCGTTCTCTAGATATTTTAGTTTTTCGTATTTTCTCTACGCCATCTTTGATAATAAGTCCGGTTACCGAATGAGAACGAAAATTGAATTAAAAGTGAAATAAATTTAATTAAATAAAGAGAACGTGAATATAAACTTCTGCAGGGAAAGTCATGTGCTGCCCACATCATATTTTTATTTATATCTACCGTGTGTCGATTTGTAATTTTGACCCCGTTCAAATTTTAAGTTATCCTTGAAGACTCATTCTCGACTCTATGCAATTCAAGTCTCTTCATAGTCATCTTTGACGTCATTCCTCATGGGGATTGGGCTTGACTGTCCTTTCTGAATTTGCATTCCTGTAATAAAATAGTATTTATAAATGTACTTTTCTTGGGATATTCTCGTTTTTGAATCCATTAAAAAATAT
The DNA here is from genome assembly GCA_951213105.1 of Amaurobius ferox. Classification (NCBI taxonomy): domain Eukaryota; kingdom Metazoa; phylum Arthropoda; class Arachnida; order Araneae; family Amaurobiidae; genus Amaurobius; species Amaurobius ferox. The sequence continues at coordinate 47,085,929 of OX578141.1, read as the reverse complement.
TTTATGTTTTTTGTATATTTTTCCTTAGATAATCGAATATTCATTTACTAATTGTATTTATGCAAATTTGTCATCTTTACTGGTATATATATATATATATGAACGATCCTTTTTACTTTCCATGTAACCACTGGTGAAGACCTCGAATTAACTCTCGAAAGAGCTCTGGCCTTTTTCCATTTTGTATGTCTTATAAGAAGTGTAATAAAAGACCTTCTATCAAAGTTGTGTGCTTAATCTTATTTACTGCTTTGTAATGTTGAATAGTGTTCAAATTACAATTATAAAGAAGTATACAATTTTCTGTTATTACTTAGTTCTTTGATGATTTATATTTATGCAACATAGACCATTCAATGGCCATTAAAAATCACAAGAACATGCCAGAAAGGGGCGTTCCCCAAAATAAAAAATACACTCCAATTCCAGATAACACTATTCATGGACTGGTTTCGCATTTATTATGCACTCATTAGCATGGAACAGCCATTAACTACAGTGGCAGAAAACAAGCTTGCTATTTGTGGAAATTTTGCGAACAATGCAGCAGATTTGCAGCATTATAACATATAAAGTTTTAATATATAAAGTTATAATATGTATAGTTATAAATTCTATTATCAACAATATCGGTAAAACTGAAACAGGCATTAACTAAACAATTACATGATCCATATTAAAAATGCATTAAGTCAAGGAATAAAACAAGTAAAATTGCTTTTGCTAATAGAACCTTGACAGATAACATCCGAAATTAATTTAGAGAAAGGGGCTATTCTTTAGCTAGTCGAGATCATTCTGTCTTTCATTTTACGTTGAATACACGCTTAATGCCACCGTTGATAAGCTAAGACCTCCCCCCCTCATCATCAATTAATGTATTTTGGATTAAAAAAGAAAGTTTTATAAAAGTGCTTTTGGTAAAAATAATGATTCTGGAATCATGTGTTCGCGGGCATGCTCTTAATTAAATCGGAGAGGAAAACTCTTATGTTGGTGAATAGAGAGTGTCATGATTACATTTTTATGGGAAAATAAATATGGACTAAAAATGTAATCACTTCAATATCGATAAAAATAAATAGCAGATTATTTTCATTGAATAAAGAGTATATCCCCTGAAATGATTTCGAAGTTAAAACTAATTTAGAAATTAACAAAATCAACTCAATAGATGTGACTGAATATTCTAACATTCAGCTACTTTCTTGATAAATATCATCGTTAAGGTATTTAGATATATATGAATAGCAGTTAAGATATTTAGATATAGATTATAGAGATGAATCGTTTAATGCAAAAACAATAGAAAGTAAAATTATTTCCAGACTCTAAGATACGAAATAATAAAATTCTTCTAATCAGTTTTTCTTTTTAAATTTAATTGCTAAATTTCTACAAAAAATTTTCGAACTAGATGTTATTCAATGTATTTTTACTCAAATTAATAATTGTATTCACGAAATCATTCCATTCAACATAAATCTTTCCATTCTTCCATGTTATGAGATCTGTAAGCAATTTTACAATTTTTATTTAAAACTGGCAATTATAAATTTATGAATGTGCAACTAGAACAAGAGTATCAAATGTAATGCGAAAAGTCATGAGAATTTGCTCTCTATCTATCTAAACAAAATGCTCAAACACAGACCGAAATAAACAGCTGCTACTGATTAAGTTAATTTTTAGGGTATCTGAAGACAAAACATTTTAGAGTGCCCGTTGTACATTTGTGAACCTACATCCTCATTATCCCAAAATACTTATGCTGATGAGCCCACAGTTTCAATACCTCTATAAAATAAGAACATCTATAAAAGTTCTGCATACAAAATAATATGTTAATAGAATATAATTTTGCATTGCTTTATCACAAAGATTTGTTTGAGTTGCAACAAACCAAACAAAATGTCTTTCTTGCAGACTTAATTTATTTGCATTTAAAAGGTACAATTAGGAACTGCAAGATATACTTAGCCGTATGTTTAGTAGCGATAAAAAATGCATATTTTAGAAATATGATTTATTAGATGAAACATTTATTTCGTATTTGTGTTATAAACACATGTTGTGAACCATAAAATATGCCGTAAAGATCAAAATGCCGTCTAGTATACGCAACATGAATAAATAAATGTTAACGCTGCATATTTATATTTTTATACGAAAAAAAACTGCTAGTGCCTTACGGGGTTTACACATGCATATGATTTAACATAAACATATTTGTTCTTTGAAATATATAGTAAATATGGTGGTATCTAAAATGTCTACTTAACTTCTGCATCCAATATTATACTTCTTGAAAATTGTAACAAGTTATATTTTTCAATTTTTTTATCATTTTAATTTCAGCAGGCATATCTACCATATTGAATATTTTGAAATATTTAATTTTAAAATGAATGTAGGCTGTAGTGTAAGGTTTATCAATTTTATCTTGCATTGACATAAGTAGTTACTTTTATATATATATATATATATATATATATATATATATATATATATATATATATATATATATATATATATATGCAAACATGCACAAAATTTATGAAAATTTAAAAAACTCTATAGATTTTTAAATATTTTCTAAAAACCTCTTAGTAGAATCTAAAAATATAATTTCTATTTCAAAAATCAAGAGGGTATCTTGGTTTTTATTTTTAATCAAAGGTAGATAAATTTGGCGTGAAATTTATAAATCCGAATTTCCAAAACGTCAATATTTTTTATACAGATTTTTAATTACAAATCTGTGAAAAATGCCGAGAATGCTATTCCTTTTTAATTAATTTCTGCTCCATCCATTTTCAACTTAAGATCTTGAACTTTCTCTTAACTGAAATTAAACATATTGCGGCTCCCCTTCTGAAAATTACGTTCCGAAAAGTTTTTGCTATACAGATTTTTAAGAAAGGAAAATGGATTATTTCGAATTATCTAAGAATTCTTCCTGGTGTTGTTCATATCCAATTTAACGCCATCCTTGAAGTTCTCGAGACACTGTCTTCAAAATTTGTCACATGCAATTTAAACCTTTATCATTCGATATATGTGAAAATACATTCATTTATTTGGCCACTTCTTACAATTATTTTAAATACTTCCTAACGTCATTTTTTTTCTCTTATATTTCTCGCTTGCTCCAAACGGCAAACATGAATTCCTCTTTACCAATCAAGGAACTGTCTCATATTGGTTCTTTGGGTAATAATTTTTATTCTTCTACTTCTTCGCCCCAGACTGTCCAACTTATCCGAAGGTGTAAGGTATTGATAATTTTGATTAAAGATATAAACTCCGAGTGAGTGCGGGGAATATTTCCGTGATTGAAGTCTTGAGGTATTGGATTACGAGCGATGTAATTCAGGGCCACCTATACAAGTTATGGGACTCTACAAACATTTATAAAGGGCCACCCTTTGTATTTCATTTTCGCCTTTTTGTGAATTTCTCATGTCTCCTCCTTCTAAAATATTATATTGCGACCCGAGCTTCCTTCCTCCTACACACACAAACGCACTTGAGTGGGGTCCGTTTTCCCCTTGGGCGGCCCTGTGTAATTTAGCGGTTTTTGTGTCAATTTGTCATACCCCTTGGTGATAAAGGAGGGGGTAGCCCCTTTGAAATTTTTATTCTTATTTTAACTCTTGGGACAGGAAGCGTAGGAGCGACCCTCATTTTTTAATCTTCGTTTTTCTGAGACCAGGAGACAATTATGCAGTTTTGATATTTACGACTATTTACGACAAAGCAATGCGCAGACTTATAGGCACTATTTTATGACAGTCTTGGCCAGGAGGGACATGACCCCAATAAATTCACGTCACAAAAATTGCAGGTGTGGTTAAAGCAAAGATCTCCTGAGACCAAAGCTTAAACCAAGCATCATTGGAAACTATAGTAGCCAATAATGTAATGATGGTACATCGCACTGAGGAGCAACCAATGAGAGAACAGAGGGCATATCTAGATCTCGGGCAAAATGATTTGGCAACAATGACAGAATTTAATGAATATTCAAACAATGGCAATACAAACGAAATGAGAGAGAGTCGTGATTAATAATGATTGTCCATAAGCGAGAGAGAGCGGTCATGTAATTCAAGCAGTGTTGTTCATAAGCAGAATGATTTTCCAAAAGTTCAGACAGTCGTGTTTTCAAGCAGTGTAGTGGTTATTTTGAGTATCGAGAATGTATTAGAAAAGAGAAAGCTGACTCCAAATGGCTGAAAAAGAAGCGGCAAATATTCCAAGAATGCTGAACAACAGACCCGACAAACAGAAGTATGTGCCAGTCTGCGCATATATTAGGTCAGTTATTGATTTTAGAATAATATTATAAGACCTGCTGTCACATATGCATTGTTTCCAGATTAAGTGTTTACTAAAATTAACGTAATTTTAATTATCACAATAAGATGTGTGAATAAATAATAATTTATTTTAAAAGTTAAAATTGTGGATTTTAATGTGTAGTGCTTTAATTACTGATTATATTTTAGGAACTCGTGCAAATAGGTAATGGTGGGTTATTGCGGCCACGATGCAAATGTATGAATATGTGATTCACGACCACTACTAATTAAGATAATTTAATCCACAAAATGAAATTATATTTATAATAGAAATGAACTCCAACTTAATGTTAATTTTGGTTCATCACAGTTCTATCCATCTTACTCATTCTTACTTATCCATCTTACTCATTCCCCAATTTTGATACAATTTTCACGTTATATTTCCTATTCATAAATTGGACTCACTCAACCAGCTCACATTGAACTTCAACCCACTTTTGTTGACTAAAGGACTTCTGCGCCTGCTGTGCGGGCGGGCGCTGAATATGCTAAGTTTCTATCTATTAATGTGCAATTCCAAAGGGATAATGAGAAGTCAGTCGATCAAAATGCAAAATTAAGACATGAAATTAGCTGACTTTAACTTTTAGATGTTCTTAATTTTTGACAATGTATTGAGAATTAGCATATGTAAATGTTTTTGAATATACAGGAATGCAAACCAAATGCATAAAAATGGCCAGATTCTTCAGTAAAATATATGGGTGGTAATATATAATCGATTTCAAAAGCCGATACATCTGGCCAGAGTCAGAAAACTATTAGTGTACTTATAAAGTCTTAAACTACAAGAGATTGTTTCACCTATTCTTATCTAAGTGCAGTTACCACGGAACTCCGCCTCCAAATACTATCATAAGGAGGAAATCAAGTACTCCATTACATCTAAAATCAAGGAAGAGTCAATAATAGTTAGAATACGTGACACTTTGAGATACGGCAAATGATCATCAATAGGGCTCTATTACTTATGTTTTTGAATTAATTTCTTTTTTTTCAACAGCCATCAGCTATGCATATGTAGTACATTTGTTTGTAGAATAAAACTGGTCAGATTATGTTTGCATTTAGTGACTCTTAAAATGTCGATAATGATATTTAATACATAACGTTTTGGTTAAATGGATACATATTTTGGCACATTCTATAAAATTTTTCATTTATATATTAAGTAATTTTTTAAACAAAATATAAAAATAATCGCAAGCGTCCTTTAAGGATAGCTAATAATTTATTAAAATATACTATTCATAATTTAGCTCTTTCTAAAAACAGTAGATAAAATATCTTTGAATATTGATATCCATGGCAGTAACAATATTTTTCTGATAAATAGTTCAGCATTATGCATGCATATCCGTTAATTTTTTATTTATTTTCTGACCGTAGCTCATACATTTGCAATAAATATTACTATTTTAACATGTATTATTTTTTCAACTAATATGTGCATACTCTGGCATGCTTTGTAATCTATTGGAAGCTATTTGTTCCAAATAAAAATTCTTAATAGAGTACGTTTCTTCTTAAGTACTGCTAAGTACGTCTACTAAAACCATTATTTCATCCATTACGTGTAAGTGAAGAAATGAAGCGAGTAAAATGGTTTCGTAAATTGCTCTTTACCTAAACAATGCTGCCTAATGGTATTCTCTGACTATCTTATACAAAAGAACTTTGTCATTAAGAAGAAACCAAACTATCTAATTTGAAAGTCATGTGATCCAAAATCATGATTTTTCAATTAATTTGTTAAGTATATAAAACTTCACTATTTAATCTACGAATCATCTGATAAAAATAAAATGTGTTTTAGTAAATTGTTGTTGTTATTTAAATAAACCTAAAATTTTGTATTTAAGATACAATTTTCAATATTTTATAAATTATTATCCCACTTCTGAAAAACAATAGGAATGTAGTAAAATTGTATGGAAAACATGCCAAATCATCAACATTTAAAAAATATAAAGACAACTAAAAATTGGCTATTATAAAAAGTCTTTAATTAAAATCTCTATCCACGACTTACACTACAATTCCCAACCATACCGCTTTATTATGCCCTTCATCAGCGACAATGTGAAAATTTTCACTTTGCCACTGATGAAGATATCTCACAAACAAATGGAGAGATTAAAATGAAATTTAGTACAAAAATTACAATCTGTAAACACTGAAACCTTATTGTTCTTAAAGGCAAGCAAATGTCCAGACCACACCTAAATTTCCGAATGAAATTTTGAAAATATCGTTGAAAAATCAAAATCTTAAAAAAAGTTACTTAAATAATCATTTATTTTGTAAATTCCCATTATAAAACGATTGAGATGAAAATTAAAACGCCAGTATGAACCGTTCTTGAGATATTACACATTTTTCAAATAAATTTACAATAAATCCCATAAAATTATAAAAAATAGCTATTTTAAAATATGTTCACTTTTCATGTGTAATATTACCCGCGATAAATTTGTTTATATCTTTCTTGGGGATCTACCACGTTCCATTCACGAAAGAAGATTCTTTGGGTATTAGTTTTTATTTGGACGCCAATAGTCATTTACCTACTATAAGACTAACCTATTGCTCGTCCATAACGCTTGGCGAAATTTTAGCAACAAATTTGCGAAATATCGCCAACTTGGAAACTTTTTTTAAATGTTGCCAAATTGACGAAAAATGTCTCCAAATTGGTGAAAATGACGCTAAATTAATGAAAATGACGACTAACTGATGAAAATTCAGTATCTTGGAAAGAACATAAGAATAGACTATAAGAATAACCCATTTCTCCGTCCGTCCGTAACGCTAGGCAAAAGATTTGGCAGGATGTCGCCAACTTGGCGACATTTTAAACTTTGCCAAAGTGAAGAGAATGTCTCCAAATTTATAAAAATATCGCCAAATTCATAAAAATGACTCCAAATGGGAGATAATGATTTGCAAATTTTGAATTCCGTCATATGGTGGGCATACCTTTTAATATATAAGAAATGCTCTTATCTCGATTTATCTGTAACACTTGGCGATGCATTTGACAAATTTAGCCAATAATCTAGCGGAATATCGCTATCTTGGCGATATTTCATCCCAGATTGACGAAAATATCGTCAAAGTTAATGAAAATGACGCCTAATGGATGAATTAAATATTGTAATATCCAGATATATAGACTATATTGCTTATTGAGGATGTTATCAATACTAATAACTGTTAATTTAGAGTTGCGTAAAATGTACGTTAATTGGGTGCTTTGAAACAGTATTACATGTTCGCCAAATATACAATTCAATGTTAAAAGCACTGTACCGTGGATCTTTTCATCATTTTTTCACTGTGAAAGAAGTAAATTCATTGCATTATATAAGGAAAGTCATATGCTGTTCACATCAGATTTTTTTAAATTATTATGGCACAGATACAAAGCTGTTTCCGAATATCCAAAATATTAAAAATTCATCGGAAAATACTTATTTAAAGCGTGGTTGTAGTGAATGACTTTATTTAATATAGCATTATTACAATGTGGAACATATCTGCGATAGACAGGACAGAAACATATAGCCAAAATCTACTAATGCCTACTATACTGTCCTATATGAATAAATATTCTTCATTTAATCTTAAAAATTACTACTTAAATATTAGCAGTTCCACGAGATATTTTCTTAAATTTCATAATAGTATAAAGATGTACTAATGTTTTAGGAGAAATATGAATTAGAAATCGTGAATCTCGCGAAACGGTCCGATAAATTTTATGTAAAGCGAATAGATTACGAAATAAAATGTTTATGCTATTCAATTTTTATTTTTAATAATTTTTCTCTCTACGTATTTGTATGTAGTACGTAAAAGTAGAATATGTGAATCTTCATATTTAAAACTGTCTAAGGGTTCGAGCATAATTCGATTTGAAATGCCTCATTTCGACAAATTTGCATTTTTTTAAATTTACAATTATCTGCACAAGAGTGATCATTTCTAAAGATATTTAAATACTTTAATATATTTTAATCATTGTTCACATTCTTGATCATAACACAATGATCAACTGCATTACATTAAAAGTATTACAATAAATTACAATAAATTGCTTTAAAAGTATTTTGTTTCAGCTATTATGAATGTTTACCCCATAGACATCAATATTAGATAAATGTTAAATCCTTAACAACTTTTCATTTAATTATTGTAACTGCAAAATATTCTATTTAACTAATTTACTTCTGTGATAGATCTGTGTGAGTTATCATAATAATACATGCAGTGCACAATATTGTCGTGGTAAAAAGCTGCAAAAAAATGCGCTCATGTGTGCGCTCATTCATACTTACAAACAAACACTGTTCCAAGTGTTAACTATTAATGTGTAGAGTCCTCCTGGAAAAGGTACTTGTTGATGCCCGGAATTTAAAGCAGGGATTAATTAAAATTAATTCGTTTGATTTGTTCAAAAGCGTAGTCGCATCCCGCCTACTTCTTAGCAATCACTTTTTTAAGCAAATGAACGAAACATAGGCGTACGCTTAAAATAAACACTATATTTTCAATAATAAATTATTCAAAATTTCTTCAAATATTTCACTTTCCATAGCTACTAGTCGCTAATACTCAGCAATTTCAAACAAATGTTTCAGATAAAAATTCTGATATGGTCTTCATATGACTTTTCCTACAAAATGCCATGAATTTACTTCTTTCACAGTGAAAAAATAATGTATAAGCTTCAATATGCATTTGACGTTTTTAATTTTATTTTTTGGGTGGTAACATGTAAAACTATTTCAGGAGCACACATACAAACACATCTTTTATTATAATATAAGGATAGAACGAATTACCCGACATTGTTCCGGTACTAAATAAAAGCCCACTGCTTAAATAATACATTTGCAAAATCACCTCGTCAAACCGCCTCAATTTTCTATGCACTTTGCAATCGGGGAAAGCAAAAAAGAATAAAATAAAATGAAATAAACTAGCCTTTTTGTAAGAAGAGAAGGCGTGGTTTAAACCCAACCTTGAGTAGGCGTACGTATTCGACTTGGGAGAAAAACGAGAATGAAGCCCTTCAGCAAGCAAGATCAAAAATCTCAATTTCTGTGCGTTTGCTGAAAAAATCACAGAAAATAAAATAATGTATTAATTCCAAAATTTTTGTTAGAATGTGAAGATACACACACAACTTATTGTAAAACTATAAAACTGTGCTAATCTTACTTTTTTGGATGCGGCGAAATAAGTATCATATAATCTAAAAATTAAACTTTCGATGTGTTCAAAATATTAATACGATGGAATTATCCTACTAATTCGGTTCAAACATCTTTGGGAAGAACGTTCTTCGATCTTTTCCATGATGCCAATATGGAAACTCTGTGATGATATTTTCGGTCCCTGGAGAAACGATTTGTGTGAATATCGCTCAAAATCGTGCTAAAATGAAAAATAACTAAAAAACTAATTCAAAATTTAAAAAATCTCACCGAGGTAAGATGTACCGAGAGATCAGCTATCCCAGTACTAAATATCATGGCTTTCGAAAAGCTAAAGATCTTCCGTTACAGACCACACACAGACAGAAAGACAGACAAACATATTATTTCATTATGTAAGATAACATAAATCCCTCTCCTTGTCTGCCTCTCTGCCTGACTGTCTATCCTAAATCCTACCCAGTGACAAATGTGTGGACAATTCGACAACCTTGTAGACAAAGAGAGGGGGGCATTGTCAACTTAACAGCTTTTAGAAAATATTTCAAAATTGACGCAGATGTGGTTAAATAGGCGAAAATTAATTTTAATTTCTTTGATCCCTATTGCTTTGTGACAGTTGTTAAAATAATATTCTTAATTCCAATATATTAGTAAGACAAGTACCTTTGATTGCAAGGTCTATGTGGCCGTAAATTTATTGAGTTTTGTTAGAAGGTTTGTAGTATTTTCTTTTTTTTCCGGGGGGAGGGAGAGGTTACAGTATCGTATAATAAATAATAATATGGATCGGGGACGTGAATGATCTACATGCGTCCAGGAATATTAGGAGTTCAACGACAGCAAGTGGGCTGAAGGGAGAGAATCTTTTGCGTAAGTTTAAGCATGCTATCTGTAAAACCAGGAGGCACCATATGCAGTTTTTGATGTTTACGACGAAACAAAGAGCATACTTTTAGTCACCGGTTTATGACAGTCTTGGTCCGGAAAGTTATGACTCCAATAAATATACGTCACACAAATTGCAGGTGTGGTTGGGGCAAAATATCCTAGGGCCAAGATTTAAACAAAGTTTCAATGGAAACTAAAAGAGCCAATAATGCAAAGATACTATATCACATTGAAGAGCAAGGAGGGCGTATCTGAACCCCAAGCAAAATGATGTGACTGCAAAGAGGAAAGTCAACGAATACAATGTAATGGTTATTCAAGAGTTGAGGAGAAAGAGTCGTGATTTCAAGCAGTGTTATTCAGGGTAAGTCGTTATTCATTTGAGCAGTGAGAATGTTATAGAAAAAGACGAAATCTGGCTCCAAATGTCAGAAAAAGAATCGGAAAAGGTGACATCCATGCTGAGCTAGAGACCTGAAATACAGAGGTATGTGCCAGGCTTCAGGTATGTTAGGTCAATTCTTGATCTTTGGAATAAGATTCAAAAGACCTGCTCTCACACGGTGCTTTTCTCCTCCTTAACCATTTGTTAATACATTCATTTAATTTTAATCATAATAATATAAAAGTATGGCTAAATGATAATTTATTTTAAAGGTTAAAATGTGGATTTTAATGTGTAGTGTTTTGATTTAATCATTATGTTAAGAAACTCGCGCAAAGAAGTAGTGGTGGGTTTTGCGTACACGGATAGCAACGTACAAATGTTACGATACACGACCACTTTAATTAAGATTAATAATTTAATCCACAATATTCATTTTAAAAACATATACCAAATGCAATGTTCTATCGCCACACTATCATATGACGGTATTAATACCTAGTTTTAGAAGAAAAATGGCATCATCCCATGGTTCATTGGTTGTAGCGTGAGCAATAATAACAAAAAAGATTAATCATGCATAGAGCATTAAATGATTAAATGATTAATCATTTAATCAATTTTGCATTAAATGATTAATCATCAAAAAAGATTAATCATGCATAATCATGCATAAAGATTAACCATGCATGCATAAAAGATTAATCATTGATTAAGAAACACTTTTCAACTGAAATGCAATTTTATTTAAACATCTCTAAAATGCGATACATTCAGCGGTGATATTTAAAAAATTATCGTAGTATAATAATTGGAAACTTAAAACTTCATCAAAAAAGGCAATGCTATATAATCGCTTGCTTCTCTAAGTAAAATCAATGAATATTTCATTCATATCACTTATATTCCAGACTCCAGAGTTAAATAATTTTGCATTAAAAAATTCAGCAATTCTAATACAACTCATCTTACAATAGCTTGTTTTGTTTACATTTTGCATACGTTAAAATTAGGCATCGTTGTAGAAATAACCAAAGTTTAGTGATTATTAAAGTAAAAAATATTGTAATTGAGTAAGCACAAAATTTAGAAACACAGATAATATGCAAAAATAAAGCGGTTTTAGGGGGGATGCAACACTAAATATAAATACAAAAAAGATCAATCATGCATAAAGCATTGAGTATAAAATACTATCCAACTGTAACTGTGTGTTATTTAAACATCTCTAAAATACGATACATTCAGCGCCGATATTATATTAATTATCACACAACTACAATAATTTATTTTACTTAGAAAATTAAAACCATGGAGGTAAAAGTACGTTCTAACTCCATGCTTAAAACTTCATTCGAATTTTATTCAAATGGCGTCATCGAAATATAAAGCATCTGGCTCTCTATGTAAAAGCAGTGAGTACTTCATTCATACACTTTTATTCCAGACTCTAGAGTTAAATACATTTGAGTGAAAAAAATTCTGCAGTTCTTATTGTGGTGCACAAACAAAAAGAGTTCTTTAAGTTAACTTTTAAGAAACATATTTAATTAATCTTAGAACATGGTGTACATCGTACTTCGTGAAACATTTGCGTTATGCCGCTAATAAAACCCACCATATTATCTTTAGTGCGAATCCTGGAATAAAGTATTTATTAACATAATGCTACTCACAACTAACTGCGCCAGTTTTGAATTAAAATAACATTATTTATTACGAACATTCTTTTAATTATTAAATTAATTACAACAATATATCACATGTTATGTGCGGAGAAGTTTGGACATGTGAGACCAGGTAAGTTAATCTATGAAATGTGTATGACCTAATATAATTATTGATATGTTCACATACCTCCAATTTCATCTTTGTGCATTATTACACAGACTTCTGCCTGCATTGACACACAGGCTATTGACGGCATTTACACACAGCCTTATGACGGCACACAACTGACTCTGGTCTGATTTGCATCTCTCTCATTGAAGTTATACTCAAGAGCATTGCGCTCAAGATATCTGGTATTGATCTCTCTGAATCGCTTACTCAAATCTATCTCGCACTGTTACTCAAGTGTGTGTGGCATTTTTGTCTAGTACTGCTTCTGGTTACTTTCTATATGTTGCCACCTTTTTTCGCCTAAGGTCTGATACGCTTCCTCGGCTACCATTGGCCAACCTCAGGGCAATGCGGCCAGACATCTTCCATATTGGTTAGCATTTTAAACCAATCTCATGGCTTCACTTTAGCCTCCTCCTTATATGACCTATTAACCCATGACCCATCGGCTTAGGACCTCTGTAAAACTGGCGTCCTTCAGTCTGATGCCATTGTCTGACATGACAAACATCATATATATTGAAATAAAACTGTCTCCAATAAATCTCACACTTATACAACTCATCTTACAATCACTTGTTTACATTTTACATTCATTAAAGTTAGGCATCGTTATAGAAATAATCAAAGATTGATGATCATTTAAACTCAAAAATGTTATAACTGCTTTGGAGCAGAATATAGATGCACAGGAAAACCGCAAAAATAAAGTGGTTTTAGGATAGATGCAACACTAAATATAAATTAAAAAGAACTTTAAAAATCACGATTTTGACACAAGATCGATGCCATATTTCATTTTAAAGTCGGTCACATGACCTCTTTATATTGTGTGGGTTTCATTAATATTTTAATTTTTATTTAAAAAACTACCGAACATATTTTTCTGAACTTTTTTTTATATATTTTATGGGATAATTTGAATATTTCCTAAATTTTCGGAGCAATTTGTGAATTTTAATTTCGTTTAAAAAATATTTGAAAAATTAGGTCTCAAGGGGTGAAATACATTTCATGTTTTCAACCCGAGTTCAATCCAAAAATAAATTGGGTGATATTAGTCATTTACATTCCCATATGTCACACAGACCGTCTCAACAACATACTAAAATTTCATTTTGATAAATTCATTTTTACGGCAGTTATCGTACGAACAGACAGACAGGCAGAATTAACAAAGTCATAAACACTTTTCAACTATGTTGCAAAGTGCTAAAAATTGTTAGAACTTCAATATTTAGAGTGTCGCCTATCAGAATAAAAAACAAAGTATAAAAGAACTAATGAATGAAGATGTAGAAATGTATTAAACCAAAATGATCAATCATGCATAAAGATCAATCATGCATGATAATGAAATATTTTCCTACTGCAATGCAATTTTATTTAAACATCTCCAAAATACGATACATTCAGCAGTAATATTTTTAAAATTATCACAATACTACAATAATTTATTATATTTGAAAACTTAGAACTTCCTCGAAAAAAATGAACTTTATTCAAATGACGTCATTGAAATATAAATCACCTGGCTCTTTATGTAAAAGCAGTAAATATTTCATTCATATACTTTTATTCCATTCATTTCATTCATCACAACACTACAATAATTTATTTTACATAAAAATTAAAACCATGGCGGTAAAAGTAACTTAACTCTATGCTAAAAACTTCATCAAAAAGGTTTGCCATACAATCGTCTGCTTCTCTATGTAAAATCAATGAATGTTTCATTCATTTCAGCTATATTGCAGACTCCAGAGCTAAGTAATTTTGCTTTAAAGAAATTCAGCATTTCGTATACAACTCATTTTACAGCTTGATATGTTTACATTCTTCATAAGTAAAAATTAGGCTTCGCTGTAGAAATAATCAAAGTTTGATGATCATTTAAACTCAAATATATTTTCATTGCGTTGTTTCAGGATATAGATGCACAGATATTAAGGAAACATGAAGTGGTTTTAGGGCGGATGTAACACTAATGTAAATTAAAATGAATTTTAAAAATCACGATTTTAACACAAGATGGATGCCATATTTTATTTCAAAATGGATCACGTGATCTCTTCATATAATATTGGTATAATTATTATTTAAAATGGCGTGATATGATTTTAAATGATCATATAATATGGGTGTAATTTTTATTCAAAAAACTACCGAATATATTTTGCTGAAATTTTTTTCATATTTTTATGGGATAATTTGAATATTTCCTAAAACTTTCGAAGCAATTTGTGAATGTTAACTTCGCTTAAAAAATGCTTGAAAAATTAGGTCCCATAGGGTTCAATGTAATTCATTTTTCAACCCAGGTTCAATCCAAAACTAATTGGGTGATATTATTCATTTATATTACCATAGGTCCTACAGACCGTCTGAACAACATACTAAAATTTCATTTTGATTAAGTCATTTTTACGGCAGTTATCGTGCTAACGGACAGACAGACAGACAGACAGACAGAATGAATGAACAAAGTCATAAACACTTTTCAACTTTGTTGTAAAGTGTTAAAAAGGGTAAATGACTGTGCAAGACATTTAGATCTGAAATTTTGTCTACGATCTGCAGTTCTAAATAGAAGATTGTAGGGTCCGCTTTAATTAGACCAAAAATAATGTCTTCCCAAAATCTCAACGTTGATAACACCGTCTGGACAATAGAGGTAACTAAGGTTCTTAAGCATTCTGGGTTATGAGACTAGAATATATACTAATTGCCTTGTCGTCAAAATGTGTGGAATAGGTATTCTAAGTGAAAACAATTTTTTTTTTCGAAGAAATTTTTATAAGAAATTACAAATTTTTACATTTTAGAAAAGTATATTAAATGAAAACTAATTTGAGTAAAAAGTATGAAATAGTGAATCTCGCTCCTAGAGTGCTGCATTGAGGCGGACTGGTTATCCTTTTTCCGGGTCGGATTTCCTTTATTTTCAAATTACGCTTCAGGTTGCGGGTCAGGTTTATTATGCTTTTCATGCTGCGGGTGGGGCTCTGTGTCTGCCTGTAAGCATTATTTTAAGGACTAATCATATCCCACTTTTTATAGGAAAAACTGGATATATGCGTAAACGAGGATTATAAGCAGTAAACATCAGAAAATTTAGCTTATGCGTTGCCAATTTAAAATTTACTATAAAAACCTGAAACACAGTTCAATTATTGGTCGCGAATAGAAAATCGGGTCAAGCAGGTCCGGGTCAACATGCGGGCTGGAAGTTGTTGCGGCTCGAAGATGTTCTTTTTTGCAGATCAGAATCCGATGAAAACCGACACGCGCATGATTCGACTTGCTCCTAATTTTAAAATTATATCATGAAATGCTTGATTTCCATCCTTATAATCTTAAAAATTTGCAATTTAATACAGAAACTAATGAAATAATAAGGTATATGTATACAGCTGGCTGCATTAGTTTCTATTGTACAGTATAATCAACATTCAGTCATAACGGGGACTGCACGCACTATTTAAAAGTCATTTTAAAGTAATTATAGTTATGCTATTAGCTTTTATTTAACGGACGTAAAAGTATCACAAATTCTTTTGGCTGCACTTTGACAGGGATCTCATTTAATCCTTTGAATATAGGGATTTCCTTTTTAGGTGCACAGATTTAAACCTTTCTTTCTTCCGCCAATCACATTTTTTCTTTTACAGAAAAGAACGTTTACTGTACTTAAATATTTAATGAAATGGGATATTTTATGTCGCGTTCTTTTCTATTACAAAAACTTGAATGCTTACGCCTAGAAGTTTAGTCGAGAACAAAAGATCGCATTAGATACAAAAAGCTCGTAGAATAATTAAGTTAGTGAAGTGTGAAATATTCCTTATATAGTTGAAGACATTAATGGCATTTCTAAAGCGCTGATCATTAAGTAGATAATAATAAAATAATAAAAAGGGCATTTGGATTATTTTCTCTTATCTCAAGACTTTACAATCAATAAGATTATCTATATATGCTAACAGTCTATTTATCTAAAATTATTTCATTTGTTTAAATTTTAAACCCCGTGAATTGTACAATCAATTAAATCTCGAATTAAATGTTTACCTGGCTGTTAATTTAGCTCATATTCAGTTTCCTACAAGGGTTATCAACTCTGCGGGTTTGACCGTTAGTCCCACAAAATGGAACATCAATCTCAAATCTCACTATAAAAGGTAGTCTCAAAAGGACCCCATAGCATTAAAGAGGGGGGGATATATCTATTCAGTCTGAACAGTAAGTCAGTTATGCCCGTTACAGTTATCACGTCGGTGAACTTGAAATAAGTAGATCACAATATAACGCCTATATTCATGGGGTATTACAAACGTGTTCGAAGCAAATAATACATACAATACCAAGGAAAAAACTCTAATTACTCTGCACCAGCTTGCATAAACAACAGAACTATTGAAAATATCGCACTTACACAAGACAATCTTCAACATGTTATATTCGCATACCAGGAGGGCCATATTTGGGGCCAGACTTTAGTCCCCGTACACGAATTGCCAAATAACGACTGGGACTAGACAACTGGGACTAGAAAACGACTGGGACTCAAACGACAGGGACTAGAAACAGATTGATGGAGTAATGGCACCATATTAAACAACTATTCCGGAGGCATCTAAGGCATGCAAACATTTATTTGTTGTGGGTGTGTAAAGTCGTGCAGAAATCATTGCAAACGCTCAAAGGCGAGTTTTGTTTATGCGATGGAAACTGATACCAATATTAAGAAAACAAAGTCGAATCATCATTGTTTTATATTGTTGAAATAATACCAAAATTCTATATAATCTTGTATTGTTTAGTTACTATGGAAAATTTATCCACATCTTCATAGTTTGTGTTGTAAGGATAAAAATTATTTTAATTACACTGCAGTTTGGGTTACTTATTTATAGTGTCCTTATTGTTGATCATTTTGGATTTATGTTTATGACGTTACAGTTTGGATCCAGTGTTGGCATGACCATGATAAGCACTGACGTGTACTCATGACCTTTTGTACCAAATTTGAAGGAATACAGCAGATTTAAAATCATTTTCTATATTTATCAACCATCTTGGATTTTGATGAGACTGAAAAGTCATAGGCTAAATCCACCTAGGGGGCCTTGTTCTTATATGATTACTATTATAAAAATCTGATGTGAGCGGCACATGGTTTTCCCTACAGACTCAAATTCATTTTCTCTTTCTCTCATTAATATTTCATTAAATTGAGATAAATTGAAAACAAAATAACTCGCATAATTATTTGAAATAACACTGGATTTACACTTATAATTCATTTTTCGTTTTCATTTGGTAACTGGACGTATTTTCAAAAGCGGCGTAGCAAAAATTAAAAAAAAATTAAATATCTGCAGAACAACTAGCCCTAGAGTAAAAGGGTTGGTCAATGTAAAAGGGTTTTCATCGTCAAAAGTTACGTATAAAACAAGCAGTTAATTGATACAGCTGAGCTTATTACTTTCCTTATATGCAATAATGTATAAGGAAATTATTGTGACGGGGTCGAAAATTCGAATTCGAGTTTTCGACGGGAGAGCACGTTTCAAGCATCCCTGATCACGAATCGAACATTTTTGAAGTGATGTCTGTGTGTGTGTGTAAGTCTGTGGAGACGGTAACTGACGAACGAATGGGCCGATTCGAACGAAATTTGGTACAAAAATTACAATCCGTTAACACTGTAAGCCTATTGTTTTTTATGCAATCGAATATTCAGAACCCCCTAAATTTTCGAGTGAAATTTTGAAAAAATCGTCAAAAAATCAAAACCTCTAATAAAGTTACGCAAATAGACATTTCTTATGTAATTTTTCATTAGAAAACGATTGACATAAATTTTAGAATGCTAACATGAACCTTTCTCGAGATATTGTTCATTTTTCAAAAAAATTATCAAAAAGTCATATAAAACAAAATAAAAATATTTCCTATTGAGAAACATGTTCACTTTTTATATGTAATACCATGCGATAAATTGGGTAACATCATTCTCGTGGATCTAACTCATGCCATTCATGAAAAAAGATACTTTGAGTAATACATTTGTATTTGAACACCAATAGTCATTTATCTGCTCTAAGAATAACTTATTTCTCTGTCCATAACGCTTGGCGAGATTTTAGCAAAAAATTTAGTGGAATGTCGCTAACTTGGCGACTTTTCTAAATTCTGCTAAATTAACGAAAAACTCGCCAAATGGATGAAAATGACGCTAAATCAATGAAAATGACAACTCATTGACAAAAATTCAACATCTTGGAAAGAATATAAATATCTACTATAAAAATAATCTATTTTTTAATGTAAAAGTAGTAAATTCATTGCATTATATAAGGAAAGTCATGAGCTGCCCACATCAGATTTTTTACTTTTATTTTAGATCTTAACGATTTTTGCTGGCCATTTCGCAAAGAAAAGGCAGGATTATTATTTTAAATTTGGTCAATTAGTTTTTTAGTGAATACAGATAATTTTAGTGAATACAGATAGTGAATACAGATAATTAGAGAATACAGATAATTTTTGCTGGCCATTTCATAAAGAATCTGATGTGGGCAACACATGACTTTCCATATATAATGTAATGAATTTACTACTTTTACAGTAAAAAAAATAGGTTTTTCTTATAGTAGATGATAATATTTTTTCCAAGATATTGAATTTTCGACAATGAGTCGTCATTTTCATTGATTTAGCGTCATTTTTATCAATATGGCGAGATTTTCGTTGATTTGGCAACATTTCAAAAAGTCGCCTAGTTGGCGACATTCCTCCAAATTCGTCGCAAAAATCTCGCCAAGCGTTATGGACGAAGAAATAAGTTATTCTTACAGCAGATGAATGACTATTGGCGTTCAAATACAAAGTATTACTTAAAGTATCTTTTTTCATGAATGGAACGAGCTAGATCCACGAGAATGATGTCATCCAATTTACCGCATGGTATTACATATGAAAAGTGAACATGTTTCTCAATAGGAATTTTTTTTTATTTTATATGACTTTTTGATAATAATTTTGAAAAATGTACAATATCTCGAGAACGGTTCATGTCAGCGTTCTAAAATTTATATCAATCGTTTTCTAATGAAAAATTACATAAGAAATCTCTATTTGCGTAACTTTATTAGCGGTTTTGATTTTTTGACGATTTTTTCAAAATTTCATTCGAAAATTTAGGGGGTTCTGAACATTTGATTGCGTATAAAAACAATAGGCTTCCAATGTTTACGGATTGTGAATTTTGTACAAAATTTCGTTCGAATCGGTCCATTCGTTCGTCAGTTATCGTCTCCACAGACTCACTCACACACACACACACACACACACACACACACAGACATCACTTCAAAAATGTTTGATTCGTGATCATGGATGCTTGAAACGTGCTCTCCCGTCGAAAACATGAATTCGAATTTTCGACCCCGTCACAATACTTTCCTTATACATTATGTATATAAGGAAAGTAAAAAGGCAGGGTACTTTTATCCCGAATCGTACCAAAATTTAATCAGCACCAATGTGACCCACCTATAATGTGTAAATTACCTATAATGTTTTATGAAATTCGATCAATTAGTTTTTGAATTATAGTGGATACATTCATTGCACAGACAGACACACACACAGACGCCATGCTAAAAAAAGTTTTTTCGTATTCTAGAGGTCCCAAAGCGTGTAGATCCGTTGAAAAGTCTAGTTGCGATTTTCGGCATGATTCCTATACTTTCCCTATACATTGCCATGTATTGGAGGGAAAGTAAAAATGTGATATGGGTAACACATGACTTTCCCTACAGTCTCAACTTCATAATACATTAAATTGAGTTTCATTAATGAGTTTCATTGCTCAAATTCACACTAATACTTACTCTCTCTCTCTCTCTATCTCTCTCTCTCTCTCTCTCTCTCTCTCTCTCTCTCTCTCATGTGCTGCTCACATCAGATTTTTATTTTTATTTGGTAGTTGGACATTTTACCAAAGGCGGAGTAACAAATATCTGGTAAATCTCAATATCTCGAGAAGGGTTGGTGCTAGAGTAATGGAGTCTGTCTTATTATTTTTCTCGACAAAAATTAAGTGTAAAACAGGCATTTAATTGATACATTTGAGCATCCTCTTATATAAGAATTTGGCGATATTTGAGGACCGCTTCCTAGAAAAAGGCAGGTTCTTTTTTGAATAGTATAAAAATTTATCGTGAATTATTTTGAATCGTGAAAAAATCAGCACTAGGGTATATCACAAGTGATTTATCTACCAAATTTTGTAAAATTTGGTCAATTAGATTTTTAGCTAGAGTAGATACATGATATTTTTTCTGGCCATTTCTCAAAAGTATGAAATAGTGATTATCCCAACCAAATCATACCAAAAACTGATCAACACCTGGATTACACACAATTGACTTGCCTACCAAATTTTATGAAATTTGGTCCATTAGTTTTGGAGTTAGAGTGGATACATACATTGCACAGACACACACACAGACGTCACACTAAAATTATATTTTCGTATTCTAGAGGTCCCAAAACGTGTAGATTCGTTCGAAAACTCGAGTTGCGATTTTCGACAAGATTCCAATACTTTCCCTATACATTATGCAGGAAAAGTAAAAATATGTTCTACGGTAACAAGTGCAATTCATAAAAGTTTCATTAGAAGATTTTACAACTTTATCGCCTTAAAACAGCATACCATCACAGCTATTTTAAACGGTTTTCTTTTAAATAAATTATGTCAAAGAAATTGAGGATATGTTGTAGAATGTTTGGTAATCACACATTGTTTTGCGGTTTATTTTATTTTATTTTATTTTTTCTGAAAGAAAGTTTTTAATGAATGGGCTCTAAAACAGAATTCCGTAAAGCTTTGTTGTAAAGCTTTAGAATTTGCTTGTTAGAGGAACTTTTCGATTTCGTTCATCTGTGGTCATAGCTATTTATCACTATTTAGCAGTTAAAGCCTTTATCATTACTGAAATCGAACTTTCTGATTATCATTGTATTTTTGAACATAAATATTGTAAAAATCAATGCGTTAAATGTAACACAATTGGTTGTAATAAATAGTGAAGATTAATGAGTGTATAAATATAAATCTACCATTCAATGTTATAATTGATTATTTTCACGCAATTATAAAAATATGATGTGCATTGAGTTAAATTGCAGAAAATAACATGGATAATTTTCTGATATTATATCTAATTTTCATTGTTAGTGCATTTTTGTTTCATTTGCAACTTAATGCATTCAAAATCTTCAGCTTCTCAAAAATTCATAAAATAAAATATCTCGAGAACAAGAGTCATAAGGGTTAGGCATATTCACTTTGCTGTCAAAAATTACATGAATAATAAGTTTGTAATTAATATATTATAGCAATTTCAGTCATTTATTTCAGATTTTCATGAGCATTGCTGCCCATTTCGCAAAAAAGGATCGGTTATATACACTCACGGATAACGATAGTTGCGCACCAAGAAAAATAGATGATACAACCGCGAAATGATGTAAATATCTAGAGAGCGGGCTGGTGTGCAAATGATGGCAGTCTGATGTGATTGCGCATGACCGTGCACCCGTGAATGCCGCTGCAAGCATGAGACAGAGGCCTTATAAACCGGCGTGTAGTCGACGCCCCATCAATGTGAGAAGCTACATGTAAAAGTAATTAAATTCTATGCTTAAAACTTCACCGAAAAAGTCTGCTATAAAATCGTCTGTTTTCTATGTAAAACCAATGAATGTTTCATTCATATCAGCTATATTGCAAACTCCAGAGCTAAATAATTTTGTGTTAAAGAAATTCAACAATTCTTATACAACACTATCCTACATCTTTATACGTTTACATTCTCCATAAGTGAAAATTAGGTTTCGTTGAAGAAATAATCAAGGTTTGATGATCATTTAAAATCAAATATATTGTAATTGCGTTATTTCAGAATGTAGATGCTCAGAAACTAAGCAAAAATAAAGCGTTTTTAGGAAGCATACACCACTAAATATAAATTAAAAAAAAAACTTTGAAAATCACAATTTTGATACAAGGTGGATGTCATATTTTATTTTGAAGTGGGTCACGTAATCTTTTCATATAATATGGGTGTAATTACCATTTAATTTTTGTTTAAAAACTACCGAATATATTTTGCTGATTTTTTTTTCATATCTTTACGGGATAATTGGAATATTTCCTGAAATATTCGAAGCAATTTGAGAATTTTAAATTCGCCTAAAAAATGTTTGAAAAATTAGGTCCCATACGGTTCAATGTATTTCATTTTTTCAACCCGGGTTCAGTCCAAAACTAATTGGGTAATACTATTCATTTACACTCACGGACAATGAAAGTTGCACACCAAGAAGAAAACATGGTATAACAGAGAAATTATGTAAATAGCTAGAGGATGGGCTGGTATACAAATGATCCCAGTCTGGTGTGATTGTTCATGATCCTACACCCATGAGTGGCACTGCAAGTATGAGCCAGCGGCCTTATAAACCGGCGTGTAGTCGACGCCCCATCCATGCGAGAAGCTTCGGCCGACGCAAGCACGAGTACTGAGTGAAAATAATGGTGGATAGAGGCCAGAAATGTCGATATGCGCAACTGACGGACTTCGAGAGAAGCCTGATCATCTGGCTAAACACCGCAAGGAGGTCAGCACGCCGGTTTTCAGTTACGTGAATCGTTCGGACTACACCATCCGACAGTGTTGGGAGCACTGGTCACGGAACGCCACCCAGACACGGAGGACCGGCTCTGGATGGACCAGGCATGCCACGAGTAGAGAGGATCGAATAACCGTGCGGCAGGCATGTATAGAGCCCACGGCGAACCGATTCGCGATACAGGCACGCGTAACAGCTTCTGTGTGTCCACGAACCACATCTAGATGCCTGAAAGAAGCGAATCTGCGATCCCAGCGTCCCTTACATGTGCGATCGTTGGCACGGGAACATTGGCGACTCCGGTTGCAGTGGTGCCGGCCCAGAGCAACGTGGAACGCCACAGATTGGCAATGTGTGGTGAACGATGAGTGCCGCTTCGTTTTGGGGACCGATGATCAGCATCTCCGGGTGTGGCGGTCCCCTGCACAACTTCACAATCCCAACCTCGTTATCGTACGCCCCACCAGCCCCACTGCAGGCATCATGGGCTGGGGAGCCGTAGCCTACGACAGCCGATCTGCTCTAGTAGTGGTACCTGGAACACTGACGAACCATCAGTACGTGGACGATATTCTACGATCCCATGTGCTTCCATTCGTTGCTGGTATTTTAGGTGCACAATTCTAGCAGGATAATGCCGGCCGCACACGGCTCGGGTGGCCCAGGTCTGTCAGAGTCATGTCCAGACATTTCCAAGGTCTTCCCGCTCCCCAGGTCTATCGCCTATCGAGCATGCGTGGGACAAGTTGAAACGCCAGCTGTCGCGTTGCCGCAATCTTCGGGATTCGGGACGTAACGTCCAACATGTGTGGACTCGTCTGCCGCAGGACAACATCAGACGTCTATTCGACACCGTACCGAACCGTATTGCTACTTGTATCGCAGCACGAGGCGGTGCGACGCGTTATTGAAAATGACTTACTGCTCATCCGGCCTGTTGTCTCGAAAGTATATGCGAGTGGCACCAGACTGTCGATTGCTCTGTGCTTTTTGTATTTTATTAGAATTCACTAACAATTTCACCATCAATTCACACTTTATTTTCTGCACATTTTATAATTGGATACATATATGAACATTAATCTTATTTAATAGAAAGCATCTTTACTTACAGAATTGAAGTACATATTTATTCTGTTTTATTACTGTAAGGCCTCGCAGTACCTTAGCCTGAAATTAATTGAAACTATTTTAGGTATCACGAGATATGAAGACGATAAATATTTAAAAAATAAATTTTCCACGTAAAGTGCAATATCGTTCAAATGCATCAAGTAAATTATATAAATTTGGGTATGTTTATTTTAATCTCCAATAACCTAAAGCCTATTGATATGCAGCGAGACGAAGTAATTAGAAGGCTCTAATTGTATTATTTTTTTTCTTTAATACTAATATTTTGTAATCTGTAAAAAAATTGGTTTGGATATATCACATTTTTCTTTTCAATACTATCACATTAATAATGCATTTGATGTTTCCTACAGTCTCTTAATTATTGTCTCTTAATTTGATGTTTCCTATAGTCTCTTAAATTAGTATAAATATTAATAATTGGCAATATGATAATAATAGAAATTAACAATTTCCTATAAACTAATAGAAATTGACAATAAGAATGCATAGCTCTTTTTTTATTAAATATTCCGCTTAACAAAAATTTTAAAATACAGATATTATGTTAGGAATAGATTTGACTATGAAAAAATTTCGCTTTTTCTGCGGGAATCGCAATATGTCTCGAAAGAATCAAGGAATTACCACAAAATTTGGTATACTTATTTTAATCGGTAGCAGAAAAAACTAATTGATTTTCAACGTGATTGAGTCATAATAAACATTCATTTTCGTCGTTGTCCCATAATATCGAATTTAATTAAAATACTGAAGCATTTATCGTGAAATTCATACGTTTAACAAATAATATTTTTTTTATTATTTAATACTTTCATCTTTGTCATGATCATTTTCTGCTAAACAGACACTTAATTTATTCCAATTCGTATTTCAACGCAAAGTACTCCAATTCGAAATGAACTGACATTATGGTCAGTTTTATTAAACATATTTATTCTGTTTTATTATTCAGCAAACACATCCCACTGGATGTTCCGAAATCTTGTGCAACAGACATTACTGACACCTATGTTATTGTAACAACTTTTATCGCACTTCTTTAGAAAGTTCTTCAATAGTTAGTGAATGAAATACTGATATCCCAAGTACTTTTATGTGCCTAGTCATTGTTATCTCCCAAGACGAATATATTTGTCTTATTGCTTCCGACTACTCTAAAGAATGCCTTAAAACATCATTAATTTTGATTTTATCAGGCGTTATCACCGTATATTCTTGTAAATTCTTGATAGTCTTTATGATCCTTTCGAGGATTTTGTAGGTCTATTAAGGTTGTCAGAAGTAGATAGATATTTGTGTCTTTTGAAACAATTATTATTTTATATCTCTTTTCGTTAGAAACGGCAGCAAAGACTTATGAAAGCATCTTTACTAACAGAATTGAAGTAGCACTCGATTGCCTCTCCAATAAAAAAAATTTCTGCATATAGGAGTAGTTATCATTTGCAATCTCAATGTTTATTTATTCCAGTTTTGTATATAAGGAAGCTATTAATTGTTTGGAATATCATGAAGATGTAGTGCATCTTCTACTTGAAGATGATGCACATATTTCATTTTACCTATAAATCTTAATAACACCTCTGTAGAGTAATGTACATATCTATTCCATCGAGTTACTGTTGCAGCAACGATTAATCTCCAGACAAGTGATAGGTGACCTCTCTCTCCTGATAAGAGTAAATAGACTTCAGTCCTCGCCGTCATAGTATGATTAAAATTAAATACAAAATAGTTTATTTCTTTATTATACATATATGAACATTAATCATATTTAATAGTTACAACAGAAGATTATGGTGCATGGAGAAAAAAGTTACTTTCACTTAGCAAGCGTTTGAGTATTTTAACTTTAATTGACATCAGAAATAAATCAATTTAAATAAACATTTTACATGAAGTAGCGAAATTCAAATAAATTATGATATTATTTGAAGTTAGATGTTTATTTGATTAATTCAACTATTCATTATGAAGTTGTGTAATCAATGTTTTTTAATCCACAGCATATTAAAAAAATTGATTTGAAAAGATGTTATTATTAAAAATAAAATGTATACATCGTTTTCAGAACACATCATTATTTATTACATTTAACATGAATTTGCTTTCACATATGCCTTATTTAACAGCTTGTTCTTCTATAATGCAAATCAATACATAGATATCTAGCAATAAATATTTTATATCCATACTTTTAAAACTTTTATAGCTTTCAGGACATACAGTGTGAGAAAAATGTATAAGGACAAGCAAAAACTCGCCGAATCTAGAAATCTTTTAGATGGAAATGTATTCAAATTTCTTTAGTAAAAATATTGATAAAATAAAGTTCCTATTCATGTAAATTATTTAAATTTTCCAAAAATGAATTTACTTTATAAATTTTAAACCCATATGATTTTAGAAAAAAATTTAACTGTTTCTTCAACTGTCAAAATAAACTGTTTCTTCAAAAATAACTGTTTCTTCAACTGTTTCTTCAAAAGTCAACTGTTTCTTCATCTAAAATTATAGTAAAATTTGCATATTTGAAAGCAGAAAATGACCATTTGTCCTCTTGGGTCGTTTCCCTGTGAATCCCTTCGTTTCCCTTCGTTTATTTCGTTGTTGGGCACATATTGTATAAAATTTTAACCACTTGTTTATATGCAATCATAGAAACAGCGGATTTTAGTATATCTGGCTAGAATGTATCCCTGAAGACGTTTCTGGTAGATATACTATTCACTGATTTATTTTCTTTTTCCTGGTCATTCCATGATCTACTTTTCCAGCCCTTACTCGTTGCGTTTTACTTTGTGCTCTTAATGTAATTAAATACACGTTATATTATATCACCCACGTTTTGATGCTGTGTACACTGATTTGCACTCCTGCACTTTTGGTTTTATTATTTATATATATATATATATATATATTATTATTAGAAAGCAGTAATAAGAAAAATAATTAAGTAAACGCGGAATATTAACATCACCGTAGAAGCAAAACTACGGCCATAATGCCGATAATAGAAAAGACCAGCACCGGAACAAATTCGAAGATTAAAAAGAATTAAATTCATCTTCAGGTCTGAGTATTTAATTCTAATTAACCCAAACAAATGTCTGTTTCAGATTGAACAATATTACATTACTATAAATGTTCAAACTCAGACTACAGGCACCAAAACATGAAAATATGAAAATAAGAAACATTAGGAAAATTTGTATTACCATGTGGCAGGAACCCTTCTTCTTTCACCACATGTATGCGATCAACTTCAGCAATATAAAAAATTCTAAAAGCACCGGAATGAACATGACGAAATACTAACTAGGAGGCAGTGAGAACATTCACAGCGACGCCCCCAGACCCGTCCAGTGAGTTAATGCAGGAGACAGGACAATTACCCGTATAAGCAAAACAGAATATGAACATGAAGCAATGATGAACATGCTTACTAAACAAGTGATTCATAGAAGAAATGGATAAACGAGAATGCCACTATACACCATTATAAGAGCACTCAAATCGTAGTTTCAAACTGGCTAAAGTCACAGTTTTTTAGCGAAAATAAAATTCAAAACATTAATATTAATGTATCTTATTTTCCGATTTTTGATTTTTCTAATTTTTTTAGCTTATTTTATTATTTTTCATTTTTATCTATTTGTAAAATTAATAAATAATTATAATTGTTTTTTTTTTTTTTGTTAGTCACTATATTTGGCAAAGTAGTCTTGGATGTTATCGAGTGGAAGTTGATACACTGAGTTGATAATTTTAATAACAAATTTGGGAGGATATGCATTATTAGTCGCTGTACTCAATAATTCCATAAAATGTGCTAGTTTATAACTTTCAGCACACATTTTATTGATTCTAAGAACCTGGTTTATTATAATATTTCTAAATACTGATATATGCAAACAAGAGTCAAAATGTTGAAATTTTGATGTATTAAATTTAAAATCTTGTCTTTTATCATACAAGTTTATAGCCATATTACAATTTTGTAAATCTAAATTTAAATCTAAAAAGTTTGCAACATTAGAGTCATTATTACTGGATTTAATTGTAAATTATTAGGATAAGAGTTACATACTATAGGGTTATTATTAAGGGATACACATTATATGTCATCAAAATATCTAAACATGTACATATTATGCAAGCTTGTATTATTCACAAATTTATTGTCAAAATTGCAAAATTGGTACCAAGTTAATGAAAATGATGCCAAATTGATGTATTAATTATTAAAATATTTTAATATATAGACTATATTGCTTATTGGAGATATTATCAATATTAATAATTGTCAATTTTGAGTTGTGGGAAATATAAGTTAATTGGGTAGCTTTAGTTTTATGTGTTGTCATCCTGAAAAGCGCCAAATGTATAATTCAAAGTCATAAACACAGTACAGTGGATCTTATGCATCATTTTTTTACTGTAAAAGAAGTAAATTCATGGCATTATATAAGTCATGTGCTGCCCACATCAGATTTTTTCGTATTGGCCCATTGCCTGATTTATTCAGATGAAGAAGGCTTTTTCCTGCCTCTGAAACCGGTTGATAAATTTTTGCAACTTTATATGCTGTGTATTTTTATATTAAATTTGTCAGCCGTTATAACGATTTTATTTCCAATTTTTATTTATAAATACTGTAATAATAGCTTTTATAAGAAGATGCACTAAAGTATGACGATTAGAATTAAATGAAGAAAAGGTAACATAAAATATTGGCGTTTTATTATAACTCGCCTAAAAACTGCTTGTTGCTTTGTTGCACCTATTAAATATTTCTGAAAGGCAAAAACATTCATTTTTTGGAGTGCAAATTATAAAAAACGTAAATAACTTTTAAAAAATTATTTGTTTTAAAACTAACTTTTGAGAATCAAATTAATTCGAAATCAAAATTAGTTATATCCATATATAAAATTATCTCTTCAAAATATTCTTTATATCAAATTTATTATGCAAGTGGACTCTATCCAAGGCTCGCTATACTCGCCAACCCTCATAGTTCGCTTCCACAACTGGCGGGCGCTTGATGAGATCGATGACCTATTTCGTGCCACCTATTAGACAGACGCTCCTTAGGGTCCAGCTTTTATTTGCTGGTACTCACTAACTCCTGAAACACCACTTCGCGAGCTCTCTTAATCGGTCTGGGGCACACGACCGTGCTCATGCTCCCAATAGGCTCGACCAAATAAATCTTTGCCCAAACGGGAAAAAAATAACTTCAGAAGTGCATAAAAAATATAATAGTACATAAACTGAATCAAAATTCTAAAAAAGGAAACATCTTTATAAAAATCTCACTTTGTAGATGCATGCCTACAAAAATTCTTGGTCTTGCTATTGTTAGTCTGTCCAAGACGCGAATTCGGCACTCAAAAGTCTTCCCTTGATTTTGGCATAAAATGTCACTTAATCGTAAGTTTAAATCGAAAAACGGTTCATCTCCACATATTCCCCCAATATTCCTCTACAAATATACCAACTTTTTTAATGCTGTGTGCTATTTTATATTTTTGCGATATGTGGTAGAGAATCACAAAGGACGTGAAATTTGTCAAACAGAGGTTGCTGCGTCAGCTACATATTTTTGATGTAGAGATAATACATTCTGACTCATTAAACCTTGAATCAAAATTTTGAGATAAACTTGCGAATCTAATGACGCGATTAAAAAGCACGCACCGACAATAATAAAAGCATTTTCAATAAAACTCTCTATTCTAAGATCAAGATAAGTTTAGATTTAAGATAAGTTTAGATCAAGATAAGTTTAGATAATTTAAATCAAAATAAGTTTTGATATAAGAGTCGCAATTACTTTTACATGGAGCTGAAAGCTGTATTTGGCATTCTGTCCTCTGTTTGGTAATGTAATTATTATCAAAAGAACTTTTGAAAACACATTTTCTACAAGCATTACTTACATTCACTACAAGTAATCGGCTGGGGCCGTGACAGCCCAGTAGTTAACGCGAGGGAATTGCACTGGGTCGACCCGGATTCGATGCCCGTCACTGCCAAAACTGCCGCCGTGTTCACGCGGAGTATGATCACGCTAAACATGTGGGTTCGTAAATCTTTCCAAAAGATTGGCGGTAGAGGAAGGAGGTACGGTCTTCGTGGATGCCTCCCCCCTGGGTTTCGATCTGAATTGGGTGGCACTTCCCGGCCGTCCAAACAGATACCTTATACCTTTCTGGTAGGTCCGACGATCTGGATCGAAGAAGAAGTATTTGGCTGTGTTGGGAAGAATAAAAAGACTACAAAAATATTTTGAACTAGCACATTTTTGAAACTTTTATCAGCGTTAACTATCGTTATTAACAACAGAAGTAGGAATGTGTAGCTGAATAAATCTGATTTCAACTCCTCTTCTAACTTCGTTCGGTAAGAACATTTTGAAAGCTCCGCTCCTCTTTCTCGCCTCGAAGGCAAACTCGAGATTTTACTGCTTTTCGCTGCTGGATTGGTTCAGCAAGAGTTTGGACTGGGCCTTTCCAATCTGATGAAAATTCCGCTATTAGGTTTTTCTTGTATCACATGATGTTATAGTTGTTTCGTCTTGGGTTTTTTGAGGCTGGAAGGCATTTATTTTTCATTGCAATAGCATATTTTAGTCATATACTATAACTGTCCTTTTGGAGTCACAAGGCCCGGTCAATTGTTCAGAGCAGTTATGGTTTATTGCCCCAAACTCACTTGTAAAAACATCTGTAGTATTTCTGTGTGATCATTGCGTCTTTCATATCTGTTGCCTGCAGCCAACTGTTGCCTACGCACATCTGTTGCCTGCAGCCAACTGTTGCCTACTCACATCTGTTGCCTGCTCACATCTGTTGCTTGCTCATCTATTGCCTGTTGTTGAGAGTTGCAATAATTAAATTGTTTCAAATAAATGTTCTCGTTTCTTAAAATCAAGTGTAACAACTAATGTAGATAGAGCTATGTAAAATAAAGGTGCTGTTTTAATATAAATTATATAACAATAATAAAATATCATGTTAGAGCTAAAAAATAAATTAAATTTAACGCATAAAGAAATATTTGAGCAAAAATTGAAAAGAAAGTAAAATGTTTATCAGCAAAAAGAAGTAATGGGATATGTAGCCTCATTAACGTCGCCAGTAGTATTAAAAAATGTGTTTATGCAAACATTTCTGATTCTATTTCTTATTTTCTAAACTAAATTTAAAATCCATTTTTTTTTACATTTTTTATATTTGCTTTCATGCAGTATCATACTAACTTAAAATTGTTAGCTAAGAAAGGAAATAAATCAATACTTAAAAAAAATGTTCTAGATTTACCACACTTCGCCTTTTTTCAAATTTAATTACTGAAGTGATATATGAGATAATTATATTTTCTTATTCAAATTAGATAAATCAATAAAGCATACACGTTTAAATTCAAACATTACAAAAATATTCGCCGTTTTCTGTTGAGTGTTTTGTTTCTTATTTTTGCACGACATTTTTAAAAAGAGCCTCATCAGTGTCAAGATTTAATTATAACCTGAAGTAATTAACAAAAGCAATGCATTAATGAATTTGACTTTAATATTTATTTATCACTTAAGTTTACGATTTCAATAAAGTTAAACATTTTAATCAAAAGTGTGTTTCCTTTAATTGCATGCTTCATTTTATACACTCTTTGAAACAATTTATCTCATTTTAACTGAAGCATCATAATGGATAGAAAGCCCTGTTTTAAAAGCTTCTAAATGTAATTAAAATATTTATTGTTTACTATTAAAGTGGTACCACCTAAAGAAGTTCTTATTTTTTTTTATCTCTGAAAATAACTCTTAATAGCTATTGAGATTTTTTTACCTTCTGCTCCAAATATATTATTTCTATTCAATTAGTTTCATTTTTTTCTTGGGATAAATAAGTAATTATCAAAATATCACTATCTAAGTATTATTAACCCATATAATATGGTAATCACTAATTTATATGATAAAAAGATTATTTTAATTTTTACATTAACAGTAATTTTTAATAATACTATTCATTTGTTAATATATAATATTAATCAGTTAATATATAATTATTTATTTGTTAATTTAATAATCAGCTTTTCATAATATATAGATTATCGAAAACACAATATCGCAATATTCATATTAATATATTTAAGAATATGCATAAAACATATAATTACCAAGTTTACATAGTAAATAGTATTGTAAAATATGTTAGATGTACTAATAAATTTTAATATATATACTACATATTGACTATAAATTTAAATAATAATACCACTTTAATAGTTCATCCATTACCAATACATAAAAGAACACTTTTTATAAAAAAATTAAACCTACGCATAAGATTCATATTAAGAATTTACAACACCTATAAAAACTATAGATCATGTTTTTTTTTATTAATCATTCTTTAAATTTTAATAATAATAGCTTATAATCACTTGTACTACATATTACTGTTGACATAACATCACAGATACTTTCAATACATATTTAGATTTTTCTATGTAAATATATAAGTGTTAAGCCAATATCGTAAGACTATCCACCCCCCTTCCCAATATTATGTCATTTCTGTAAGAGTTGATTCCCTATTAAAAATTATTTTGTTTGGATCAACATTAGTATTTGGTCATTTAAATTACTACCACTCTACGATAATTTCTTAAATTAAAACATTATTCCTTCCCTTCTAATCCATTTCGTTTCTTAGCCATTTTGCTTCGTCTAAGAGGACGGTCTTTGAGGACAGTCCTTAGATGAGGATCACGTACGCTTTTTCGCGCCACCGCACCATATTTGGGCATAATTTGCTGCACTGTCTTATACGTCTTCCCGCCTAACTTTTGCCACGCTTTACTAGAAGACGCTACCGTCTGACTAAGCTGAGTAAGGACATAGACCTTTCCGGGGCATGACTGACTTATTTATTTTTATCTCGCTCTGTGCATTTCACGACATTGGAATTAAGAACGCTCGTATTTTGTTTTGGGATCTCGAGAGGAACTAAATATGTTAACTGAAACTATCATCTTATTCCAACGACGTCACTAAATTTTCTTGGACGTCACTGAATCCTGTGTACATAGCATAATTTAAAATTTTTACGCAAGTTGTTTACGCCTGGATATTGCCACTTCAAAATTAACAAACTAATTTTAACTGCAATAATGCGTGTGATTTGGCAACGCCTCTCAAAGTTTACTCTGGACCGTGACATAACGAATGAAGAATCGTATACCCATTTTGTCCAGCTGACAACTTTTTCATTGGTTGCCAGGCTGACGAGACCCCTGGAGTGAGTAGGCTACAATGCACTGTCACTTTTTGGATGAATGTGTCATCGTTTCGCATATGGTTGAATCAAATCGATTTACGTGGCTCAAAGGAATCTGCTGTGTTTCTGATATTATCATTGGTGAATTTCAACTTGTGTTTTTTAAAAGAAATAAGTGCTGTGATGATATACGAGCGATTTAATGACAAATATTGAGATTATCAGTTTACATAATTTTATCAGAGTGATTTGAGTGGTAGATATTGTAAAACGAAATATTGTGTAGTTCAGAAGAATATAATAAATTGCGAATACTGATCATTATTCATTCCTTGATAAAAATCATGTCAATTTTATTCATTAATTCAACACATACACATATACATTTTATAATAAAATCAACATTGTTCGCACAAGGCATAATACCTAAAAATCCTGAATCCACGTTAATGGCGAAATGCAGTTTAGAATTTTTATATTTGCCAGTTTGAGTGCTCAAATAATATGCGAAAACAACTTCATTATTAAGTATTTTTTGAATGTATATTTTTTGCATGTAAAAGTCTATAATAAGATTTATGCTGGAAAACAGAGCCTCTTACTCTGATTATAGTCAGCCGAATAATTGACTATACGTTTATTACTTGAAACAACTACGGGTTTGTTTACTGCTATACAAAATAATGCATATATATATATATATATATATATATATATATATATAATATACCACTTGGCCTGAGTCTAATACTGTTTACTATATTCGAATGACTATTTTCTACTTGTCCTGAGTCCTATACTGATTACTATTTTTGAAAGTCTCCATACATATTATGTATCGTTCAAATGTATTCATTCCGGTGCCCACTCGCATTGACGAAGTGAGGTGAAATGCTCAGTAGCTTGTTCAACCTACACGTGGTAGCAATGCTTGTGAGTTAATATTTCTGTTCGAGGAGGTATTATTTTTCTTATTTGTAATTCAATTGATTTATTTTTCTCCTTCCACTAGCCAGTAGACAGTTCCAATGGTGTCTACAGTTATCGCCATTGTCAGAAACTGGCTATTCTATCGGTTTTAATTTGAATTGTATGGCTGTCCTGATGAGAATGCAATTTCGAACTAACCGCCCTTTTTTGTGTAGTTTCAATTGTTGTTCTCGATGTCTTAATCTTTTATCTTGAGCTAATTAGTATTGCCTTTTCTCATTTTTGCCGTGTTTTCTTTTTCATTTTTATTTATTATCATATATATACTTTTTAATTGTGATTTTTGTATCCTAATATTCTTCTCATCCCCCTTTCGTGTGTGATATGTTACCTTCTATTTTTATCATTAGCCTTGGTCTATAGTTACTCATTTGTAACAGATATGCTAGAGAGAGATGTTTTTTTTTTTGTACATACTGTAGTTTATGCATAGTTTTCGATTAAAATCATTCAATTTTTATTTATTTATATATATATATATATATATATATATATATATATATATATATATCTTTATTAAATTAACTGAAAGAGTAAGTAAATATAATAAGAAAGTGTCTTCAATTTCTGATCTTAAAAATAATATTCTACAGCGACATGTTAATTTCAAAATTACTTCTGAATGATGGAAAGAATGTAAGAATTGAATTTTGGCAATTAAAAAGAGAGTTCAATAAAGTATACAACATATTTATCTACTAATCTTGATAACATGCAGTTTAAATATTTTTGCATATGTCGATCCAATTTCATAGCGCTTTCATTTTGGCATATATTGATCAAATTTCATATTTGTAAATTTGTTTACAAACGGACCAGGATGTTTTATTCTTCAGATCTGCTTGAAGATAAGTTTGTATAGCGAGAACAGAGATTATTATACTACTTTTAGGGAGAATTAAATTAAGTATTTTAATAGAATGCATTGAATAAAAATGTCATTTAAAATGCTATAGAAATTTGCACACAATTGTAAGTTATAAGTTTCTTATGTTATATATATTCATACGAAGAAGGAATAGACTAAAAGTAATACATAAAATTCAAAAATATTAACTATCATGAAACATGTTCACTTTTCATGCAATATTAGGAGACACTTTTTTTAAAAAGTCATTCGGGTGGATCTAGTTTCGTTCCATTCACGAGCAAAGATACTTGCTGTTGTTGAAACCCAGACCGTCCGACATACCAGTAAGGAGCAAAGATACTTGTGTAATAGTTTTTGAATTTTGTATTTTTATGACCAGTAATTCGCCAATATCCATTTATATATAAGAAATGCTCCTCTTTTCATCTATGTTTAACGCTTGGCAATAAATTAAAATAAATTACTCGTCGACTAATTTAGCGAAATATCAAAAACTCTGCGTTATGCCACTCCTTGATTGACGAAAATATAGTCAATATTGCAAAAATGACTCTAAATTAGCAAAAATGTCAAATTGATTAATTAATCTGTAAAATATTTTAATATATGGATTATATTGCTTATTACGGAAGCTATCAATATTGATAATTGTCAGACTAAATTTACTCAAAATATAAATTAATTGTGTACTTCGAAATAGTATTAAGGAAAGTGTACCAGTAGTGGGCCATGTACCAATAGTGGGCCACCAGTTTTCCAAGTGTAAAAACAGGTTTTAAGGTCATACTTGTAAGGTAACAGAACAACTGCTAATTGGTTGAAACCTTTATCAGTTATCTGACAAAGGCACAATATCAGTAACCTGCTAGTCTTTGAGTTGGAAGGATGCTTTTCTGAAGTGATCACACAAAGGGAATTTTTCTAGCTCATTCTTATTGCTTTCCTCAAAAGGCAAGTATCCATTTAATTTTATTTCTCTAAAAGCATCTTTAATTTGGTTTTAAAATGTCATATTTCTATTTCATTATATACTTAATATTTTGTAAATTATGCTTAAAAGACATAAAATGAACAGATTATTAATTTTAAGGGGAGACCCACTTTTGGGTCATTACTTTTTAAATTACTCCAGTAGTGGGCCTAGGTGGCCCAGAACTGGAACAAATGTTCATACTGAGTTAGAAAGCAGGGTGTTTAATTTGTGTTCTACTAAGTCTTTCTATACAAATAATTCTGCTTTCTGATAATCAGAACCAGAAGTGGGCCATGTGGCCCACTAATAGGCCATTATTAAGATAACCACGATTTGGCTTTATTTATATATGTTTATTATATGATATTATAGGACAATAGCGGAAAGAAGGGAGAAACATCATACGGAAGAGGAATTAAAAAAGGCAATAGTAGAGGTTGAAAAAGGAAATAGCGTGCGCTCGGTTGCTAAGCAATATAATATTCCGAAAACAACTTTGCAAAGAAAATTGAAAGGCAATGGCAAAGTAGCCACACGAAAAGGTTCTAGCACACTGTATTCAACAGAAGAAGAAAGTTGCATTGTTCTGTGGATTAAAACTATGGGAAATGTTCAAGGAAAGTTCCTGTTTCAAAGGAAACATTTATAGTTAGCATAGCGAAAGTGGCAAAAGAATGTCAGTTTACTTTCCCTGGAGGAAATAATCTTCCTGGTATAAATTGGTACGAAGCTTTTTTAAAAGGCCATCCTGACATCAGAATGCGCACAAGTCAAAATCTAACAATAAATAGACAAAACGTGTCACAAGCAAATAGAAACCGTTGGTTTGTAGAGGTAGAGAATTATTGAAACAAGAAAGATCAATTATGCATAAAGCATTGATTATGAAACACTTTCCAGCTTCAATGCAATTTAATTTGAACATCTCTAAAATGCGATACATTCCTCGGTAATATTTTAAAAATTATCACAACACTACATTAATTTATTATATTTGAAAACTTGAAACTTCAACGAAAAAAACGAACTTCATTCAAATGACGACATTGATATATAAATTGCCAGGTTTAAACATCTCTAAAATGCATTCCTCGGTAATATTTTTTAAATTATCATAATACTACAATAATTTATTATATTTGAAAACTTCATCGAAAACAACTGAAATTTATTCAAATGACGTCATCGAAATATAACGCGCCTGGCTCTCTCCATAAAAGCAGCATTTAATAAATAAACATTTTTCCATTCATTTCATTCATCACAATACTATAATAATTTATTTTATTTAAAAATTAAGACCATGGATCTACAAGAACTAAACTCTATGCTTAAAACTTCATCTAAAAAAAATCGTCCTTCTCTCTGTAAAATTGATGAATATATCATTCATATCAGCTACATTACAGACTCCATGAGCTAAATAATTTTACTTTAAAGAAATGCAGCAATTCTTATACAACCCATTCTACATATTTTGCTGTTTACATTTTCCATAAGTAAAAACTAGGCTTTATTGTTGAAATAATCAAATTTGGATGATCAATTACACTCAAATATATTGTAATTGCGTTGTTTCAGTATGTAGATGCACAGAATTTAAGCAAAAATAAAGCAGTTTTAGGACGGATACAAAACTAAATACGAATTAAAAAGAACTTTAAAAATCACGATTTTGACACAAGATGGATGCCATATTTTATTTTGAAGTGGGTCACGTGATCTCTTCATATAATGGTCACGTGATCGCTTCATATAAAAGGTGTAATTATTATTTTAATTTTTATTTAAAAAACTACTGAATATATTTTGCTAATTTTTGTGTATATATTTTATGGGATAATTTGAATATTACCTAAAATTATAGTCCTAAAACTTTCGAAACAATTTGTGAATCCGCTTAAAAAATGTTTGAAAAATTAGGTCCCTTAGGGTTCAATGTATTTCATTTTTTCAATCTGGGTTCAATCTAAAACTAATTGGGTGATATTATTCATTTATATTCCCATAGGTCTCACAGACAGTCTCAACAACATACTAAAATTTCATTTTGATAAAGTCATTTTTACGGCAGTTATCGTGCTAACGGACACAGACAGACAGACAGAATGAATGAACAAAGTCATAAATACTTTTCAACTTTGTTGTAAAGTGTTAATATAGTCATTCTTACGGCAGTTATCGTGCTAACGGACAGACAGACAGGCAAAATGAATAAAGTCATAAACACTTTTCAACTTTGTTGTAAAGTGTGAATAAAGTCATTTTTACGGCAGTTATCGTGCTAACGGACAGAATGAACGACAGACAGACAGAATGAACAAAGTCATAAACACTTTTCAACTTTGTTGTAAAGTGTTAAAAATAGAAGACAAGAAAAGCTTCCTACAGTTGTGACTTCTCCTCAAATGCTTCAATATTATAAGAAGAAAGAAGATATTAAAATTGCTACAGCAAGAGAAAAAGCGAGAAAAAAACAGAACGAGAAAGAAAAAAATTTGAAATGGAAGAGAAGAATGATTGCAGATCAGAAGAAAAAGAGAACCAAAAAATTTCATCTGAGTCATCCACTTCTTCTTCTTCA
The DNA here is from genome assembly GCA_951213105.1 of Amaurobius ferox. Classification (NCBI taxonomy): domain Eukaryota; kingdom Metazoa; phylum Arthropoda; class Arachnida; order Araneae; family Amaurobiidae; genus Amaurobius; species Amaurobius ferox. Next base: position 47,046,664 of record OX578141.1, on the reverse strand, counting down.
TTCGAACCTTCTGTCTTTGATGAATGGGATGATTCATTTGGGGATGAAAGAGAAGAAGCAGGAGAACCTGTCCTAAAAGAATCTGAAGTGCAGGAAGGACAATTTGTACTTGTGTCGCTTTTAGGCTGGAAAAGAAATGCAGAAAAATATGTGCATTTATGTGTGATACAAGAAGTAAAAGAGAAAACAATACCTGTTAAAGGATTGAAGTCAAAAAGGAATAAAAATGACTTTGTCATCATTGAAAATGATGTGTTTAATGTAACTCTTTTAGATATAATTGCAGTGGTACCACAACCATAAATCAGAATGAAAGATCGGCAACTTACATACACTTTTTGTTAAAAATTGGCAATAAAAGACAAATTGTAAAGTAAGATTTAAACTACATTCTCTTTTAATTAGGTACCTTATTTATACATATATTTTAAAAATTATGTTAATGATAATATATAACGAAATATAGCTTTCAACAAATCTTATACATTATTTGAGTGGCCCACTTTTGTTGGGTCCACTATAGGTACATCAGAAATTTAATAGGCCCAATACTGGTACATAAAGGAAGTTAAAGTTTTTTATTTAAAAAAAAATTATATTTTGTTTGCAATTTGATGTGATAATAATTATAGATAAGAGTTTAACCAATGATAAAAAAATATATTTATGCTATAATTCCCTAAAGTTTCAATGATAATTGATTGAATGCCCTTAAATGGCCCACTACTGGTACACTTACTTACATGTTGTGAATCGAAATGGCGCCGAATGTACAAATTAACATTAAAAACACTGTGATGTGAAAGTTGTAAAATCATTACATTATATAGGGAAAGTCGTGTGCTGCCTACATCAAATTATTTAATAAATATATATATTAAACAATGAAAGAAATGAATTAACTATATATATATATATATATATATATATATATATATATATATATATATATATATATATATATATATATATATATATATATATGTACTCATTTGACTCTAATGACTCATTTTTTATTTGGGCCCACTATAGAATCCCATATTTATTAAATTATAAATTATATTATTCTTCATCCCCTTATATACTGCATATATGAGATCGATTACGGTGGAAACACCAATGAATCTGCTATTATGGATTTAACCTTTTGCTTCCGGGTGGAACAACGTCAATCCCAAGCGCAGAACCTCTCAAAAAGAAGATCCCGCTTTGCAGACATTATTTGGGCCCACTATAGAATCCCATATTTATTAAATTATAAATTATATTATTCTTCATCCCCTTATATACTGCATATATGAGATCGATTACGGTGGAAACACCAATGAATCTGCTATTATGGTTTTAACCTTTTGCTTCCGGGTGGAACAGCGTCAATCCCAAGCGCAGAACCTCTCAAAAAGAAGATCCCGCTTTGCAGACATTAGCGTCCATGACGCCAATGTCTGCAAAGCGGGATCTATAAAGCGGGATCTATGTCTGCAAAGCGGGATTTATAATTGGCGCTGGGACGCCAATGTCTGCAAAGGGGATCGAACAGTTTGGGATAGGGTATATGAAATACCTGTCTTTTTTAGACGTTCTTCACTTGGAATTGACTCTGTCCAACCCGTAAGCAAAAGGTTAATGTATCAATATCCTTCTTTACGGTTCATTTCCATAACAATAAGAAAATAACGTTGTGAATATTTAATACTTTGCAATGGTTATTTTCTATAAAAACTATGTAATATTTGAAAAGATCCTGATTATAGGCCGGAACCTTGAGGACTTAAGATTTCGAATAGATGATACTTCTGTGACGGGAGACTTGTCTCCTCACAATTAATACGCCCATTAACTGCCGGTTAACACCATGGCCAGTGGTGGCTTTGAGATAGGGCACGCCAGGCACTGGGAGAATGCCTCTCATCTTCCCTTGCCTCGTTACTACTTCTCTTGCTCTTGAATATCTTCTTGTTACTCTTGAGTGTACTTCGTGCTACTCGTGAGTTACTCTTGAGTTGCGTCACTTGTGTTATTATTTCTTGTGCCGTTAAGTTCGCTCCCTTGATACTACTCTCGAAACTTTTGTGTCTGGAAACATTGGAAGTGCCATGGAAACATTGGAATAGCATTGTTGTAGAACAGATTCCGCTAGCAATCATGTTGGAAACTTCCTATTATTACAGATCAACACTTCTAAAGAATATGTAGTGCCTGGCCTTGTGTTCCTAAGCGTTTCTAAGCTGTGCGTTTTTTGGAAGAAGTCTCTCTGCAGACTTTACTTGCAATGCTAAGTCTCGTGACTGGAAATATGTCACCTATAGTTGTATAAAAAATAGTTTATATATATATATATGTATATATATATATATATACTCTTTGTGACACATCAAAGTCGGGAATGAGACTCAATACACGCTGATTTTCAAATTAAAATCTAGAAGTTGTTTTAAGAAATATGAAATGTACAAATTTGCATTTGAATAAATTTTCATCGCACTAAATTTAACACAATAAAACCATTTATGCACTTGAATTTTATTATTATAGAAAACAGCATCATTTTTATAGATAGACCTGATAAAATCCCAATTTGAGAGGACTTTCAGTTATATTCAGAAAATCATATGAAACGTATCTTTGAAACGAGAATCCATTCTAATGCTTAAAACACATTACATTTAGCAAGACATGTAAACATTAGAGTAAAGAGGCAGAAAAAATTACAAAAGTAACTTTAAGAAGAGGGAAGTAATGTGTCAAGAATACAATGTGTTCTTCGTTAGGGTCTTCCACAAATTAATACGCTGAGTACTGAAAATTATTCTACTTCAACAATTCAACGTCATACGGCGTACTCAGTTCCTTCCTTTTAGTCCCTTTTCATGTCATCTGTTATCTATACTATCTGTGGTGCACAAACAAAAACTGTATGCATAGCATACTTTTTAAATTAAACATGTTAAACATGGCCGTTGATCATAAGTCGTATAACATTGCATTGTGCTGCTTTAAAATCCACCATTAAATCTTTAATGCGGAGTTTCTGAAATAAAATATATTAACATAATACTACAAAATTAACTTTACCCATTTTAACTCAATACATATTAATGCATGTCTGAATCCGGACTCTTACTGTTATCTCCATCTATATTCTCATCTGTATTGTTCTATCACAGTAGAATCTTGTGTCGGTTGCCACCTCTTTTTGCCTAAAGTCTGATACGCCTCTTTTCCGATCATTGGTTGACTCAGGACGATGCGACAACACATCTTCCTTATTGCTTAAACACTGAACCAATCTCGTGAATTCCTATTTAGCTCCCTTTTTCATGGTTTACAGACCTCTCGGATCAGGGCCGCTGTAAAACTGGCGCCTACCAGACTGGGCCCTTTTTCTGGGCTGTTAAATATCAAATAATCATATAAACCTGTCTACGTGTATCCTGGTCTCACACCATCAAAACGGGCCCTCGCATTAAGTATATAGACACTACTTCAACGCTCCTACTTCAACGCTCCTACTCGCGATTTTTTAAACGTTTCTACCAAATCGAAAATGTGTCCAAAACTTACAAAGAATTTGATAAATTTTAAAATATTTATAAAAAAAACCTCCAAAAAGAGGGGACCAGGAAACGTTTCACCTACTACGATTTTTTTTAATGAGAAACCAATAAATTTCAAAGACTCTCTAGAAGCCGTAATTTTGATAAAGTCGAAAGTGTTTTCTACAAATATTTAGAGATTCTCAAAAAGACTGTAAAATGTATTGAAAACAAAAGGTCCCAATAGCACACGAAGAATCTCGCTCGCGGATTTGGGAATTCGAGAGTATCTGGTTCTCATGACGGCTGTCGGCCAGAGCACTGGAAATTAACATTCAGAAATCTAAATTAGCGAGTTTAACAGATAAAGATTTGATTTTTTAAATATAAGATTGTAAAGTTATTATAACAATTCTCTGAAAAAATCACGGTGTCCTGATGAAAACTTTGTCTTTTACGGCTATTTTCTGTATTGATCAAAATTCATATTTTACAAAAACGTTTTCGAGGTACGGCCTTCGAAATTTGTCATCTTGAAGTCAATGTGTTAGCTCTACATTTTGTTGTTACCTTATTTGATTAATTTTTACAATTATATCAAAAATTCAATAACTTTCATTTCAGAGCGACGTAATGCTCAAAATTAAAATTTCGAGAAAAAAAGTTTTCAAGGTACAGTCTTCAAAATCTTTAATTATAAATTCCGAATTCTTAGCTCTACAAACTTCAATTTTATTTTCTGTTACTTTATTTGTTTATTTTCACAATTAAATAAATGGTTCAAAAACTTTAATTCGTAAAGTCGCTGCCTCTTTCGAATCGAGTTTGAATATTTCCCATTTCCCAGTAGGAAGTAGGGTGTAAACACGATCACTTAAGGAAAATCGGTGTTTTTGAGTAGCAGACAACTCTGTCACCTGCTCCAATAGCGATTAAAATTCAAAAATCTTAATTTCTTAATTTAATAGATAAGAAGTTAATTTAACAGATAATTTAACAGAAATAAATTTAACAGATAAGAAGGTCGTTCTAAAATCTTCGCTTTTAAAAAGTTACTAGCCGAATACCCGTTAAAAATCAACGGTCTCGCATAAACAACCGCTGAATAATGTAAATTATCGAATAATTTACGTTTCACATTTTATTCGGCAAATCGAATATTATTGTGTGCAAAACCCCCCAAAGAAGAAAATGTTGGAAAACTTAAATTGCGCATTTCTTCCTTTCGAACTATCTACCCGTACACTAGTTAAAAGTCTCTATCTCATACCGAAAAATGCTATTTTGTTATTTCCACTTTTGAATGTTTTTCTGTGGAGCACACCCATAAACGAATATTTTTGAAAAACTTATTCGTCTTAGGTGTTTTCATTAAATGATTAGCCCATGTACCAAATTTCAAGCCTCTATCAAACTTTAAAGGAGGATTTACTCATTTAATCGGCAAATCGAACATTTTGGTGTGCAGCACCCACTAAAGTAGTAAATATTGGAATTCTGAAATTGCACACTTTCATCCTTTCAAACTATTTTCTGGTTCACCAAATTTGAAGTCTTTATCCTATCACGAAGCATGATTTTATTATCATTTCAACTTTCGAACGTTTTTCTGTGTAGCATCAACTTAAATGAACATTTTTGAAAAACTATATTCATTTTGGGTTTTTTTTTCTAATGATTAGTCCATAAACCAAATTTCAAGCCACTATGACATTATAAAGGAGGCGTTTTCCATTTGTTCGTCAAATCGAATATTTTAGTGTGCGGCACCCCCTACAATAGCAAATGTTGAAACAATGAAATTGCACACTTTCTTTCTTTCCAACAGTCTACCCGTACACAAAATTTGAAGTCTCTATCTCATCGCAAAGCATGCTTTTTTTTATTATTTTATTTTTCGAATGTTTTTGTGTGGAGTACCCATCCCCTTAAATGAAATAAAAAAAAACTCCATACTTCTAGGGTTCAGATAATTCTCATATACCGAATATCAAGCCTCCATCACGTTTCAATAGAGGCATTTCCCCTTTATTCCGAAAATCTAACATTTTAGTATGCGGCACCCCCTAAAGTGGGAAATATAGGATAACTGAAATTGTACACTTTCTTTTCCAAATTATCTACCCGTACACCAAATTTGAAATTTCTATCTCATACGGAAGCATGTTCTTTTATGAATTCACCTTTCGAACGTTTTTTTCTGGAGTACCCCCTTAAACGAACGTTTTTGAGAAATTGTATTCGTCTTTGGTGTTTTCATTAAATGATTAGCCCATGAACCAAATTTTAAGCCACTATCAAAATTTAAAGGAGGCGTTACTCTTTTATTCGGCAAATCAAACATTTTGATGTGCGGCACCCCCTTTAGTAGAATGTATTGGAAATCTGAAATTGCACACTTTCTTCCTTTCGAACGATTTACCAGTACACCAAATTTAAAGTCTCTATCTCATTGTAAAGCATGCTTCTCTATCATTTCACTTTACGAACGTTTGGTGTGTGGGGCAACCCCTCTATAGAACATTTTTGGAAAATTCGATTTTTCCAGGGGGTTTTATCAAACGACCGAGCCGTGTACCAAATTGCAAGTCTCTATCTATTCGGGAAGTGTCTAAAAAAGCGTCACAGACGGATACTTGGCAATTAGTATATCTCGATTCGGATTCCCGAATCTCGCTCGTGGATTTGGGAATCCGAAATCATCTGGTTCTCATGACCGCTGATGAGCTGAGCACCGGGAATTAATATTCAGAAATCTAAATTGGCGAGTTTAACAGATAATGATTTGAATTTTTAAATATAATATTGTAATGTTATTATAAAAATTCTCTGAAAAAATCATGGTGTCCTGATGAAAACTTTGACTTTTACGGCTATTTTCTGTATTGATCAAAATTAAAATTTTACAAAAAAAGTTTTCGAGGTACGACCTTCAAAATTTGTCATCTTGAAGTCAATGTGTTAACTGTACATTTTGTTGTTCCCTTATTTGATTAATTTTTACAATTACATGAAGAATTCAATAACATTCATTTCAAAGCGACGTAGTGCTCAAAATTAAAATTTCGAGAAAAAAAGTTTTCAAGGTGCAGTCCTCAAAATCTTTAATCATAAATTCCGAATTCTTAGATCTACAAACTTCAATTTCATTTTCTGTCACTTTATTTACAATTAAATTAATGGTTCAAAAACTTTAAGTCGCAAAGTCGCTGCCTCTTTCAAATCGAGTTTGAATATTTCCCATTTCCCAGTAGAGAGTAGGGTGTAAACACGATCACTTAAGGAAAATCGGTGTTTTTGAGTGGCAGACAGCTCTGTCGCCTGCTCCAGTAGCAATTAAAATTCAAAAATCTAAATTTCTTAATTTAATAGATAAATATTTGGTTTTTTAAATATAATAATTTAATATTATTATAAACATTTTCTGAAAAAATAGCATTTATACGATAAAAACTTCAAAAGTTAGCAATTAATTTTTAAATTCTACTTAAATAAAAATCAATGGACATTGAAATGTCAAGAAGGCCGTTCTAAAACCTTCGCTTTTAAAAAGTTACTAGCCGAATACCCGTTAAAAATCAGCGGTCTCGTAATAAACAATCGCTGAATAATGTAAATTTTCGAATAATTTGCGATGCACATTTATTCGGCAAATAGAATATTATGGTGTGGAGAACCCCCTTAAGAAGAAAATGTTGGAAAACTTATATTGCGCATTTCTTCCTTTCGAACTATCTACCCGTACGCTAATTAAAAGTCTCTATCTCATCCCGAAGAATGCTATTTTATCATTTCCCCTTTCGAATGTTTTCCTGTGGAGCACACCCATAAATGAATATTTTTGAAAAACTTTATTCGTCTTGGGTGTTTTCATTAAATGTCCATGTACCAAATTTCAAGCCTCTATCAAAATTTAAAGGAGGCATTACTCATTTATTCGGAAAATCGAACATATTGGTGTGCGACAGCCCCTAAAGTAGCAAATATTGGAAATCTGAAATTGCACACTTTCTTCCTTTCAAACTATCTACTGGTTCACCAAATTTGAAGTCTCTATCCTATCGCGAAGTATGCTTTTATTATCATTTCACCTATCCAATGTTTTTCTGTGTAGCATCAACTTAAATGAACAATTTTGAAAAACTGTATTTATCTTGGGTTTTTTTATCAAATGATTAGTCCATATACAGAATTTCAAGCCTCTATGACATTGTAAGGGAGGCGTTTTTCATTTGATCGTCAAATCGAATATTTTAGTGTGCGGCAGCTCCTACATTAGCAAATGTTGGAACACTGAAATTGCACACTTTCTTCCTTTCCAACAGTCTACCCTTACATCTCATCGCAAAGCATGCCTTTTTTATTATTTTATCTTTCGAATATTTTTGTGCTTAGTACACATCCTCTTAAATAGACATTTTTAAAAAAACTCTATTCTTCTTGGGTTTTCTATCGGATGATTGGTGATAGAGTCATCTCCCAAAACTTTGCAGTTTCGTGGCCACCGAGATCCCCCGACCTCACTCCGATGGATTTCTGGTTCTAGAGTTATCTGAAATCTAAGGTGTACACATCAAATCCACGAGATTCATCAAAATTGAAAGATGCCATAAAACGTGAAATTATACAGATTCCTCTTGCGATGTTACGTTCGTCATTGTTGTCAACAACCTTCTGCATGCAATGCGTTATCTTCTGCGAATGTGGGCACGTTGAAAACTTGTAATTCCAATTTAAAAAAAATTCCCCTCTCCTCTCTTGTGTTGTCATTAGTCTTTACAATGCTCTTCCTTGCAAATGTTTTACGCCGCCAATTTTCGTCATACGTGTATCGTTCCAACGCCATTTATAGTTTTTCATTGCTCTGATCAATTTGCGTAGGAAAAAGTGGGTGTTGCCATTCGAAAATTTCGAAATTTTTCACTGTACCCGTAACCGTGAGAGCTCTATTGTTTGAAACCACCACAATCTCGAGCGGATATCTTCAAATAGCAATATCTGAAATTTTCTTTCCATTAATTGCGTGGATAGGCCGATCAAAAACACGATTATTTTATGCTGTGTTTTAATCACATATTTTATATACTTAACTCTCAACTTATTAATATTAAATAGTGATTCATATGCGCTTACTTCAATAGTTATTGAATTTTTTTCAATATTTATAATATTATTTATATTTATATATAATTTAACAGTTTGTTTCCATGATATTCAAATAAATGCTTTAGCTTAGCCATGTACAGATGTACTTAACATATTACAAAACTTACTTATTCTTTTCTTTCGTAAATATATTAAATTTAATTTAACTTAGATATTTTCTAACATACCTTTTGTATATGCAGAGGTCTTGATATTTTTGTCAAGAGAATTAACTAAAATAAAACAAAATCTAAAACCAACTAATAATAAATATTTTGATATTCAACAACATTATTAATACGGAAAATAAAATAATCATCAAATAAGAAAACCTCAAGGCAGAAGATATCAAAAGCAGCAAGAAAAGCCTCGAAACATTCCAAAAATTTCCAATGTGCGAAACAGTATATGTGAAACCACTGAAGAACTAACTGAACAAGACAGGTTAGAAGACTAGAGAAACTGTAGTAAAACAAATCTTGATTAAAATTAAGAACTTGATTTAAAATAAAAATACGCAATATTTGCAATAAATATTAACTTCTTGGATATAACTTCTTGGATAATAGAAAAGAAAATAGAAATAGTAATGTCAAATGAAGCACTCCATTAATTTCATTACTTGTCAATAGATGCCTATCATAAACTTGATTCATAAATCAGAAATTTGAACATTATTTTAATGATCAATTGTAATTAGCACTAAAATCCAGAGAAGAAAAGGTAACGACCGCAGAAAATCACAAATACCAAAGTTTACTGATGGTGTATCGAAAATAAATCGAAATTAAATTTGGTTTAAAATTATTTTATACATAATAATAATAATAATAGAGAGGCTTTTACACATTAAATTGCTAATTCAGATGAACTGCTATGTAAAATATCAAACTGCGTAGCCTTAAAAATATGTGAACCTAATCATTATGAATACAACAATGACATATGGATATATATAGAACATCTATACTAGTTAAACATAATTTTTATATGATTGAAAACAATGTGGGGTCAGTCACCAGGAATAAAACTGTTTCAGTCACATTTTACAGAACTTGTTATCTTACAGCCGGTACAAAACATTTTGGTATTGATAAAGTTCGTATGCTTAATATTTACTTGTTTAAGGACCCATTACTCATCCAGATGAATAGACTGTCAGCTACATCGTCTATAACACTGCAATAACATCGTTGATTAATGAGAACAACAGGTCTTTCTAAATCTCTGCATTATCCTCAAAGTTTTGAAAAGAAGTTAGTATGGATTTTAAACAATGAAATATATCTTGTTTGCTTGGTATTCGAAAGATAAAACATTTCAGAAATATTTTCAAAACAAATCTTAAAGAATGGACATTGACGCTTTAAACTACTGATACATTCATTTATATAGAAAGTAGTATGATAATATTTATCCAAAAATATTAATTTATTATGTTCTAGAAATGCGTTTGACACGATACAGCTTAGTTAACGGGAATTGTACTTTCCTTTAAATAGATGGTTGTTATTGACTAGCTGATCGAAATTATCGACAAAATCCACTGATATGACATATACGAAATTAGGCATAGGAGATTAACATTTGAAAGTGGTAATAATATCAGAACAATAGTTTTGTAATAATATCAGGCAAAATCCCTTCCAGAGAGGTTTGCGTAATAAATTCCATCCGTAAATACAAGTGAGCAGGCGATACATTGCTGTTGCCGGTAATTTTGACACCTATATGTACAATAATGTAGCTTTTAGATGAACAGTTTATGTATGACGCATTATGCTACATTAAATTTGCTCTTGGATCGCTGGTATTAAGATACCTTCTTACGTTTAATTTGGCGTGAATCTGGAAATAAATTAAAGAGAGATACATGATATGCGTAATCCAAAAAAAATGTCCCCATCCAGGAGACTGAAATTATTTGTCGGATATACTTTGGCACATAATAATTTGAAAAGTACATAATTTTGTTTCATCTACATGACCTTGCAAAGAAATGAACCTTCACAGCAGAATCTGATAATTTCCGACAGATATGTTGCTGAACATGCCGATCGTTGTCGATTCTAAGTTCTAGAGTAAAATGCCAATTTCAGATCTCCTTTGCCTGTAAAATGAAAGTTTCCAAAATCGTTTGGATATCAAAGGTTATACTACAGATCCCATACTGCAGGAATATATTAAAAAAAATTGGCTCAAATGGTTCATTTCTAAGATAAACTAGGCAATCAGATTTGATAGAACTTGAAATATTTAGCCAAAAAAATAATTTATTATGAAGGAGTCTTCATATGGTGACAAGGGGTGGGTGTACACTTCATTTCGATTCAACTGTTAAACAGATTTATACTCCTCCTGAAAGTCATGCTAATTTTCGGAAAAGTCGAAAGTGACATATCCAGAATGAGAAGTGAAAATAATTAGTGAACCTCCGTACCGCCTCTGAAATCGCATGCTGAATCCATATGATTCATCATCTAAGCTTCATTTATTACCAATATTTTCATAAATATCTGGGAAATAATGCATGTTATTCATCGAATTTTGCATAACTTATATTTGCAAATTGTTTCTTAATATTTTATGAAAACGTGTTTTCACTGAAATCACGATTAAGATTCTGATTATCGCATATTTTAAATGAACATATTTATTCGATTTTATCTTACATTATTTTACTCTACCTACAATACATGGTAATATATAGAAAATATTTTGGAATCATGTCGAAAATCGCAACTCTAGGTTTCAATAGATCTGCACGTTTCGAAGTTTAGCATTTAGCACCCCAAAAAATTAGTTTTAGCGTGATGGCTGCCTGTGGGTCTATTTGTCTGTCTGTGCAATACATATATCCACTCTAACTGAAAATCCGAATTGCCCAAATTTTGCAAAATATGGCAGATAAGTCACTTGTTGGTGACCCGTTGCTGACTAGATTTTGGTACGATTCTTAAAAGAAGAACCTGCCTTTTTTGCGAAATAGAAAACAAAAAAAGTATGTATCCACTTTAGCTGGAAAACTAATAGAACAAAGTTTGCAAAATTTGGTAGATAAATTACCTATAGAATACTTTGGTGCTAATTAGATTTTGGTATGATTCAAAAAGAGATAATCTGCCTTTTTTTGCGAAATGGCCCACAAAGTTTGACAAAATCTAAAACAAAATACTGCGTCTGCTCAAATGTATCAATTAAATGCTTGTTTTATGCTTGTTTTATACGCAATTTTTAACGATAGAAAGACTAAGGTCAATCGCATAACTAAAACTGGTCATTCTCTATATTTTTTAGTAGTTTCGTATTTTTCCGAGTAGTATTTGAAAACACATCCAGTTGCCAAATGAGAATGAAAATTTAAATAAAACTGAAAATTTAATGTAATTTCAAATAATTATCATTTTCATAATTATCATTATCAGTCATCATTAATAATTATCATTATCAGTTTCATTTTGTGCTATTAATCTCCATTTAATGATTTATAAAAGAAAAAAGAGACAATAAATTTGAGTTTGTAAGAAAAATGCACATCAGGTTTTTTTGTTCAATACTTTCATGCAATTAAAAATTTAAATTTGCAATGTCATAAAATATAACTTTTTTTTCCATCGAACTGAAGGAAATTAAACGGTGGACAATCATAGATCCTAAACATCGACATTTTTAAAATGCAGTTAACCTGTTGAAAAGCTGCAAAATTTAAAATAATTTTAATAGACATATAGAATTCATTATATAGAATTAACTATATTATAGAATTCATTGTATAGCCGATTATTATAGACCTATTATTATAGAATTTATTTAATACTTTATATTTTTCACTTACATACATTAATTATTTTATTTAAAAATCTTTATTGAGCTCTCAGGATATTATACGTAATATTTTCTCCTTTAAGAGCCATTTAACAATTTATTATTTTAGATATTTTCATAAATGATCAATTTGGTTACTAATGTATATATTTATCAATTAAACATTTATTTAGGTTTCAACATATTACATATATGAAAAATGTGTTTCACCTACTTATTTATTTACACCCTATTTTGACAAATACGGTAAAATTCAGTCAGCAACTTCTTTATCCTGATTTAATTAAAACTAGCTGCGTCACCCGCAGCTAGCGGCCACTAAATATAGCAACGATTTTGTATTGCAATCAATTTTTTAAGCAAACGAATAAGAATAAAACGCGGCTTTAAAATAAGGGGGAATAACACCCCTTTCACCCCCAAAATATAAACCCACGACTCCCCACATTCCAAATAGCATGTTAATTTAACATCAAACTCCGTCAAATTTTTAACAGGAAGAGAGGTCGTATAACACCTCATGACGTCACTCATAGACAAAAATTCCGCGCACTCACATTCAGAGTTATGTATCTTTAACCGCAAGTAAACTGCGAAGTAACAGCAAATGATGTGGGCATAGGCAGATCTGATGTGGGCAGCATATGACTTTCACTACTAACTCATATTCATTTTCTCTTTATTTTATTAGTAATTCATTAAATTGAGTTTAACTGTACAATATAGTAATTCACATAATTATTTGGAATTACACTGAATTTGAACTTTTAATTCAATTTTTATTTGCATTTGGTAACTGGGCGTATTTTCAAAAGCGGCGTAGCAAAAATGCAAAAAAACTAACATATCTGGAGAATTGTTAGTCCAGGAGTGATGGGATTTGTCTTATTTTTTTCACCATCAAAAATTACGTATAAAACAAGCACTTACCTATAAAATTTTATGAAATTTGGGTCAATTAGTTTTCGAGTTATATTTGATACATTCATTGCACAAATAGACGCACACACACACAGAGACACATACACAGACACAGAGAGAGAAAGAGACAAACAGAGACAGACGTCGCTCTAAAAATAGTTTGTTCGTGTTCTAGAGGTCCTAAAACGTTTAGATCCGTCGAAAACTCGAGTTGTGGTTTTCGACACGATTCCAATACTTTCCCTATACGTTACCATATATTGTAGGGAAAGTAAAAATGAGACAATCCCATTTTGCTGTGACCCAAGATTACGACACGTGATTGACTGGAATCTTCCACGAAAGAAGCGAGACTCAGAAAAATTTGAAAATACGAGCTCGTTAAAATAATTACAGGAAATAACTAATTGTAGTTCGAAACACAATTTTTTTAATTCTTGAAATATTTTAGTAATGAGAGAGGTAGTTTCCATGTTTTTATGTTTTATTTTTATGTTTTATGTTGTTTAGTTTTTTTTTTTTTTTAGAAAAAGTAAGAGCAAAAGCAAAGTTACTTTTTTAAAAACAAAACTTCAAATCACGTCTCTTAATTTTCTTTACCGTTCCTGCTTTTTCTGGAATACAATTTTCAACTATTATAGTAAATGTACGTTATCGCATGTTGAACTTATTTTCAATTCATAAATTCAATCTACTTGAGATGAGAACACAACAGCTCATTTATGCAGCCATCTATACCACTCCACCTGTAAGGAATTAAATTGAATAACCTTGCATTATTTCATTGCGAAATAAGGCAGGCGTAACCTCAAAATGCCTCCGTCCACTCCAACCCCCAATATTTTCAGCTCGGACTTTAATTTTAGTTTAGAATTATAGAATGTTAAACTTTCTTCCGCCGCAAACCGTCCAACCTACCTGAAGGTGCAAGATAACTGTTTGTATGACCAGGAGAGCTACTCAATTATATCGGGACGCTGGGGGTATTGCAACCACAGATACCTTACCCTCCCTGACAGATTACCTCTCGGAAGAACTTTCGGACCTACAGATTTGGCATTCCCATACTCAGCGTAGACACGGGAAGAGTTTTGAGTGGCGTCGAGTAATCCTTCTGCCTTAACCACTGGGTTATCCCTGTCCGAGTTTTAGATTTGTAAAGGTGTTTATAATCCCTGATCGCCACAATCATCCGAAGTTTTAAAGTAATTAAATGAGTTAGACTTCTTCGCTCCAGACCGTCCGACCTACCCTAAGGTGTAAGTTATATGTTTGGACTACTGGGAAGTGCCCTCCAATTTACTGGAACCCAGTAGGGGTGGTATCCATAGGCACCGTACACTCTTTCCCCTACTATCAACCTCTCGGAAGGTCTTACGGACCCACGTATATAAAGTATCCGCACTCCGCGTGAAAACGAGCGGAGCTGAGAATCGAACCCTGGTCGTCCAAGTGCAATCCTCAAGGGTTAATTACTGGGCTGTCCCATCTCTAATGACTTAGACTTAACTTCAACTAAACATAACAATTAGCTGTAACCGAGAAACGAACCACGAACTCCTGGATTGCTATCAGTTGTATTATCAACTACGCCATTTTGGTCATATAAAGAATCGCTTTGAATTGCTTTATAGCCGTATGAAAAAAAAAATTAGCGACTATGAGTTCATTGAGTCTTAAAAATAATCGAACAAAGAAAACTGAAAGGAATTTCAACTGGAATTTGAATTAAAATTTGAATTAGAATCTGATTCCTAATAATGTTTGGAAAATATCATTATTCAGAAACCTACATGTAATTCTCAACCAATCCATCAGTGTATTCAGTGAAAGCATGTGACCAATGGCAAATCCCTAGCTCCTTAGTTTTTGTTTCTTTTTCTCCTTTCTTACTCTTTATTCACTTTTCCGAAGTGAGGTTTGTTAATGAAACGCAATGAATGTTTTTAAAGGGGGTGTTCCTAGAACAGCTTTTCGGAACATGTTTAAGAATGATTAATTCATTTTATTAATGTTCTCGGAGACAGAGATTACTTTTAATGGGCTGAACAAACATACATTAACTCTTTTTAAAATTCGAAAGTATATATTTGTTTTAAATCTGCTTTCAACCTCTGCTTTCAAACTTTATCTTATTTGATGTTTCAAATTAAATTACAAAGTAGAACAAATAAATTATTTTTTGGTGTTTTATAAAACATGTGTTAAAGAACAATAAATTTAAACTATTGACCTTTTTGTTCTACAACGGATATTGATAATATAATTGTGGTGCAGAAAACGAAAGAATATGCAAAGCATACATTAAATTTAAACTCTTAACATGGCCAAAACATCGTAAAGTCGTGAAACATTAAACCACATTGCGTTGTGCACCGCTTAAACCCAGCATATTTATCTTCAGTGCGAGTTCCTGGAATAGAATACATTAACATACTAACCATAAAAAATTGCACCATTTTAACTTTAAAATGAAATGATTTATTAACAACATTTGGTTGATTATTAAATTAATTACAACAATTGTCATATTACTATTTGCGGAGGAGATTGCAAATGTGAGACCAGTTAAGTTAAAAATTTCTAAACTGCATTGATGACCTTCTATAATTATTGATAGGAACACATACCTTCAATTTTGTCTTTGTGTATTGACACAGCCATCTTTGGTTCTGTTGGTTCTGTTTCATCAGTGTACAGCATACTGTACCAACTCACGGTGTGGTACACCGTCTCGTACGGAAGTCGATCACATGGGCTTCGCCTGCGAATCTCCCTTTCATGATTTTAGTAAACCGATTTATTAATTTTCGTTTGCTATTTGGAATTGGGACCTAGGCTTCTCGTGCAAATCTCCCTTTCATATTGTTTACTTCATTATTTTCTTCAAAATTCTGGTACGCCGATTTGTTAGTTTGCGTTTGCTCGCCTCTGGATTGGGACTTTGGTCTATTTTTAAATTTTTCCCTCGGCCAAAGCCCCCTTGTCAGTTTAAATGGCCGCCATTTTGAGTGACGCCGCGGTTTCTTTCTTGCCGTTTAAACCTTTATTTTGAAAATGTTTCGTTATTTGCATACAAGCGTCTTTCATTTCTATCCGTACTTCTTTCACTAAATCCGTTATTTCGCGTATTTCCAAATCCGTCACTTTGCCCATTTCCAAATCAGTTATTTTTCCCATTTCTAAATTCACTTCTTTTATTCTCATACTTATTTTCTCCATATGTTTTTGTGCGTTTCGTTTGTGCCAACAGGTAGAAAAATAATATCCTTCTTTTCCGCATCCTATGCAATACATAATTTTATTTTCTAATTTTTCCCGCTTACAGGTAAAAAAATAGTGGTCTTGCTTTCCGTATCCTATGCAATATATAATTTCATTTTCTGATTTCTCTCTCTTTTCATCTTTTAATTATTGACTTCCAAATTTTACATTCTGTAATTGTCTACCAATTTGTCTGCCATTTAAATTGTTGCCTAAATTTTCATTGCGATGAATCGCATTTACTTCCGTAATGCTTAATCCTCGAATATATTTTCAAAATGTTCCGCGTATTCCACCGTCTTTTCAAAATCATGTATATTAAGTTTTTTAATTTCAAATGACAGATCTTGTCTTACAGACTCCATAAACTTTGAAAACATTACATTATTTTTTATTTCACGAATCTCATTATTTGCGTAACTGTTCTCTAAAAATTCATTGATCGAATTGGAAATTTCCAACGCCAAATCCGAGACTTTCATTCCTGGCTTCATTTTAACTTTAGTTAAATTTGTCTGCTTCTGCGGCACTGTAAAAGATGTTTTAAACTGTCTTAATAACTAATTTTTAATTTCTTCAATATTATCTGCTTTTTGCAGTTCCATTTTTTGACAAAAATTCATGCGCTTTCTCCTAGTTTTAAAAATTACCGTTTTAATTTGTTCAGATCATTCAGCCATCTTTGCAACATTCTCAAATTGCGCGATAAAAAATTCAACATTCTCGTCTTTACGCCTAATAAAAACTGGCAATAAATTTATTAATCCAAAATTATTCATTTTTAAGCTTGGATTTTCAATAATCCCGAATTGCGATCTTTGAGGCGACTTCTGTCGTCTAGAATTTCTAAGGGGCATTTAAAAGAAGATTTATCCCTTTCAAAATCCTATTTAATAGCATAAAATACGTATTTATAAATAATACATATCAAAACACTTTTAAATGCAAATTTCTTAATATTACTTTTTCGAACAAATTGCTTTTAATTTATCTTCAATATATATTCAAATTCTTCATTATACCTTTAGTGAATGTGCATATTCTATTTTAAACAATGCTCTCATCTGGACATCACATGCTCCTCCATTAAAATTATTCATCTCCTTTTTTTTTAGATGTATTTTTATCAACCTTAATTATATGTATTTATAATATTTTTCATTTAAATTTTAAACTCGCACCAAAGTGTCAAGGAAACCAAATGTAGTGCTGGAAACGTATTTTTAAATAAAATTATTCACCATACAACTACCACAATTACTGCAGCATTCAAAACTTGGAAATAAAATCATTTATTAACAATATTTGGTTGATTATTAAATTAGTTACAATTATCATATTACTATTTACGGAGAAGATTTCAAATGTGAGACCAGTTAAGTGTGTGTGTTAAAAATGCCTAAACTGCATTGATGACCTTCTATAATTATTAATAGGAACCAATAGTCAGACTCCAATTAGCTTGTCAGACCTCCAATTTTATCTTTGTGCATTGACACAGCCACCTTTGGTTCTGTTTCATCAGTGTACACCGTACTGTACCAACTCACGGTGTGGTACGTCATCTCCATACGAAAGTCGATCACTGAATGCTAATCAATCTGACCTCATCATAGCTGCATCGTCAGTGGCAGACTCGAAGTCTGGTACTCAGGTTTCACTGCGACACTTTTCTGCTCCGACTGCTCTTGTCGAACTCGAACTCTCGAACTCTCCTGCTATTGAACTCTCTTACTGTTCTTAACATCTCTAGAACTTTCTATATGTTGCATCATCTTTACACCTGAGGTCTGACAAGCCTCTTGTCTACTATTGGGGCACTGTGACCAGACATCCTCCATAATTGGTTAATTGGTTAACATCTTTACCCAATCTCGTGTCTTCACTTTATCTCTCTATGTTTATGGCCTTATTTGACCTCTCGGGTCAGGGTGCAATAAATCTGGCGTTTTTAAGTCTGATGCATTGTTTGATATTTCAGATAATCATAAATATTCAATATAAAACTGTCTCCGCTATATCTTGTCTCAAATCTGGTCTCACAATAATATTTTCAGCCACAAAACTAAGCACTATAAATAACATTTTTATTCTTTGCATCTCCTTATTTAAATTTTCATTTGAGCATACTAGTATATGCAAGGAGCGTATTTTTGTATTTTTAAAAGATTATTTCTGGACTATTTCTTAAAGAATTCCTTAAATTAATTGAATGGATTGTGGATACAGTGGATACATAAACCCTTGGATACAATGGAATGTGGATACAGTGGATACATATACTATAGTATGGATACATATACCTTTCATCAACAAAATATCAGATCTTCAGATATAAATATTAGGCTATAAATTAATTTTCGACATTTGTAGTAATTCAGAATTTATATGATGGCTTTTTGTCTGCTCTAAGCCGAATTGGCATTATCAGTTAGTTTCTTTTGTTCTGAGGTTTAATGTTAGTAAAATTCAGTAGATTTCTCTTTCGTGATGATTAGCTTCACACGGATTCGTAATAACGCCGTTGGCAATACCTCATTAAGTTATTGATACAGATTGCTATGGCATTATTGGAAAAAAATAATCATCGAAATATATCGTCAAAGTAGTGCTATACCTGGTATATGTACCATGATATGGGTAAAGTTTGAATTTAATACGAAATTTAAAGAAAGAAATTTAATAATCACATAAGTGTTTTTCATAATTACTAAAAACTTGGAAATTTTGAAACCTAAGATACAAAATCCTTTATAATATTATAGCCTATGATGTAGAACTTAACTCTTGCATATTAATATTACTGGGCGTCATATCGCAGTCTGTGTTTTCTAATCTTATTATCACCTAAGGAAGACCCTTCTGTTTCAAAATGTGCAAATATCAATAAGTTTAAACTGTTTTAAAATAAAATTTGTTGAATTTGTGAGCATGAAATTTGTAGCACAGATAAATATAAAACTATATAAGAAAAATCAAATAAAAAAGCAATTGGAAATTTTGATATACTACATAAGTTTATTTATGTTTTAGGTCTTTTCACCCATAGTATGTTGTCGGACACATGATATCTTTACTTATAATAAATATAATAAAAACACTTTTAGGTTTTATTAAAGACAACATTCATAATGCATTATATACTTTTCAATTGGGATAATTTAATAATTTTAATTTTAAATACATCAAATTACTATTAGTTTTTTTTATTTAATTTTTGCTGAAATTTTAACAATTGTTTTACTGAAAAAAATGTTTTTTTATGAATTGCATATTGAATTCTAGTTTCAATTTTCAATTATGGCGTTATTACAAAACAAACAATATTTCATAAGAATGCGCGTAAGTTCAATATAAATGTTGATACAAACGAGTTAATGTCTGCAATGCTAATTTTCGGGTTGATGTTTTGTACTTTTATGTATCTCAGGAAAAAAAATTAACGTACTAAATAATATTTGTACCAAAATACTAAAAAATTATAATGCTCTTCCATTAAACATTAAAAAGATATCTAATTTTATGATTTTAAAGTACAATGTCTCCTTAATGTCCATTAGATAAACATATTTAATAAGCAAAAGTAGCATAGAGAAATAATATCCATTTAAAGTAATTTTGTCTTTGTTATTAGTAATCACAATAACATGCTCTAATATGTTTTCGCAGTTCTGAAAATAAACTTTTATTTTTATATATTTCCAATTAATTTACCATGTTCATTTCTGAAAATTCAATTTTAACCATTCAAGTATATACTTAGTAATATGACCATCATCTGCTATAAAACATATAAAAGGCAAAAAATTCCTTGTGTATTTAATTTCTAACACTTTATAAAGTCTAAAGTTTTCTTTTTTAGGCTTTTGAAGGAAGATAATAGTACCGATTGAAGATAGAACTTTGAACTGAACTCTGAATCCCCTTTCAAAGTGTAATTTCCTTTCCTATCAAAAGTTTAAATAAAAAACTGAAATCAAGACAAAATATTTTTGTAAAAGAAAAAAATGTTTTTTTCCCTTGGTGGTAATTTTTTCTCAGTTTGTACTTGAAGTTGAAATGTCCTCCAATTTTCTGCAATAGGATCTGCGAAACCGCCATTGCTTAAGATACTATATATATGTTATTTGTTTAAAATCCACATAGCATCCGTCAAGACGGGTGATAACTATATATGGCCTCTTCAGATTATATATATTTTTACAAATATTCCAAATGTTTCTTTTTATTTCTGTGTGTGTGTGCATTCATCGTGAAATATTTTTTTTAAATGTGCACTACAGGGAACATCATTCATTCTAGGCTCTATGCATATGTATAAACAACTTTTATTTATTCATAGTTAAGACACATGTTGGGAAATGGATCATTTATTTAATTCTTATTATTTTCCATAATGTAGTTTTTACATTATATTTTCTATATTTTATAATAGGATTTTTCAGCTTAGTTGATCTCATATTTTGAGCTACAGTAATTGGGCTTTAGATACATAATATTTCCAAATTGAAAGATTGTTAAAATTAAATGCAAAATTCCTTCATATAATTTTTTCGGTGGGTGGTATTTTCATAAAAATATATATGGTGCCGTGAGCAACACAAGCTCAATTAGAAACTCTTGCGTTGTACCTTATCGAGTCAAAAGAAAAAACCCGGTGTGATTATCTGCAATATGCATGATGAAAACGCTAATAGAATTAACGTAAAGAAATACTAATATAATCTAAAATTGAAGAATTGAAATTGTGATTTGGGATTTTCCTCGTCACTGTTCTGCAAAAGCTGACTGTAAATTGTTACCCATAAAACGTATCTGTGAAATTTATTTGTTGCTGGCCTCCGATTAGTAGGGGGGAAATTTACCGATTTTCTAATAAGCAATAACTCATAAAATATTGAAAATAATTTCATCGTTTTTTTGTCGTTCTTTACTAGTTTCTGTAAAGTGCAACTTTTTCTAATAGAACCTAAGCATAATGGACAGTATAAAAATTTAGACCTCCTATTTTTATTGAAGTATCACCCACCAGGAAAAAATTATATAACATTATTTTGCATTTAATAAATTTTCAAATTCAAAGCATGTGTCTAAAGCCAATTACCAACTCAAAAAGCGAGGTCAACTTTGCTTAAACACTCTGTATTAAGTTTTCTTAGTATTATGTTTATTACTTTTTTCCTTGAAAGTTTCACATTAAGGTTTATATAATTTAACGAAATTATATTACTTTTTAATGACCCAGAATATGTTACTTTATTACAATTAAAAGAATTGGATTGATTTATTGTAACCTACACACTATGACACTGTACCATACGAGACCACGTTTTTTCCCTGTGTTTGCTCTTTTGGAGTCTTGCAATGTTCTTATGAACACTTTTATTTTTCATACCACAAAACATTGCACTTGCAAAGACTTCTCACAACCCGATCAGCAATATTTTTATGTAAAACAGTATAATCAATAATGCATATTTTATTTAAACATTATGAAAATAAATGTTTACAAAATTTCACTATTAACGCTCGAAAGCATTTTAATAGAATTTTACAAGCAAAATAATAATTTGCATTCCTTTAGTGCTTCCAGAAATTTTATTTTATAGTCTTCCTTAAACTCGTGGAATTACATTCCTTGATAGCGAATCATAAAAATCCCCAGAAAAAATAGGGACTCTTAATTATCAATGTGTATATTTAATTATCATTACTTAGTACTATTTCTAACAGCCACTCGCATTCAATGTTTATTGAAATGCAATGGAAATTAAAATAATGAAATTATGTAAAGTAGTTTCGTATAGTACAGAATGCGACTTTGTGTGCTAATTATCAATAAACCAATTACAACGTCAACATATACGGAATTATAATAATTACAGCTGCGAACGTTTTCAAGAACTCAGTTTTATTCCTTCATACGAATAAGCCAAGAATTTAGACTAAATGCCTTTTGCGTTAACTCCTGTCTTATTTGCTAATAGAAAAGAAAGCTTATCTTATGGTGTTATAATCATCAATTTACACTGTGATTGCTTATTTATAATTTTACTTAATTACGTAACTATAAGTGAAATTTATAAAATACTTAATTTTAATAACAAGTATTAAAATTTCTGCAAGTTTGTATATATGAGAATTATAACTTATATGATAACATAGTGCACAAATGTTTCAGAGGATTGAAAATGGGTATAGAAAGTCCACAAGGTGAAGAAGATGAGCTCTACAGAAAAGTTTACAAATTCATTATGGATTACGTGAGTAATATTTTACAAAATTGTACCATACGAGATAATTAAATCAAAGGATATCAGAACATAGTAACAAAAAAATACAACTGTAAAATATTTTGAATAAGTGAATAGAAGTAAATTACGATATGAATATGCAAGACATGCAATTCAGTCCAGAAACTGGTTACTCCTTCAAGTCGGATCCAATAAAAAGTGCATTTAACACAATTAGACATGCATTTTTGCATAACGAAGCTTCAAGTATTGATTGAATTCGATATTTTTTTATAAAACGAATTGTTGCATTTTGTTGACTTTTCCTGTTTTATATCTAAGTTAAAGGTCGTTCGGGAGTTTATAACACACCACACAAATAATGCTCTATTTTTGCACTCAAATTCAATTTTACTACGGCAATTGTTATTATCATGCAATACTATGTAACTATTCTTAATATAATTTCATTTTTGTGAACTAGTAGTCTCATATATTTCCCATGCTTATCGCATTTCATGAATTTTAAAATTATTTATCATGGCACGATAATTTTCCATTGATGTTTCGAAATACATATTAACGAAATATTATTAATGAATACATAATTTAAAAAATATAACATATAAAATAAACATGTATCTGTTATTTAGAATTATATAGATAATGGGCGCATACGGTCTTTTTGTTAAATTTCAATAGCACATACACACAGGGGGCTTATAACTAAAGTATCCCTATATGAAAGCTTCTGCATAGATATATATGGCTAAATTTGGTGCTGAAGGGGTAAAATGAACTTTAAATGTGTGATTCTGAGCATTTTCGCTGATATTCAACAGGAAACATTTTACTACTCTTTACTGCAATCAATACACAATTTACAACAATCAAACTCGTTACTACAATCAATAAATTTTATATTATTTTTTAATTAATTTTCAAAGCAGAGCAACGTAATGCTATTGTTTTTAATATTTTCACCTAGAAGCAATGATATCAAGCCATTTTACTGGATATTCATCCATTGTCCATTAAAAGTTGTGCCGCATGAAAATTCTACCATTTTCACTACTCGCAGCTTTAAAATGGCGACCATTTTCAAAACATGAGTTCAAAACAAGAATAACCCTGCGGAATTTAGTCGATTTTTGACTAATATACAAGTTCGCGAGATAAAAAGTGTTACAATATACTCATTCGTTGAGTAAAGCAAACGATATTGAAGTCCGCTTTATCTGCATGTTGTCTTGTTCGAAAGAGCAATAAACTTCGCCCAACAAGTGACTTTTTATTCTCTTTCAGACTTTTGTAAGTAACCTTTCTGACTTTAGTAAGTAACAACCAGGGAATATGCAAATTATATCGTGTATTACTCAGGATATTCTTTTAATTCGATTTGAAGAGTTGGGAGGTTAAAGGCTTTCCTTGCTAAATTGCTAACCAATTTTGTCCTCCTGTTTCAAAAATACATCTAAAGGATAGTTTTCTTAACATTATCGATATCCGTGATTAGTTTATCATTGCTCCCAAGATTGTTATTCGTAACTGAAATTTTACTTTTCAATAAAACTTATAAAACACTACAGGCGGTATATATTGCATTTTTACTCCCATATGTTGTAAAGAACCTTTTCGCCCTATCCGGAAATCTAACCCTGGATCTTCGAACTGGCCAGCCGACTCTCTACCGTTGAACTACTGTGACGAAATTGCAAGAGCTTAGTGTCGAAGTGGACTCTGCATTCTCCACTCTCTAATGTCTGATTGGCGTGCAACTGACAATCTGACTGACCATCTCCTGCTGTTCTTACCCTAGGCTAGCCTCCTGGTGCTATTTTCATCCTCCAGATTAGCTTTCTGCGTGATCTTTATCCTATCGATTGGAAATCGGAGCTCAATGTCCTAGAGCCCACTGAATCCGTTCTAGTCGTATTAGGGTCACTTTCAGATCTCCGACATTTTTGCACTAACTTACAAGGTTGATTTGTTCGAGCGTCATTGTAAAGAACCTTGGATATTCGAATGTATATAACACGACTACATATAAAGAATATATATAACATTGTATACGAATATATATATATATATATATATAACACTGTATACGAATATATATAACACTGTATCAATAATGGCTCAGCAGTTTTATGTTTGTATCATTTAATGTCAATTATGTATTAATTATTAAATTGATGAATTTCGATTTTAAATACAAAGAGCAAATAAATGTGGTAGAAATTTAAATTTTCCGAGATCCGCTATTTCTGTAATCTGTTACGAAAAATTAATATGACATGAACTAAATCAGACATATTGTCCAATTTTAGTGCTTTTATTGACTTTTGTTTCGCTTCCATTAACGACAATGCACATATAGTATATAGGGTATTTCACGAAGAACGTCCGAAAGGAATATGTTGGCTATAGAAATAAAGCGAAACATGAAATATAATCAACGAACAGAGAATATTTATCTATGACAGTTGCACCCCCGGGAGCTGCAATTTCACAGAAATGCAAAATTTCATTTTTTATACGGCCGCAAATTGGAAATTAACTGGAGCACGACTCTACTCGAATCTCTCATACCAGATTCTATTTTTAAGTAGTTAATACTTTTATTTATTTATTTATTTTGCAAATTTTGCAAAAAATTTTTTGAAAACTATGTATCATTGGCCCAAATATTGAAAATTATAGCATGTTACTCTTCAATTTAAAGAGCTAGAAAAAAATATTTCGATTGGCACAAAGTTTGAGAATGTACCTTCTCGGGGAGTAAATTGCCCAACCAGTGGGACTAATGATGTCTCGCACACAAAAATTGTATCGCGGCTGTTTTTCGCTAAAATGAGTGAAACTAATTACAACGATTACAGTGATTTATTTTGTGATCATTAAACCATAAATAACCCTTTTTATGCATAATTATGTCAAATTTTGTCCCATGCTGCCATGTTAAAAAAATACAAAATGTTCACTCGAATTTCAAAACATTCTGTTTAATTCTAGAATTTTTTAGTGTGTTGTGTGATTGCTATCAAGTTGGTTAGTTTTTTGTGCTCTTTTATTTAGTGAGCTTGTAAAACGTAATAAAATTTAAAAAATGGCGCAGACAGTTGACTGGTCACACAGACAGCGATGTAAAATAGTACTATTAAGTAAACAAGGCTACAGTTATGAAGACATTAGAAGAAATATTGCGGGGATACTTAACCAAAGGTTCATTTCTAAATTTTTGAAGCGATATAAGTAGACTCAGTCACTACAAAACCAGACTAGTAAAGGCAGGAAAGGTGCACAATAGCAAGTGATGATAGAAGAATTAAGAGACTGTGCCTAGGTGACAGATGAAAACCCATCTCGGTGTATACAAGGTGAAATGGCGCAATGTAATGTGAAGTTGAGTGCAAGGACTGTTTGGCGCAGACTGCATGAATTTAGTCTAAATGCTAGAATTCCTCGAAAAACCCTCTTTATCTCTCAAACAGAGGTTGAAAAGATTAAACTGGACTAAAACTCATGTTAACTGGACAACGGAACAATGGGACAGTGTAATTTGGAGTAATGAGACCGAAATCTCCCTGTTTGGTAGTGAAGGCGTAAAATACGTAACGAGAAGAATCTCAGAAGATTTGCATCCTGATTGTATTTACATACCTTGAAACACCCAATTAGTGTTTCGATCTTCGGTTGTGTGACATCAAGAGGTGTGGGCAGAATTTGCGTGATCAATGGGGATATAAATGCCCAAAGATACATAAATGAAATACTTGAGCCCAAACTGCAGCCTTCTGCATGTGTGATCTTTTCCAAGATAATGAAGTATTTATATTTCAACAGGATTCAGCTCAATGTCATGTTGCTCGTGTGTGCAAAAATTGGCTTCAAGATCATCATATTAAACTACGTGAATGGCCTGGGAATAGCCTATACCTTAACCCCATCGAAAATCTATGCAGCCGACTAAAGAAACTTGTTAGTCAGAAGCAACCCAGCAATAAAATCCAATTAACATAAGCAATAATTCAATCTTGGTATCACATTATAACAGCTGCAGAACATAGGCTTGGCTTACTCCATGGGAAAGCGCTATAAGGTCGTAATTTATTCTAAAATTTACCCAACTAAGTATTAACTGACATGGTGAGAATTTTTGTATATCTCATTTTTCTGTGTATTTCACTGTTCTTCTTTTTAAATGCTGTTCTATTAAAAAGTAATTCATATATGTTATTACATTGCAATCTTGATTAAATTATCTTTCCATTGATATATAATTCTATGGTATTGGTACAAAAAAAAGTGATGTTATAAGCCATCAAATCTCAAAAATACACTTTTCTAAAAGGTTTCCACAATTTTGACCACTACTGTAATTGAAAAGTGTTTGTTTATTCTGTTTGTCTATTCATTCGTTCGATAACTTCATTCGTACGATAACCATAATGAAATTTTACTATGTTGTTGAGACGGTCTGTGGAACATATGGGAATGTAATTGCATATTATAGCCCAATTAGTTTT
Source organism: Amaurobius ferox (assembly GCA_951213105.1). Lineage (NCBI taxonomy): Eukaryota > Metazoa > Arthropoda > Arachnida > Araneae > Amaurobiidae > Amaurobius > Amaurobius ferox. Next base: position 47,019,211 of record OX578141.1, on the reverse strand, counting down.
GGATTGACCCCGGATTGAAACTAATTGGGAACTAATTGATTTCATTGGGAACTAATTTTTCAAAAATTTTTTAAGCGAAGTTAAAATTCACAAATTGCCTCGAAAATGTTAGGAAACATTCCAATTATCATATAAAATATATAAAAAAATTTCAGCAAAATACGCTTTATAGTTTTTAAATAAAAGTAAAAATAATAATTGCACCCATATTATATGAAGAGGTCACGTGATCCACTTCAAAATAAAATGTGACATCCATTTCTTTCCCAATGTCAGAATCACAATTTTTGAAGTTCTTTTACATTTATATTTAGTGTTGCATCCATCCTAAACCTCTTTATTTTTGTGTATTTTCTGTGCATCTATATTCTGTACCAACGCAATTACAATATTTTTGAGTTTAATTGATCATCAAACTTTGATTATTCCTACAACGAATGTTAAATATAATGGATGCAGAATATAAAACAGATTGTAAGATGAGTTGTATAATAATTGCTGAATTTTTTCACTCAAAATTATTTAGCTCCGGAATCTGTAATAAAAGTGATATGAATGACATATTCATTGCGTTTACATCGAGAGCCAGAAGATTTATATTTCGATGACGTCATTTGAATAAAATTCATTTTTTTCGATGAAGTTTTAAGTTTTTATGTAAAATAAAATAATGATAATTTTAGAAATATCACCGCTGAATGTATTGCATTTTACAGATGTTGAAATAAAATTGCATTTCAGTTTGAATATGTTTCATAATCAATGCTTTATGCATGATTGATCTTTCTTGTTATAAATTCAATTACAAAATATTTAAAAACATTAAAATCTCTCCACATCAACGAATTATCCTTTTCTCAAACAATCACTTTCTTAAATCCATTATTCCTCGCACGTCAGATACATAATTTGCAGTTTTAAGCTCAAGGCGTTAGGTGAAAAGCATTTATAAAACGATTGCTTTTGACAGTCTACATTTTCATTCACCCCCATCTCCAAATTAATGATACCTTAGGCTCTCAGAATACGAAATTAAAATTCTTGTTGTCAAAATCAATGGAATTTTCGATTCCGTATGTAGATTTACGCCTTTTACTTGATAATGAAAAAATTAAAATATATGATTTTAGCAAATGTAAAATAAAGTAAACTTCTAATTCATTTTATACCAAGTGATTTTTCTAGTGAAATCAGTCTAGTGATAAAATTCATTCATCTATTTTTTTAGTCACGTGTTACATACATAACAATACAACTTGATACGTGATTCCGGCGCATTACCGACCGATTTTATGATGTCTTCTATAGACTAACAAAGCAATAAACATAAAATGTGTATTAAACATGATAGATAAAATAGACAGAGAAACACACATTTTTGTGCATACAGTTCTAAAAAAGTTCTGTCCAGTGCAGAAGAAAAACATGAATTCTAGAGTCTCCTCTTCCTCAGATCAAACAAGGCTATTGCAGTCAGCTAGGTGAAATCTATTCAAGTAGGCCTAGGTAACTATGTGACATATCCTAACTCTAGCAGCAAAAGTAGCAACAATTGTAGGGATTTTACTCACATAACAAACACACATAACAAAATTATGTCAACTATTTGTGAGGTAAAAATAAGGCAGATTATGCGCATAATGCTTTTTCGAAGGTTTGCTACATCAAAACTAATTATTCCGATACATTAAAATTATTTATAATTACGATTTAATAACGCATGGACTATTTTATTAAAATATTTGTCACCTAAAAGTGATGGATCTTAGTAAACATTTACTGACAAATCGTAAATCATGGGGAACTAATCCCTGTGACACTGATTCGATTGTCAGTTTTGAAAGTACTGAATCAGTATTGAAAGGTTGTTGGGTTTTCATGGCATTCCAACTAGGTAAGATTAAAAATGTCAATGTTTCCTTTTAAAGTCCTTCATGAAAAGTTTTCCACTATACTGCTGTGAATGTCTTTCCTTTAAATGAAAACAAATTGTGCAAAGTATATTGAAAACTTAAGCAATGTAACTAGTCGACAGCAACTTAACGTAATTAAACACACGCAAATCATTCTAATTAATCCTACTCAAGCTTAAGCATCGTAATTAAGCATCAACTCAAACACCGTAATTAAGCACAAATTAATATACAATACAGCATACAGCTGTTTTAAGGATATATTATAATAAAAACATCTGATGTAGGCAGCACATGACTTTCCTTATATAATGCAATGAATTTACTACTTTTACAGTCAAAAAATGAAGTACAAGATCCACTGTACTGTGTTTTCATCGTTGAATTATATATTTGGCTATTTCCCGGATGACAACATGTAAAAAATTATTTCAAAGAGCCCAATTAACTTATATTTTGCGCAACTGCAAATAAACAGTAAGCAATATTCATAGTATCATCCTCAATAATTATATATATATAGATAGCAATTATTAATATTGATAGCATTCTCAATAAGCCATATAGTCCATATATTAAAATATTTTAATAATTAACTTATTAATTAGGTGTCATTTTCATTTATTTAGCGTCAATTTTGCAATTTTAACGATATTTTTGTCAATCTGTTGCGAAATACCGCCAAGTTGGCGATACGTTGCTAAATTATTCGCCAAGTTCACCAAGTTCAGCACCAACTGTTGCAGACAAACGGAAAGAAGAGTATTTATTATACAGGGTGAATTGCACTTAATCTGCCAAAGAAAAGGGGTGATAGAAGAGCCCTTGTGTAGTATAAAATACCATAGCAACCCTGTCCTATCTCTAACCGTTTCCGAGTTATGGTGGGTAGAAGGAAAGTGCGTCAAGTCTGAAAAAACCCAAATTTGTGAGGTTTCTGAAAAGTTTACACGCAAAAGAAGCACATAATTAGAAAGAGCAGAAAAAATCCTATAAGATGACACCATTTTCTTCAGGATATCTGGATTTAATTGCGAGCTACAAGCGCTAAAACATTAGCGAAGCTAAAACATTTTCCCAGTCAAATGTAAACTTTGACGTTTCTTTCCTTTCTTATTAATTATATCACTTAATTTACGTGTAGAAATATTAAAACCATGCTTGTCACATATTTTTTTAATAATCGAATAAAAGTATTATAATTTCATAAGAGTATTTCTCTTCGGAAAGCGCAAAAATATAGCCTGCGATCCATTCTTTATTTTCTAACGACATTTTAGAGCAAAGAATATTTTTAATGATGCAGACGATTATTAAACCCTATTCCGACTTGATGCCAGTCAGGTTTTTTTTATTTGAATTTAATTCATGGAGAAAGACAAAATCGTTACAAAAATGTGTTAACACCCTCTGCATCTTTCTAGTTTCAAAGATTAAATATCTCATGCTCTAGTTGTAACTTGTATTTAAATATTAAAGAGACCATTTATTGATCAAACAATACACAAAATATATTATATAGAATTCGAAGAAAAATGTAATTGATAAAACGAGTACATCTTTAAGATTTTAAATCGAAATCTATAATATAATTGAGAAAATAGAAGAACATACAAGTATAACACAATTGACAAAATACAAGCATATACACAGTAAATATCGTTTATTTTACAGGGTAAGAAAATAAGGCCTTAGCTTTTGTCACACAATCCTATAGAGGGCGCGGTAGCCCATTGGTTAGCGCGCTGGAGTTGCAGTCGGTAGGCCCGGGTTCGATTCCAGCCACTGCCAAAACTGCCGCCGTGTTCATGCGGAGTACGATCACGTTAAACATGTGGGTCCGAAAGTCCTTCCGAGAGGTTGGTGGTAGGGGAAGGAGGGTACGGTCCCTGTGGATGTCTCCCCCACTGGGTTCCGGTCTAAATTGGGTGGCACTTCCCGACCGTCCAAACGGTTACCTTACACCTTTCTGGTAGGTCGGACGGTCTGGGTTTCAACAACAACACAATCCTATAGAAGTTCATTTCCATTACCCTACTAATAAAGATATAAAGATATAAAGATAAATTTTAAGGTTGAATATTTGAAGAGAAATAGTAAACCATCCAAAACAAACAAAGTTCAATTTCTAACCAGTAAAAACTCAAGAGACTTAAGTTTGTGAAAATGTAAAATACGTTTTAGGAAACAAAGCTGTTATTCTATCTGAAATGTTGAATCGCAGAGTAAATTGTATACATACATTGCACAGACATACATACAAACACATACAAAGGCATCACGCTTAAATGGTTTCTCCGTATTTTAGAGTGACTGAAACGTGTATATCCGTAGGAAAATCGAATTCCGATTTTCAACACGATTCCAATACTTACCTTATGCTTTACCATGTATTGCAGGGGAAGTAATAAAGCGATACAAATCACCTACATTTATTATTTAGTTTCAGTAGCAATCGCTCGACCGCCACGTTGTGGGTTCGAGCCCCACGTAAGGCATGGATGTTTGTGTTGTGGGCGCAATGTGATCCGCCCCTCCTCCCCTCTGGTGCGCCTGGGGCAACGTCAATGGACGGCTAAATGGTTCACACTCCTGCTGCTGTAATAAAGGCGAATGACGAAGGTCAAAGTGCCTGGCCATTTGAAAAAAAAAATAAATAACATTTATTATTTATAAAAAGCATATGCTACATTCTGGTCTTGCAGTTTTTGGTACGTCATAACCTACGATCATCAATATTTTAAACGACATTTTTTTTCAACCTAACTATCATCTTGAAAATCAATATGTTATAATATTTTGTATAATTTAAACGATCTGCAAAGTTTGGAATAGCTTAAAGCATTCGTTCACAATTTAGACCCAGTGCAAATGAGCCCTTACAATTTTCCTTAATTAATTTTTTAATTTGTTTATAGCTAAATGATGTGCATTCCATATTTTGATTAACTCATCACATCCTTCTCAATACCGTTCAAGATGGCTACTCTGAGAGGTATTAGCGAACACAAAACTGTACATTCTCGAACGCGAATAAGCAAGCTCTCTGACCATTTTGTTCGATAGACAAGAATATTGAAAAGGTTTTAAGACAACAGAATATTTTAAACCATAGCAGACGCACTTTATCAGAAAACTCATATTGAAAGTCACCTCAAGTTAGATCGTGTTGTTATCAGCAAAATCTAGAGTGCCGTCTAATTTGAATTAGCGTATATATTTTCTAGAAATAATTTCACATTTACTTCAAATATATGGCATGGTATTTTAGTGATATTTTATAAAATCAAGAATTTTAATTTAAAGTGATCTAATTAATCTAATATCATTAAATATGAAATGCTATTAAAACTGGAAAGCTACTTTAAAATAAAATTTATATATTTGCTACACTTCTAAAAGTAAAATATTGATTTTACAATTTCTCATCACATTACAAACCTACATGAATAAAACCTATATAAATAAAATTGAAAATCTGTCTGTCTGTATGTTTGAGTCATCATCACGGGAGAACGGATGCCCCGAATTTCATGAAATTTTTAGGCTTACCTTGAAATAATTTCACTTAAAATTCAGTCGATAGGTTGAGGTTCTACGACCAGTAGTTCTCAAGATATTAGTGAAAAATAAAACATTCGTTTGTCTCATCCTCACGAGAGAACGGCTGAACCAAATTTAATGAAATTTTGTGGATACACCTGAAATAAACCCACTTAAATTTGGTCCAAGTTTCGAGTTTCTAAGACCAGGGGTTATTGAGAAATTAAGGAAAAACGAAATTTTTCCTAGGAGTTCTACTCTCTAACTCTCTGGTTCCTCCAAACGAAAAGGTTTCAAAATCATTTGTTTAAAACGTGAAAGAGAAATAAAACTTTATCTTAGAGTTTGGTGGGAGATTGTTACACTGATTAGTCACTTTCTGAAAACATGAATTGTTTGAAGCATGAATTTAAATGAAAAATCTATCACCATGGTTTATTTTTCACAAAATTTTACTCAACAAAGAAAAGTTATAAGAAATCAAAATGGTTATTTAATTATTAGCATTTTATGAGGAAGATTCCATCTTATATCATGTTGCTCGGCAAAGCAATTAAATTAAATGTGTTTGTTAATGTTTATTAATATTTTTTCGATTTGAATAATAAATAAATGGATATAAATATATAAATGACCGGTTTGAATTTTCTTTAAATTATATTAATTGCAGACTGCGTACATAACTTTCATTTATTTTGTCAAAGAGTTTTCAAGTTTATATATTGATAAATAATTTGGCATCACGTCTGATGTTAAAATAGCAAAATTAAACACACATCCATAACAGAAGGTCTTTATTTCACTTCCTTAAGACGTACAAAAGTTTAAAACAGGCCATAGCGCTTTCGAGCATAAGTATGCTCTTCATCAGTGGCTACACGGAAATAAAGTTTGAATCGTTCATATATAGACCAGATATAGCGACAAAATTTGCATAAGTACAATCCGCAAAAGAATCTACGTCTAGACAAGGATAAACGTCTAATCAAGGATAATTGTTTACAGTTTATCCTTGTCTAGACTTAGATTCTTTTGTGGATTGTATTTATGCAAATTTTGTCGCTATATCTGGTCTATAACGATTCAAACTTTATTTCCGTGTAGCCACTGATGAAGAGCATACTTATGCTCGAAAGCGCTATGGCCTGTTTAAAACTTTTGTACGTCTTAAGGAAGTTCAATAAAGACCTTCTGTTATGGATGTGTGTTTAATTTTGCAATTTATATATTGAGTTTAGCTAATAAACTCATATATTGTGTTTAGCCAATAAACTCATTTAGCCGATTGTTGAATCAAGAAAAGAGTAGAACGGGTAGGTGTTCTAATACAATTTTAGTGTTTTCATTTAGTATATATAAAAGGGATAAGGATGTTTTATCCAGATCTGCAAATTCAGAGCTACGAATTTGGCGGGATATCGCTAACTTAGTACCTTTTCTTAAACGTGGCGAAATTGACGGAAATGTCGCCAAATTGATAAAAATGACGCAAATCAATGAAATTTATATTGTTTTGTTAAAAGAGAGTACTGAAATGACATTTCGTTTGCATATGTCTGTCAATCCAACCGTCCTACTTAGTAACACATTTAACGAATTTTTAAAATATCACCAAACTGATAAAAATGTTTGTAAATCCATAAAAATATCTTGAAATTGATAAAATTGCGCTACATAAATGAAATGAATTGTGTTTTGTTAGGGGATAGTATTGTGATGATGTTTCGTCAATTTGTCGCAAAATGGGACTATCAGTTCTACGGTCCCACTTGGCGATAAATTTGGCGATTTTTTAAATTATCGCTAAATTAACGAATATGTCGCCAAACCTTCCATGGAGATAGCATTATTCAGACGATCAGATTTCCATCAATTTATTTGTAGCAAATGATATCATGTTGTTTAGTAACGGATGTAAATCCGATGTATTATACGACATACGGTTTTAATTAAATCTTTTCCGATTTGAATAACAAAGATATGAATATAAAATAAATTCATTGACATTGCATTTTTGACTAGATAATATCAATTACGGTCTTCAGGTTTAAACATTATTATTGCGGCAAAAATTGTTGAAACTCATATATTGTATTTTGTACGAGTAATCTTCTACAAATGCACGGGTATATCTTCTAATCTACGAGAACATAAATAGTACAGGTATATTGGCATATATTTTTATATATATTGGCATATATTGGAAGCAAGTTCTGCCTTCGGATATGACGATTAAGGGAATTATTGATATTTTCAATTTATTACGTCATCTATTTTATTTTGGTAAAGATTTTTGAGACTCATATTGCAATGCGGGTAATCTTCTACTAACACTCGGATATATCTTCTTATCTAAGACATTATAAGTAGTACGGTATATCTTCCCATATAATTTTAGAACTTTCATTTTGACATATATTGGAATCAATTACAGCCTTCAGTTTTAAAGATTATGGGTTTATTGATATTTTCAATTTGTACATGTAATCTACTAATACAGGTTATATCTTCTAATATTCGAGTATATAAGTAGTATGGATCCCATACAATTTTAACGCTGTTACTTTGCATACATTAATTCAATTCCATAGTTTTTGTAAATTTGCATACAAAATGGACCAGGATGTTTTTTCCTTCCGATCTGCCCGTGAAAATAATTTTGTATAGCGAGAATAGAGATTATTAAACTTCTTTTCAGGAGCATTAAATTAAATATTTTGGCTGAATATTTTGATTAAATATGTTATTTAGTATACTATAGGAATTAGCACATGATTGTGAATTTTAAGTTTCTTTATATTATATACACTGTACGAAGAACGGGTATGCTGCTAGTTAAAAATATGTCTGTATGTGTGTTTGTGTGTGTGAATGCATTTGTCTCATCATCACGGAAGGATGGCTGCACAGATTTTCATGGAATTGTGTGGATAGTCGTTAAATAGTCCCTCTTAAAATTTAGTCAATGTTTCGAATTTCTAGGACCAGGAGTTAACGAGATATTAGTAAAAAACAAAATTTTCATTTGTCTCATCATCACGGGAGAACGGCTGAACCAAATTTGATGAAATTTTGTGGATAGCCTTTAAATAGTCCTACTTAAATGTAGTCCGAGTTTCGAGTATCTAAGACAAAGACAAAGGGTTGTCGAGATATTTATGAAAAACTAAACTTTTTCCTAGGAGTTCTACTCTCTATCTCCGTGGTTTATCCAAAAGAAAAGCTTGAAAATCGTTTGACAGTGAATTAAAACCTTATCTCTGAGTTTGATGGGAGATTTTTTGAGCTAATTAGTCACTTTCTGAAAACATGTTTGAAACATGATTTAAATGGGAAATCAATCTCCACGGTTTGTTTTTCACAAGCTTTACTGAACAATGAAAAGTATAAAGAAATCAAAATAAAGAAATCAAAAGTATAAAGAAACTAAACTCCCATAGAAATAGCATTATGCAAACGATATTTTTATCACCAATTTATTTTAAGAGAAATATATCATTTTGCTTAGCAACCAAATTAAATACAATATATTTATACAGCAGACGATTTTATTAAAATTTTTCCGATTTAAATGTACATTTTATCGGATTGCATTTTTACGGGATTATATCAATTAAGACCTTCAGGTTTAAATATTAAGGGAAAATTATTGGTATTTTCAATTTCTTATGCCATCTGTTTTATTTTGACAAATATTTTACAAACTCATACGAATATACCGTGTATAAATCATATATTGTGTTAACCAATTGTTGAAACAGAATAATATTTGCACTCGTATATCTTCTAATACCATTTTAGAGCTTCTATTTTGGCATATATTGATCTAATTTCATATTTTTTATACATTTGTTTACAAATGGTACCAGAATGTTTCATTCTTCAAATATGCAAGTGAAGATAATTTTGTATGGCAAGAACAGATATTCTTATACTTTTTTTAGGAAAATTAAATCAAATATTTAATAAAATGATTTAAATAACAATATCATTTAGAATACTATAGGAATTTGCACATATTGTTAATTTTAATTTTCTTTATAGTATACATTTGTACGAAGAACGGGTATACTGCTTGTCTACAAAATAATCGTTTAACGTATTTTTGTTTTTAGACAATACAGAAACACTCCGATAAACTAGAAGACAGGATTTTGCAGACTTATAATATCGACTACAAGACAGAACCTAAAGAAACAAATTTTTGATTCCCTTCCCCTGTGGACGAGAAAAAATGAGGGGTTTTAAAAAGCCTTCCGGCTTTCCAAACATTGACATAGAAAACTGAATTGACCTAGAAAACTGAATACTTGTACACTAGTATTACTGACCACTGGATAGAGTCCTTCGGAGCCGAATTTTTGATACCTTCCTACAGGGACATAAAAACGAGGTTTAGTAAAAAATCGCTCCAGGCTTTAAAAGCCAAACAATCACCTAAAAGATCAAATATATCAGACACACTTATAGATTTATCTACGAAACAAAAACCTAAGGAGTGGGATTTTCAATTTTTCCCCTAGATAATGAAAATGGGGTGTGTGTGGATAATTAAGGTTGAGGCTCCTCTATATACGAGCTGACTCGTCAAGCATATTGAAGCCCACCGAGGCCGAAAGCGTAATCCATTAGCATTAGCTCTATTTGTATTTTCACTTTAGGAAGTACTATTGAAATAATTTTTTGTGGGTGTTCTGCACCAAACTGTTCTAAACATACTAGAAAAAGGTTTAGGTAATTTCGCTTTCCCGGAAATGAAGAGGGAATGAAAAAAAATGGCTTATAAATAGTTCGCAGAGTCATTGGATACCCGGTATAGGAGTATACTTGTGAAAGCTAAATTTTACACTATTGTAATTGAAACTTCTAATTTTATATAAAGTATTTATTTTAAACACTCATTTTATAATTTCGGTAACTGTAGTATGTATTATTACTGACTTTCATTTGTTATAGTCGTATCTTAGTAAACGGGGTTTGTAGTCCTGAATGTGTTATTCTCTCTTCCAAACTTAAAAGTATAATTGCTTCAAATTATATATATATTAAAGATTTATTCATGTTGCACCACTATCTTTCAAGTTTTGTACACTTTATTGCATTTTTAGAGTATAATAAACCACAAAATTGTTGAATCCCACTGTTAACAAACTGTCGCCAAGTGGAAATCTTACCATATTATAATAATTATGTAAACATAAGCTAAAATGGTAAATAAATCGAAATGCATTTATCACAAAAGATAATGAATGATCAAACAGGATATTTTTACTAAAAAGTAATAGAAATTATGTCTGAATGACTCGAATTTACTTTGAAATGGCACTGATATTTTCATCGCCAAGACACTAATTGGCACCAATCATTTGATGTAAACATTGGCGCTATGTTTAGATGATCCAGTTTAGAAGATTTCCTCAGTATTATCTTTTAAAGTACTTCAATTCTTTTGTACTAGACATAAAAAATATATTGTTTAAAATACAGATTTATATAATTTATTATTATTATTAAGATTTTAAATGCTGTATTTATTTAATCTGTACATCCACAGGTTTATAACAAAATTGCCCCTCTTTAAAATTTTAGTACCTTTAAAATTAAATAAACATTTTTATTTTAAAGTGCCCCCCCCCCCGGTTAATTCACACACTACTATGTATTATCATAAATATATATTTTAAAAACAACTTTTCATTATTTAATTCAGGTATTTCAAATAATTCAAGGTCTTTCTGAACTCATAATAAGACCATATTTTATTCTACATAATGTTAGAACTGTAACAGATGTAAAATAAAAATATACATCAAAGTATTTCATAAATTTTAATAAGACTAAATTTTTGCAAAAAAAAAGAAAAAAGAAGAAGAAGAAGAAGAAGAAAAATGTGCATCTATATTTTAATCTGCTTATAGAGTGAGAATCATATTTTTGATTCTTGTTAATAAGTGTCGCGTAATTACAACTATTACTTCAATCTAATTCATGCTTACAAAAATATAACTTAATTGTAAATTTGTTAAAATTATCAAATACCTGTAAAAATCAATATTTGGAGCACGTGTTTAAACCGCCAAATATGGTAACCCATGTATTTATAGAATCCTGACTGGGCTTCAATATTCTTGATAAGTCAGCCTGTAGTATAGGAATTCTAGTTAGGTCACAGAGAAACCCCCCCTCCCGGGGAAACTAGAGGGCTGAAACTTTGCATACTTATCATATCAACCACGTCCCAAAACCTAACAGGGCCAATTTTCAGTTAAGACTACTATTTTTAACTCTAAATGCCATTTCATGCATTGTTAAAATATAGAACACACTAAAAATGTCCAATCTATTTCTTTAAAAGTGTTACTTTCCTTGTCTTTGACAGACTTAAATGCTAATTCAATGTATAATAGCTTATTGTTTTATAATAAAGTTTTTTATATATTTTTAGTATTTTTAATATGCTTAGAGTCTAAACTAATATCGTTTTAAAGATACTTATCATATTCATCTGTTTATTTCGTTTTATTACATATTACTTGATAATATTTTTAACTTAACTATGAAAATTATATTATAACATACCGTTAGTAAATCCTCTTATAGTTTTTAAAAGCAGTCACTGCTATGCCTAAGCAATAAATTTTAAATGTCCTTTATAAAAAAAGGCGTAAGCAATGTGACAAGATTAAAGTTTTGGAGAAAAAGTACGCCCTTATAATATTTCCACTTTTTAATAAAATATGGAGTGACAGCTTGAGATGTGGAGGCCAAATGTATAATATCTCAGACTCACATCTGTAGCAAATATACTGTTATATTTCTTGCAATTGACATAAACTGCTATATTTCATCCTTATGAGTATACTATAAACAGGTTCAGATACCATATAAAATAACAGCAATAGTAAAATACTTAATTTTAACAATGGGGTACATTAAATTGTTAATTTTTACAACGAGTATATAATTAATACTCTTAATATTTTTCAGCAATAATGGCAATTTCAGCATGTAAGAAAATAATTATTTATAATGCAACAAAGCCATATTATAAGATACAAAAATGCATGTTACCTTAAAAGTGATAAATATTCCAAACACAATTGCACTTAAACATACAACTTGCCATAGCATAATTGATGAGTAAATTCAGTTCTATTTCTGAAAAATGTATATTTTCATTATGTGCGGATAATACATTATATAAAATGTGGTGATGGAGGGACATTAAAGATGTGATGATAAAATGTATATTTAGTTAAATTTAACTAATCTCTCTATATTTAATTACACAGTTTGAGATTCATTTTGTGGAAAAGAAAAACAAACGCAATAATCTACCGTCTAAATTTCAGGATGTTTACAGCTGCTACCTAAATATTACTGAAAGGCAAAACGTTATTTTTTAAGCTTAAGGTAATTATTAATAAGTAAAAACACTTTGTGTAAAAGATAACGAAAATTCTAACAACGTAATTAAGCACAAATAAATAAAACAAAGCAGCATACAGCTGTTTCAAGGATACGTTGGATTCCTTCGTCAACACATGAGCATGATAAGCCAACAAACCAGAAGTCAAAAATGTGAAATGGACACAAATGAAGAAACGGAGATATATATATTATATATATATATATATATACCCAAATCGTGGATTAACAGTTCACTTGAGAGGGCCAGTCAGGAATCAGAATGATGAACAACAAAGTCATTGTTTCTGTTGTGCTTTGGGGAAGTCCAAACTATGCTAGTTCTCTACTATGCTAGTTCTCTGTATGCTAGTTCTCTACTTCAGATTGGCTGGGATGTTCTTTATTCTGCTTTCTGATTGGCTCTCTCAGGTGACTATTAATCATGGTATATATATATATATATATATATATATATATATATATTCCTCTTTTTATTCATTTGTACCAATATCTTGCAATGAAGAAGGGGAACCTATCTTGCAATGAAGAAGGGGTGACTATTAATCATGGTATATATATATATATATATATATATATATTCCTCTTTTTTTTCATTTGTACCAATATCTTGCAATGAAGAAGGGGAACCAACGTATCTTCAAAACAGCTGTGTTCTGATTTACTTTATTAATTTGTGTTTAATTCCTTATTTGAGTTTTTTTCATAAAAATAATTGTTCTTCGTAAAATAATATTAAAATTTATTTTTATACTATTTCCAATGACTGGGGCACATGAACAAAATACAAAAGTAACAAACAACGAGTTTGACCGTTTACTTTATATACCAAAAGTTCAATTCACATCATGCATTTTCATTGAAATTTCGAATTCTTAAATCTTTCAGAAAACAATACTCTTTATATAGCTTTCAAGATTTTCTGTACTATCTTGAATTCGAAAGTAGATATAAACAAAAGGAGTAAATGCTATATTGACATTTTCTGGAATGCTAATAACCGGTATTCTTTCTTGAAAACTGATATAAGTCAGCAGTACATCTTATTGAAATCAAATAACATTTGTCAAAAAGAAGAATCCCTCCGTATAGTGTATAAACTTCACCGCATCTCTTACAGCAACTTTTACCTCAACTATTAAGCATTTTTTCTCTTTTGCATACTTAGTTCGTACAGTCATACGAATTTTGGGAAAAACCGTAAGTGTCAATCAGAAATGGAAATCTTGTGAACACCCACCCTACCCCCTCGGGAATTCAATGTTAATTCAATATCACTCTTGGTACAAGCTCTGTTTATGACTGATGCTGAGAAATATATGTTTCAAGGAAATTTATTTAACCAGAAGTGAAAAAATCCGGAAGTAGAAATCATTAGTGAGCTCCGACGTCCTCCGGAATTTAATGCTGTATTCATATCAGTCTGTTAGAACAGAAATCGATCTCACACCAGTTTATTGTGAAACAGCTTTATGTACGTTATTTATGTTTGTTGTGAGACAGCTTTATGTACGTTATTTATGTTTGTTGTGAAACAGCTTTATGTACGTTATTTATGTTTGTTGTTAGACAGCTTTATGTACGTTATTTATGTTTGTTGTGAGACAGCTTTATGTACGTTATTTATTGTGTTTGAAACGTCAGACAATACCTTCAGTCTCAATGACTCCTTTGACAACAGGCTGACCCAAAGGTCAGAAATACCATAAATTTAGGAGCATCAAGACAGGTGGGTCGAAGGCCTCTAAGTATAAGGTAGAGCAACGACATTGGGCAAAATGTTGGCCAATTGAGATGATGCTTGCAGCTTCGCCCTGAAGGCTACCAATAAGAACCAAAGAGGTGTTGTTTTTGTTGAGACCCAGACCATCCGACCTACCAGTAAGGTGTAAGGTAACTGTTTGGAAGGCCGGGAGGAGCCACCCAATTGAGACCGGAACCCAGAGGAGAAGGCATCCACAGGGACCGTATACCCTCCTTTCCTAACCACCAACCTCTCGGAAGGACTTACTGACCTACGTGTTTAAAGTGATCGAACTCCGCGTTAACACGGCGGCAGTTTTGACAGCGGAGGGAATCGAACCCGGGCCTATCGAGGACAATTCCTGCACGCTAACCACTGGGCTACCGCGCCCATCCAAAGAGGTGTTGTTGTTGAGACCCAGACCGTCCGACCTACCAAAAAGGTGTAAGTAACTGTTTGGACGACCGGTAAGAGCCACCCAATATAGATCGGAACCCAGTGGCATCCACAGGGACCGTACCCTCCTTCCCCTACTACCAACCTCTCGGAAGGACTTACGTACCCACAAGTTTAACGTGATCGTACTCCGCTTGAACACGGCGGCAGTTTTGGCAGCGGAGGGAATAGAACCTGGGCCTACCGAGTGCAATTCCCGCGCTCTAACAACTGGACTACTGAGCCTTCAACCAAAGAGGTGTCGAAAACACAGACCACTCGACTCGCTCAAAGGCATAAGCAGCAAATAGAGTGGCCGGAACCAAAGAGGTGTTGAAGACCCAACGACTCGTCGGCAAGGACTCGAGCAGCTATTTGGGCGGCCGGGGAACCAAAGAAGTGTTGTTGTTGAGACCCAGACCATCCGACCTACCAGAAAGGTGTAAGGTAACTGTTTGGACGGCCGGAAAGTGCCACACAATTCAGACCGGAACCCAGTGGGGGAGGCATTCACAGGGACCGTATCCTCCTTCCCCTACCACCAACCTCTCGGAAGGACTTACGGATCCACATGTTTAACGTGATCGTACTCCGCATGAACACGGCGGCAGTTGTGGCAACGTGCAAATCCAGCGCGCAAACCACCGGGCTACCGCACTCGAAATGGTCCAACAGCACGCGGTGTTCCCAAGTGATCACCCACCCAAATACTAACCGCGCCCGATGCTGCTTGACTTCGGTGATCTAACGAGAACCGGTGTTTTCACCACGGTAGGGCCGTTGGCCAACCAAAGAGATGTTAAAAATCCAGACCACACGACAGACCCGAAGGCTTACTGTAGCTTAATGTGTGGCCGGAACCAAAGAGGTGTGTCAGATCTCAGGCTAAAAAGAGGCTGCAACCACGAGATGATATTACTCAACTCCTACGAGAACAGTTAAGTTGAGTTGAGGCAGAGTTATGAAGCAAGGGATGAAGTAGTTACTAAAGTCCGAAACAGGAGGACAGAATGCCATGACGATGCAGTAGAGAAGTGTAAAGAGATGCAGTAGAGAAGTGTTACGCAAGTGTTGTAGAATGTTCCGTAGAGATTCCAAAAAGAATGGCTAGATCAATTGTAATACAAGTAGCAGTACGAGTTGGAGCCAAACAAGTACAGTTACTGCCAGTACGATACTGTGATGCAAGAATTGTTGCCTGTGACCAAAGCCGAAAGTGAAGGTATGTTCCCATTAAATATTGTGGAAAGTCTTAAGTACATTTTAGGCATTTTTAACTAATGGTCTCACATTTTCTCTCTCCAGAGGGAACAAAGGAATAATTGTTGTAATTGAATAATTAAGTGATCTATGTTGTTAATAAATGATTTATTTTTAAAGTTAAAATGGTGCAATTAATGGAGTAGTATTATATTAATTAATATTCCTTTACAGAACTCGCTCTAAAGGTAAACATTGAAGGGTTATCAGCGGCACAAAGCATAATTTAATGAGTTCCACGAATACGATAATTTACGATCATGTCAATTATATGTAGAATTTAAATGTTCTAAAATCCCAGCCTTAAGTTGTTTTTATTTTGTGCATGACACAGTCATCCTCTGATTTATTTTTATAGCCAATTTTAGGAAGTGGAAGTTTTAAGAAAAGTATTTGACCAGAGGTGAAAAAACTTGAACTGGAAATCATTCATAAAGGTCCTACCCCGTCTAGAATTTCATGCTGATTCCATGTCAATCATCATCTAAGGTATATTTAGAAAAATAGATGTTTAAAGAAAAATGTAAATTTTTGAATCAGAGGTGACATTGACAAACCGGTAGTGAAAAGCCCTAGTAAATCCCTAACACCTATCATAGTTCAATGTTA
This sequence comes from Amaurobius ferox, assembly GCA_951213105.1. Lineage (NCBI taxonomy): Eukaryota > Metazoa > Arthropoda > Arachnida > Araneae > Amaurobiidae > Amaurobius > Amaurobius ferox. Next base: position 47,002,279 of record OX578141.1, on the reverse strand, counting down.
AATCATTTTCATCATTATCTAAGCTCTGTCGTTAACCAATCCTGAAAAATAGATGTTTTAGGGAAAATTTTTCAACCAAAAGTAAAAAAAGAAGGAAAGTGAAAATTCTTAGTGAACTATGTTACCTCCCACATAATTTCATGCTGAATCCATATCAGCTATCATCTGAGTTATGTTTATATCCAATCTTGAGAAATATATGTTTCAAATAAAAGAAAATTTTTGATCCGGATATGGAAAAAGAACCGTAAGAGGAAATCTTTATTAAGCTCTCCCACCCTTTCCAAAATTTAATGGTGAATCCATATCAATCATTATTTAAGCTTTATCTACAGTAGATTCTGAGAAATAGATATTTCAAATCAATGTCAATTTTTTTACAAAAAAATATAAAAATATGGTAATATTTTTGCCACAGGCAACATTTTCTCAATTTCAGATAGTTGATTAAACTTAACTGTCTAAAAATATACATTGACAACTTACACAAATTGTTTTCCTTTAAAAATAAGGATGTTTAGGTATTTCAGGAAATGTATTAGAAATTTAATTTATGAATTTTTCAATTTCACAAACTTCTGTTATGTCTTTGAAACATTCTGAAACAGTCTAACGCATCGAATTGAATGAAATAAAATTTCAAAATTCGTTTCGCTAAACCTCACATTTGAGGAAATAGCAAGCTCTAGAATATTACATTTTATCTTTCAGACATTTGCTGTTTACTTTATTTTTACCTCTTAAAAAGGCGTTGTAGTCATATGCCTTTGGATTTCATTCCCTCTATCAGGTGAAACGGAAACACATTTTAAAACGAAATTTGTGGAAAGGGAAATATATTTTATCCTTTCCTATTCTTTTGTCAGTAGTAATTCAAATTCCTCTTCAATCAAAAAACGCAATTTTTATGATCAAATTATAATATATCGTTAAATTGCACAAAAGATATGGTTTGTATTTTAACAGAAGCTGAAGTACTTTATTTGAAATTAAAGTTTTATCCTGTAACAATTTTCTTCTTATGTACAAAGTACTTTAAATGAAAGTATCACTATTTAGGACAATCTTCAGAGAGAACTAGTAGACTAAATGCTCTCAAATTCGGTGATTACACGAAACGAAACCAATGGGAAGATATTTTAAGGATCATTAACTGAAGTGTGGCTCAACTCGACTTTCTCATACCAAAATCCAATTTAGTATCGTGTTTTTTCTTTTGGGGGGGAAGTGGGGGATCGAATTTTAAAAGAAAATTATTGAAAAATCGGTATCATGGATCCAAATGATTACAACTATAGTGTGCTATCCTTCACTTTAAAGGGCTAGAAAAAATATTTTGATTGATACCATACTTGACAATGTACCCTCCGTGGTGGGGGTAACTTGACCCCCGAAGGGGCTGCTGACGTCAAGAACATGTTGTTGTTTACAAATGCTGGTCGTTTGGCTACTTGGCCTTTAGGCAGCAAGATCTTCAGTATTTCTGAATGATTAAGTTAAAAATTAGTAGTGCAAGGCACTCGTCCAAATTTTTTCCAGGCATAGGCTGCCCTAGGTCACATAAAATACAATCCGGGAAAGCAGCAATTCCAATTCGATGGAGATGAGCCCTGACACAGTCATGACCAGTCATGAGCATGAACTTGGAGACTGCTTCTCGTCGAAGAGCCCCTGGATTGACTGAAATGTTCTGGCTGAAGACGCTCCATGACTTTTCCTTTGATGTCTCCAGAGATTCTGCCTCAATTTACTTATTGTGTAGCATTTTAATGTACAGTTGTGCTGAATGGAAAATCACAGGCTTTAAGAATCTCTGCTTGACCATATCACCCTTTTTAAGTCCGCTTTTTCATTTCCTGATACTCCGCAATTCGCAGGCGCTCACTATAATTGAGATTCTGTGCGTTAGGTCTTTTAAAAGCGCCCTGATCTCTTGAATCCGGATAGCATTGTTTCTTTGGTTGCCGGAAATTGCCTGGAGAGTCAAACTAGAGTCCGAGAGGGTAACAGCTCTGTTGAATGAAGAAGGACAAAGTGCGAGCTGTTGCAATGCCACATAAATTGCCTCGATCTCCCCATCAAAGAGTGTTGTAGAAGCTCCAACAGGTAAGTAAAAATCCAAAAGTATGCAAGAGACTACAGCCATCGGTATAAATATGCAATCATTTTTCAAAAAGCTTGGAGTGCGGCAAGAGCTGTAGTAGATTTAGCGTTACCCAGGGTGCACCACGTGGAGGCCTACTACTTTACATCCCGTCACAAATATAAAAAGATTGTATCGCGACTTATTTTCACAACGATGGATGAAGCCTCGTGATCATTGAATTATAGCTAAACCCTTTTATGTCAAATTTTGTCCTACGCTGCCTTGTCAAAAATTATAAAATTTCGAATAAATTTTGAAGTTCTCATTCGAATTAGAAAAAAATTATATCTACTTCTAGAATTTCCAATAACAAAGCTGGATATGAAGTTTCGTGAAAATCCATTAATAATTGTGGCCGCTATCGTGTATACAAAAAATCGACCACAGACGTACATACATACAGACAGACATCCCTCCAAAAATAGTCAAAACGTGTTCAGGAATTCTTAACAAAATATTTTCATTAAAATCTCAAATTCGAACATTTTCGTGAAAACAATACTTTCTCTATACTATATTACATAGTGTAGGAAAGTAAATATAAATATTTTAAAACTGTGAAAAAAGTAAAAATAAACCAGAGTCACAGCAGATATTACTGACTACCACAGACATACAAGTAGACAGACGGACATTATTCTAAAAATAGTGAAAACGTTTTCAGGAAGTCTTAAAGCATATATTGGCATCACATTCGCGAATCAAATTCATGAAAACAATACTTTCTCTATACTATATTACATAGTATGATAAAATAGAAATGATTAGTTAAGAAATGACCGACAGGCAAGTACGGTACTATAAACAAAAGGAAATAACATTAATGTGAATTATATTTTGTATAATATATAAACAACTTAAAATGCTGAGTAAGAGTTATAAAAAGCATACAAGTGTTTCGTAAACATGTGATGGGTTTTCTTATTCAATACAAGGGTGTAAATAAGTTCCAACTGAATGATCAATCAAAAAATTTATAAAAACCGGTATTGTACACATAAATGCAATTTTAAACGGTTCATTTTCCACTATCAGTTATTTTTTATTAATTATTTGTCAAAATATCTTCCCCTTAATCTTGCTAATGTAACCACAAAGTTTTAGGTGATATTTTTCACTAAATCTGTCTGCAGATTTCTCTCAACAGAAATACCTGTACGTAACCTGCTCTGAGTGACGTGAAAACAATAATTATGTGTTTTAAAAATATCGTATGATTTTTAAAATTTATTTGGACAGTATTTTTATTTGTTTATTATTTATGTATTTGCACAAAGTCACATACTGCATGTATTCATAAAGTATGTGGTGATGAAATGACTAATTTGCTAATTAAGCTATTTGCTTATGTGTATTTTACTCATTTCATAAAATAGTATGATGCATCCAGTACCTTTAATTGTGTTGATTGTGATGCATTTCACAATCACATACTATCCGGTACGCATAAATGTTACTTTATACCATTGTCATTCACCTGTAAGTCATTTTAAAATAATTTTTATTTTCCTACATACATGGTATAATGTATAGTGAAAGTATTGTGATAGAGTCGAAAACTCGAATTCGAGTTTTTGACGGAAGATCACGTTTCTAGTATACCTGAACGTGAAGGTATTTAGGGGATGTGTGTATGTTTGTGTGTGTGTGTGTGTGTGGAGACGACATCTCACGAACGAATGGAGCGTTTCGAACAACATTGGGAGCAAAATTACAATCAGCGAATATTGGAAGTTTTTTGATTTTAAACGCAATCGAATGTTCGGAGACCCCTAAATTTTCGAACGAAATTTAAAAAATATCTTCAAAATATAAAAACCTTAAAAATATTACGTAAATATACATTTTACGTAATATACATGCATGTTACGTAATATACATATATTTTACGTAAATATATATTAGAAAACGATTGACATAAAGTATAGAATGAAAATAATTTGAAATGTGTTCACATTTAATATGTAATATTATACGATACATTTATTAACACCATACTCGTGGATTTAGTTCGTTCCATCCCAGAAAGAAAATACTGTGTAAGAGTTTTGTATTTCAACACCTAGAAAATCGCAGTCATCTATATAAATAAAACTGAAAATATGTCTGTTTGTTTATTTGTGTATTTGTTTCATCGTCACGGGAGGACGACTCACCGAATTGGATTAAATGTTTTGAGTAGACTTGGAATAGCCCAACTTAAAATTTAGTCCATGTTTTGAGTTTCTAGGACCAGAAGTTGTCCAGATATTAATTAAAAAACGCACAATTAAACCTTCGATAGCACTATGTAGACGATATTTTCCCAACCAATTTAGTTGAAGAAAATGATATCATGTCGCTTAGCAACGGATTTAAATTCAATGTCTTTTTGCGGCAGACGATTTTTATTAAATCTTTTCCGATTTAAATAAAGATATGTATATAAAATAAATTTCATAGATATTGTATTTTTGACTAGATTATATCAATTGCGGTCTTTGGGTTTAAACATTATTATTATTGATATTTTCCGGGATTATCGATTAGGGGATTATTTTTATTTTGACAAATAGTTTAGAAACTCATGTGTTGTAGTACGGGTAATCTTTACGGGGGTTATTGATATTTTTAATTTATTACGTCATCTGGTTTATTTTAGAAAAGATTTTTGAAACTCATATTGTAATACAGGTATTATTCTATCACACGGGCATATCTTCTAATCTACGACAATATAAGTAGTACAGGCAAACCTTTTCATACAATTTTAGCGCTTTCATTTTTACATATATTGGAATCAGTTACGGTCTTCGGGTTTAGAGGTTACGAGATTATTGATACTTTCAATTTATTACGTCATCTGTTTGATTTTGGCAAAGATTTTAGAAACTCATATGTTATAGTACGTGTAATCCTCTACTAATACACCGGTATATCTTTTAATATTCGAGAATATAAGTAGTAAGGATCCCATAAAATTTTAGCGCTTTTATTTTGCATATATTGATTCAATTTCACATTCTTTGTAAATGTGTTTACAAATGGGACCAGAATGTTTTATTCTTCAGATCTGCCCGTGAAGATAATTTTGTATAGCGGGAACACAGATTCTAAAACTTCTTTTTAGGAACATTAAATAAAATATTTTAATAGAATATTCTGATTAACAATGCCATTTAGTATACCATAGGAATTTGCTCATGATTGTGAATTTTAAGTTTTTTTTATATTATATACTTCGTACGAAAAACGGGTGTACTGCTAGTTTATATATAGGAAATGCTCTTCTGTCCGTCTGTCTGTAACATTTGGAGATAAATTTGAAGAAAATTGCGACTCATTCAGCAAAATATCACTGACTTGGCGATATGTCGCCGCAGATGGACGAAAATATCATTAAAATTGTAAAAATGATGCTAAGTTAGCGAAAATGACGCCAAATCGATGTATTAATTATTAAAATGTTTCTTATTACGGATGCTATCAATATTGATAATTATCAATCTAGAATTGCGTGAAAGACAAATTCATTGAGTACTTTGAAATAGGTTTACTTGTTGTCATTCGGAAAAGGGCCAAATATACAATTTATCATTATAAGCATTGTGCCTTAGATCTTAGACATTATTTTTCCAATATAAAAGAAGTAAACTCATTGCATTATATAAGGAAAGTCATGTACTGAGCACATCTTGTTTTTTAACTACCAAAATCTTTTCCTAGTGATCTTTTTAGTGTAACCACCAAGTTTGAGGTGATTTTGTCCACTAGTTCTTTAAATAGATTGTTCTCAAAAGGGACACTTTAATTTGAGCACCTTATATGTTCTCACAATTCAAAGGTTTATAATACATGTTATAATTTTTATTATGTTTATAATTTACAGCAGTTATGATGTTTTAAGCAGTTACAGCATAATTAATGATAATTTACAGCAGTAATTATGTTTATAATTTACATTCATGTCCAAAAGTTAAGCATAGCTGCTGTTTATGTGAAAATTTCAGGAAATCTACATCAGAATTTAAAGAAACGCGGTATGCGGATGTAATAGGGCTATAGAAAAAGAAAACAATGCAAAACAAGAATAATAACGAATTTTATTATCCAAAGAAAAGTGTTGAAAGAAAAAGGGTCATAATACGAGTGTCAACCTCAGTGAAACAGAATGATTAAAACAATGTGATGCTGCAGTTTAATATTTTGTGTGAGAACTTCGGATAGCCCCGAATGCTGCACATCGCTTTCTCATTCTTTCGATGAGCGTTTGGATGAGTTGAGTGCTCAAAGAGTTCCAAGCCTCACGGAGAGCAGTTTTCAATTCCAGAAAGGAGTTTGGTAGGTAGCGAAGGGCTTCCAGTTGTCTCCCAAGCATGTCCCACACATGCTCTATTGAATTTAGATCAGGAGAGTTGGCAGACCGCTGCAAGTGTGCTGGATATCTTCAGTTTGAAGAAAGTCGTCAAAGAAAGGCCTCACGGTGAGGAGGCGAATGAATATGAAACCAGGACCAACAGTACCTCAAAACAATCGAACGGTAGGCTCGAGGACTTCGTCTCTGTATCTTTGACCGGTAACCGACCCCGTGTCAAAAATGTGGAAGTTTGTGCGGCCGTTCATCATGATGCCTGCCCAGACTACGACTCCCCCAAACGGAAAACTATGTTTTTCCGTGATGTTTCCCGGTTGAAAACGCATTCCACGTCCTCTCCAGATCGTGGTACGACGATAATCAGTGTGCAGGCTAAACCTGGACTCGTCACTGAACATGACATTGCCCCACTGCTGTCCACTCCACTGCTGATGTTTTAAAGTCCACTGTAAACGCGCGCGTTTCTGTGTAGACGTCAGGAGGATATAAACTTCTGCTCGTCTGGCATAGAGCCCAACGTGTCTGAGTCTCCTGTAAACAGTTTGTCTCGAAACAGTGACTCCTGTGGCGGCTACAAGTCTGAACCCAGCTGTCTGGCAAAACCGTTCCTCTGACGTCGCGCAGTTCACCAAAAATCGGTCTTGCCGAGCGGTTGTTACCCTTGGCCGACCTGGTACTGGTCGTCGGGTAACATCTCCAGTGGTTTGAAACCTTTGCCACAGTCTGGAGATCACACACTGAGGCACATTCAGAATTCGAGACGCTTCGGTTTGGGATCGACTGGATTCCAGCATTCAAATAATTTCTCCCATCAAAAACATGTCCAGTTGGCATCTTTGTAACATATTTCGTCTATTTTGATTGTTAACAACGCTCCGTATCACAGCAATTGCGAAATTCTGCCTCAACTGGCCATGCCGCTCGAGGCCGTTTTATACTCGTTCCGACGTGTACCGGTGCTTTGCACATGTCGACGTCGACTGAACTATTTTGCATATGCGCAATGATTTACCTTCGTCCCACGATTTTCCACAACTGATTGTGAACCATTGTATCAATATTAACTCTGAATTTTTTGCATTTTACGAATTATACTTAACTTTTGGGCATGAGTGTACAATGGCAGATGAAGAAATGAACCATGCAATTTAGTACAATGATGCCGTTGGTCTGAAAGTGACCGAAGTACGGCTATAGCTACTTCGGTGGGTGTTGGCCGGCGATTGGAACCGATAGTCTTAACCTTTCCTATTCCTGCATAGCACGCGAAACTCACAATACACATGGAACATTACCTATGAACTGGATTCAATGGATGACCAGCAACTCTCACAGACGTTTTACAGCTCCTGAAACTCACATTGTGGCGTAGTGGTAGCGTGGTTTTATAGTCACAGCCAAATAACTCTCGAGTGACTTCAATTCTTTATTTATTTACAGCAATTAGGTAATATACAATTTAGGTTACAAATGTATCCAAATCTGATGTGAGGCGAATAGTCCGCTGAGGTCACTCTGACGTGTTCAAGAAAATGTCCACATCAATTTCCAGTGGAAAGTCTATGAGAGGTAATTCTCTAACTAGGTTTCAAGATGAAACTGACGTAAGTCCACGATGCGGTGACGTCCTGTCACGACAATATGCTAGACCCGGGTGGTCTGAATTTTAGACTAGCGGTAGTCTATCTGGATCGAGTCCTACTGGGCCCTCGATCTCTCTTCCGTTCCGTCCTTAGGTCAGGAACTATCGCAGAAGACTTCTGCTCAAAAACCAATAGTACAGGGCCTATGCCCGAGAAGCACTCTCTTTCCAAAAAGACGAGCTCTCTTGTCGAAGATCAGATGTTAACTGGTCTCACAAAAACTGCTCCGGTCGCCCTCAGAAAAAGAGCCACCAGGGGACAATTTACTCTCTATTTTTTTATTGGATCTTAATATCCGTGATGTCATTTTTCTTGAGTCTCATTTGTCCGGAGACTCGTGCCAGTAAGTCTAGGGGACACTCCCCTCACGTCTGGAGCTAACGTCCACGCGATCACTCAAGGCGGTTCATGCCAGCTTAGCCTTTCTTTTTAACTGTCAATTTTCCAGACATGGTGGCGCGGGATTCGCGACGTCCATTGTTCTGGTGACCTCTGGTGTCTTTAACATTCAAAGGGTCACAGGTGTGCCCGGTCTGGAATTCTAAGCCCCAATTCCAATTCGGGGGGGGGAGATTTAATTACAGCTTCATTTGCTGAATTAATTTAATTCGGCACAATCCCTCCCCCCTTAGGGAGATTTTGTCTAGCAGGCAAAATCTGTAAGGCAAAGGGTTAGACATGGTTCACCTGACAACATCATTGGAGGCAACAAGGATTAAAATAAAACAAAAAAAATTAATATATACATAACACAATTCCTACAAAATTATAAAAATATATACAGCACAATTCCTACAAAAATTATAAAAATATATACAGCACAATTCCTACATAAATTATAAAAATATATACAGCACAATGTAATACAGTTTTTTCTAATCTGGCAGCATTCTGCTCAGACAGTCTGCATGTCCGATATCCTTTCCAGCCCGGTGAATGATCTGATAGTTAAAAGGCTGTAGAGCTAGGGCCCATCTCATCAATCTAGGGTTCCGACCAGAATTTGTCTTAAGGAACACTAATGGGTTATGATCGGTTTCGATTGTGAACTTTTGACCATCAAGGTAATGTCGCAGCTTTTTTATTGCAAAAATTATGCCTGCGCATTCCTTCTCCGTGGTTCCAAACCTTTGTTCCGTTGTCGTAAATTTCCTACTCAAATATAATATTGGATGGTCAGTATTATCCGCCCCCTTCTGAGCCATTATTACGCCCAGCCCTTTTAATGACGCGTCAATTTGAAGGATAAACTCCTTAGTGAAATCGGGTGCGTATAACACAGGCTTTTCTGTCAGTTTTGTTTTAAGCTCGTTAAAAGCACTCTCGCACTCTTCCGTCCATACTATCTCCTCCTTCCTATTCTTTCCTTTCAGTGCCCGAGTCAGAGGTTCGGCAATAATTGCGTAATTACGTATATAGCGTGCGTAATAACCACTAAGGCCTAAAAACTGCCTGATTTGGGTTTTATTTCGGGGCGTCCGAAAATCTAACACCGCTTTAATTTTCGCCTTGGTCGGCGTCCTTTGACCGTTCCCTACCATGTGTCCTAAGTATTTAACACAACTCTGTCCAAATTTGCATTTGGCAGGTTTTATCGTTAGTTTGGCAGAAGCGATTTTCCTCAAAACAACATCCAGGTGTTTTAAATGTTCATCCCAGGTCTCTGAGAAAATGGCAACGTCGTCCAGGTACGGAACACAAAACTCCTCACAACCCTGTAACAATTGTGCCATGAACTTGGAGAAACAATAGGGGGCGTTGACTAAACCGAACGGAAGCACTAACGGTCGGTACGTTCCGAAGGTCGTGACGAACGCGGCTAACCTTTGAGCTTTAGGGCTTAAGGGGATCTGCCAGTACCCCTTGGTCAGATCAATTACCGTAATGAACTTCGCTGACGACACCTTCTCTATTCTATCATCCATGTTAGGTAGCGGATAATATTCTGTGCGAATAATTGAATTTAACCGCCTGTAATCGACACATAATCTCGGGTCCTTTCCTGGACTTTCCACTAGGATTATGGGTGAAGTATAATCCGACTCTCCAATCTCAATGATTTTTAATTCCAGCATTCTCTTAATCTCCCGTTTCACAATATCGTTCTGTCTCGGGGACGTCCTATACGGTTTAGAGCGCACGGGTTTATTACTTATAAGTTCGATATCGTGCTCTATTAAATGCGTTCTGCCTGGATCATTTGAAAATAGATTTTCATGCGATTTCAGTAATTTCCTCAATTCTTCAATCTGTTCTGAAGTGCACTTTTCTCGTAACGCACTGTCCGTGACGATTTCCTCGAAATCAAAAATGTTGGGATTAGCTACGGGATATGAAATATCCAACTCCGAATCCTTCGTTTCCTCTGCAACATTTTCGCTTATTAAAATATTCACGCACTCCACGCGCTGGTGATATGGTTTTAATAAATTTACGTGGTACACTTGTACCTTTTCAGATTTCCCTGGCATCCTTACAGTGTAATTTGTCTCGGATAATTGTCTCTCAATAGTCCCGGGACCTATCCACTTAACGGCTAATTTATTCGGCCGGTGCTTCGCCAAAACCAAAACCTGATTCCCTGCCTTAAATTCTCTTTTAACGGAACCCTTATCATAATACTCCTTTCGTTTTATTTTGTTATCTGTCTCCGTTTCCGAAGCCAGCTGCTGACAATGCCTTAATCGGTTTAAAAGGTCAAATACATAATCCGTGACCACATCATCTGTTATCGGCTCACGCGCCCACTGCTCGAACAATAGAGTCTCCGGTGTCCGAAGGTTCCTGCCGTGAACTAACTCGGAGGGACTAAATCCAGTAGATTCGTGGGTGACATTGCGTAATGCCAGCAAGACTGAGGGCAAATGTCGCTCCCATTCAGTACCGGTTTCGGCACACATTGCACGCAAAAGTCTTTTAATTGTTCGGTGAAATCTCTCGACTGGATTTGACTGGGGGTGATAAATAGAACTATGGGTGGTTTTCACTCCAAACTTTTCGAAGAACGTCGTTGTCAAGTTGCTAGTGAAATAGCTTCCATTGTCCAATTGGACTTCCCTGGGGTACCCAATGCGGCTAAATAACAACAACAAAGCATCCGTCACGTTCTGCGAGCTTACCGTAGATAGAGGTATAGCTTCAGGATATTTAGAGGCTATGTCAATACAAGTTAGGAGGTACCTATTATTTTTCGAAGATACCGGCAGCGGCCCTACGGTATCTATGTTTATTTTTGAAAATATTTCTGAAATCACAGGCACAAGTTTAAGTGGGGCTTTTTTCTTTTCTAATGATTTCCCCACCCGCTGACATGCATCACAAGTTTTTACCATTTCTTCGACGTTTTTAAAGCATTGAGGCCAAAAATAGTGTCTCAAAAGCTTATCCTTGGTCTTAGTAGTTCCCATGTGCGAACCAAAACCTTCATGACAAAGACTTAATATTTTTGATCTATACTTAGTGGGAATCAACAACTGTTTCCTAACTAACCCTCGGTGATCTGTTGATTTTCTGAACAGTAATTCGCGTTCAATTACAAATTCCGACGTTTTATTTTGCTCTACCTTTTCCCAGAGAGACTTTAAATTTGGGCATTTTTTCTGTTCCTCTAAGAATTCAGTAGCGTCTACGTTTATCAATTCTTGCGTAGGGTATGGTTCAACAGGAGGTAAATCAATCGGTTCTTCTAGCCCATCTATTAATTCTTCACTTTCCGCCACATTTGCGGGTTCTGACTCAATCAATTTTAATTTTTCATCGAAATTTCCTTTATTTCCCGTTTCCGCGCTCTCTTTTGGTTCTTCGGTCGCTTTTTTAGATTTGCTTTGACTCCTCGTAATCATAGCATTAATTCTTTGGGGGTTATCCTTATTTAAGTCGATTAATTCCTGACTTGAGTTCCCCAACAGATAGTGATTCATTTCCACTGATTTGCCCACGATGGCTGCTTTGGTTCGAATGGTTCCGAATTCAGTGCTTTCCAAAATTACACGAGCTAGCGGTAGACACATAAAATCATTTCCTAAGGGTTGCTTTACCCACACGGTCTCCCCTGTAAAATCTTCGGGTTTTACTAGATTGATGGACGCAAGATCTATGCTACTTCCGCTGTCACGAAGTATAAGCGTATCTATGGAATTCACTTTTGCCCGGCTTAAATAGGGTTTAAATGAAGCATTAAAATGGTCGGTCATCTCTAGATTATTTACAATCTCCGCGCCCCTTTTTGATTCGGTACAGTTCGTACTGATGTGTCCGATTTTCCGGCAGAGATAGCACGTCACACTTTTCTTCCGCTCGAATTCCCTCGTTCTCCAATCGTTATTTGTTTGATTAGCACTCGACCCATTTTTAGGCACGTTCCTATTTACATCCACCCTTTTCCCAGCTTGGGTTTGTTCGGTTGTTTTTGGGCGGTCTACAAATTTCCTTTCGGGAGGTTTAAAAATTTGGGGTTTCTTTATAAAACGTCTAGATGCCTCATAATCATCTAATTTCTTTGCTAGTTCGCTTGGTCTGTTAATTATCGATGAAGTGTGGTCCCCAATTATCGATGAAGTGTTCTTTCACTTCGGCCGACACGCGTCTTTTTATTTGGTCCGCCACCATCAATTCTTTTAAAGATTCAAAATCCTGAACCTCTATTTCTCTTAGCCATCCTTCGAAATATGCCCGTAACTCAAAAACGAGGTCTTTCCAGAGCTCTCCTTCTCGTTTTTTATGTGTTTGGAATTTGGTCCTAAGGGTCTCTGAGTTAAGTTTAAATCTTTCCATCAGTACCGACTTAATATGTTCATAGTCATCGACTTTATCTTCGGGCTCCCTAATTATAATTTCGGCGATCTCAATCGGTATCAAACTAAGTAATTGAGTTACCCATTCCTCCTTATCGATCCCATTCTTACGAGCTTGACGCTCAAATAAAGTCAGAAATAGAGCCATATCCGATTTTTCGGGTTCATATTTCTGCATTACAAATTTTAGATTTCTAGGGGGTCTCGCGCACTCATGACTCGACGAGGCCAAGCTAATCGTTTCCCCACTTTGAGCCAAACGCAACTTTTCAAGTTCGTATTCCCGTTCCTCTCTTAATTTTTCTGATTCCGAGGATTCATGTCGTTCCTCTATAATCGTCTCTAACATGGCCTTAACACTTGGTTCGTCAAAATCTGGACTCTCTTGAATTTTTTTAACAAGGTCGATTATTTTTTCATCTTCTCCCAACTCTAGACCTAATTCTACAACGAGGCTTTGAAGGTCAGTTTTTTTATGTCTTTTTAAAAACGCCATTTCAAATAATTCGTGAATTCACGGGGAATCACTACACAATGCCACAATGCTTTAATTATAACAATAATCCAATTTTTAAAACGTCCCTTTCCAAAGGTCAATACACACAGTACCTATAATTTATCCCACAATACACTAATCCCTCTTCCTTACTTCCCAGCTTAACAATAAGACTCTCAGCTGAAGAAGGGGAGAATTCCTTTCAATTGAAACTGCCTGGGGCGTGTCTAGCACGGCTTAACTATCCCCACAGCTCTAAGCCTCTAAGGATTATAACACACAATAACACATCTATCTCCTGACTAGCAATGGTTATACAATTTACATTAAATAAAACTATTAGTTGCAATAACACTTTACAAGATTTTATCTTGGTCATTCAATTATAATTATTGGGATACTTATGCCAGAATTTAGTTAAGTTTAAATGCAACTTCCAACACTATACAATATGATTGTATGGCATTAATTTAAATTAACTTAATGTAGACATATATAATAACATTTTGCCAAAAAAATATTTTACTAAACTGGAATATTTTAAAAATTTCCTAGAACACAGACTTGCATACCATTTGACAGTTACGCACATACAACAATTTAATCTGGTTCTTAATTAATTTAGCTAATTTTCACAAATTACAAATTAATCTAATTCCACCAAAATTTTGTTTGCCTCCAAAAAAATGAGTCAGGCTTACCTTGTCTGAAGACCCTCGCTCTGCGTCGATGTCACTCAGCTCAATGATGATGCCGTCTCCTCTGACGTAATCTTTCACCACAGAGGATGACTCGCAACGGTTTCAGAAGGGATGTGGCACTCGCTCCTGGACGGGATGTCCTCTTAAAGTCTTGGACGGGATGTCCTCTTAACTCTTGGACGGGATGTCCTCTTAAACTCTTGGACGGGATGTCCTCTTAATCTCTTGGACGGGATGTCCTACAGCTCCAGTCCGCAGTGGTCCGGTCTGTTTACTTGCTTCAACTTCTTGATGAAGTGTGGGCCTGTCGTCTTTAATTTGACGATCGATTTATCCAACTCAGCTGCCACCAAAATGGCTGTGGCGTAGTGGTAGCGTGGTTTTATAGTCACAGCCAAATAACTCTCGAGTGACTTCAATTCTTTATTTATTTACAGCAATTAGGTAATATACAATTTAGGTTACAAATGTATCCAAATCTGATGTGAGGCGAATAGTCCGCTGAGGTCACTCTGACGTGTTCAAGAAAATGTCCACATCAATTTCCAGTGGAAAGTCTATGAGAGGTAATTCTCTAACTAGGTTTCAAGATGAAACTGACGTAAGTCCACGATGCGGTGACGTCCTGTCACGACAATATGCTAGACCCGGGTGGTCTGAATTGTAGACTAGCGGTAGTCTATCTGGATCGAGTCCTACTGGGCCCTCGATCTCTCTTCCGTTCCGTCCTTAGGTCAGGAACTATCGCAGAAGACTTCTGCTCAAAAACCAATAGTACAGGGCCTATGCCCGAGAAGCACTCTCTTTCCAAAAAGACGAGCTCTCTTGTCGAAGATCAGATCTTAACTGGTCTCTCAAAAACTGCTCCGGTCGCCCTCAGAAAAAGAGCCACCAGGGGACAATTTACTCTCTATTTTTTTATTGGATCTTAATATCCGTGATGTCATTTTTCTTGAGTCTCATTTGTCCGGAGACTCGTGCCAGTAAGTCTAGGGGACACTCCCCTCACGTCTGGAGCTAACGTCTACGCGATCACTCAAGGCGGTTCATGCCAGCTTAGCCTTTCTTTTTAACTGTCAATTTTCCAGACATGGTGGCGCGGGATACGCGACGTCCATTGTTCTGGTGACCTCTGGTGTCTTTAACATTCAAAGGGTCACAGGTGTGCCCGGTCTGGAATTCTAAGCCCCAATTCCAATTCGGGGGGGGGGGGGAGATTTAATTACAGCTTCATTTGCTGAATTAATTTAATTCGGCACAACATCTTTAAAAACATGTGTCTAGGTAATTGCTTCCTGTATTTGCCGTTAACTTTTCACTGCACACAACCTCTTGAGAACCACCATGATAACCGATCTGATGTAAACTTTGATTCTATTCCAATATAGAATCATACCTTTCATGGCAAGCCTCGTGATTTGTCCGTTAAACTGGAAGTCGTAATAAGCTCTAAGTAAACAGAAAAATCGTACTTTAATGCAAATAAGGGAATGGTTAACAAACTGGTTATCGTGACCTCACAATTTACATATTTTAAATATAATGATATAATTAGATTTTTCTCCTCAATAATAAATATAATTTTTACCCCGGATTAAAATACTTTATCACTTAGTTAAGGGTAATCTTGATTTTCTGAACTATTTTGTTAGAATAGATGTCGATTTTGGGGAATAATAGTTTTCTGTTGAATAGTCACCGATGTTACTTTGTTGAAACAAATGAAACCAGAACTCTAACTTCAACTCAAACACGAAAAAAACAGAGTTGTTCAATTCAATTGTCCTTTCCTTAGTTTTGTTACTTAACAATACTAATTATACAAATAGAGTATTTGATATTTGTATACTTATATAAATATCTGCTTTTTTACAATTTCTTCTAAATTTTGATATTCTTGCCATAAAAGTTCAATTTCAAATATATATTTTTTCCTTGGAAATTACTTTGAAAACCATAGTCTTATACCACTCTCCTAATTAGTTTCTCCTAAGACTAATCCTCTTAAGATTTAATTCCTACTTGTTACTATTCTCATTTTGCAAAAGGAATTCTCTTCCATTCTTGTAACCTACGGTTTGAGTTTAAAAGTGAATCCTGGGATTTATCTGTTTTGAAAGCTGGATAATATCAGGCTTAAATGTAACAAATGCTTGACTTCATTAGTGATAGAATGTGTGTTTAATCAGAACACTAATTAGATATTATACTTTCTAATACTCTAAACTTACACATCTTTATAAGAGCAAAATTAAACATGAAAACTTGAACTCAGTAGCGTAATGTGAGATTTTTTGACTGGAGAGGCTGAGAATTTGGCAAAAAATGTGGTTATACAAGTGAAATTTATATTGGATTTCGCATTTTGATAAGTTTTATTTCAATAAGTTTTATTTATTGGTGAATAAAATAAAATAATTTTGCATAAAAATGCAACGAGTGGATGAAATGCATGAGATTTTAAAATATTATCTATATAAAATGAATACATACAAGATATAACATTTTAAATATTTTCTTATTTCTAAATTAGATGAACTTTTACAATCATTTTATTAAGTATGAAATCATGGTCGCCCATAGGGGAGTCAAAAAGGGTAGAGGGTCACACTCCCCCTTGAACATCCAATATAACAAAGGCGAGCATCAAGCCAGTCGATGTTGTACATCATGTGCTTGAGTTTTACAGGCGCCTATGTATGAAGTAGAAGTGTATTAAAATATTATTAGCGAGTGATAAAAAAAATATATCAGTTTTGTAAATATAAACAGCTAGAACTAACGAAATAGTGCAATTCAAAGGAGTGCACTGAAAATGAGTGAGAAATATATTTGGAACATAAGCTTAGTTGAAAATCACTGTAGTCAACACCCAAGCAACTGTCCAATCAGCATCCTCTTCAGAGCTGAGAGCCCACGTAATCTTCTGCACATGCTACATATACAGAAAGGTTTACGAATTGCTATTTTTGATGTGGGGGTAAGTGCTCTTGCACAGGGACCCCGAAACGATGCATCTTGGCTTGACTGTAGTCAGTCAACAATTTTGTTAAACAATTTTGTATATTAATTCTTTACAAATATTATACTTTGAAAACTTAAAAATATCTTAACCACAATATGCTAAAAATCCACTAGAAAATTATCAATGCCTTTTGTTTAACTGAGATTCTCGTGTAACCGAATTTTTAAAAGGAAATCAGATTTATTCTTTCTAAAACTTCGAAGTACGCAAAAGAATGCTTCGCCATATTGTTGCTGTAATACTAAGTCTACTTCACAAACTACTGAAGTTTAATGGTAGTCATTATTATCGTGTTTCTTCGTCTGGATATTGTTTAAATTTGGGTGAATCTCATGTTATTCGTGGAAAATGCTTCATATATTTTTGTATTTCATATGACTTTTTCTGCGAAGAGTAATTAATAGAATTATGTTTGATCCAAAATGACGGATCCATAAGATTTGACCAAGAAATTTTCATTCATGAAACGTCACGTCCCATGTTTATAAAGGGGTGAAAATGGAGGATGAAATAGCCACACCTTTCTAGAAGCTAGCTTGTAGTTCTAGCTTATCAACCAGGGCGGATTTTAAGAATTGGGAAGTCCTAATACCATGCTTCTTTCAATGCACCGTAAAGGCTAGATGATTTCAGTTTCTAAATATGCGTTTCAATGGAAAAAATACTTTGAAACGTCTCATTTTAAGTAAGCAAAGTGTAACAGTTTTTAAAAAAAAGACATATATATTCGCAAAGTTATTTTAAAAAATATAATAAATAAAAGTATCTTTAAATTAGATTTTAAACAGGGAAGGCTCAGCTTTTGAGCCTCAATGGACGCTACGCCACTGCTTAAACTTTTTTTATATTTGAAACGTTTCGTTGCCATATTACATTTTTAAAATTCAATATAATTTTATAAAAATTAAAATACAAATACAAATGTGCAATAATATATAAATAATAAATTCATAATCCTATATCTTTTCTCAGATTAAAGTTTAATTTATACATTTTTGCATTGATATTTTGCTATAATTTTATTTGTCATTTACTATGTCACTATTAATTTGGTTTTCTAGTCAAATATTATACAGTCTCAATAGCCTGAAAACTGGAGGCCTTGAACACCCATCAACGTAATGTATAGGTATTTACATATTTGACAGGGTTTGCAATTTTGCCATCCTAATGAGTTCATGATGAAAGCATAAGAACCACTAGATGGCACAAGTATGCTATCTGTAAAGAGGAGGAGCTTCTGTTCACAGCGTATCAGCCACAAAGTTCAACGTGCAAATGAGCAGTAATCAATTTGTAATAAGCAACGTTATCGATGTACATCTTGCAATTTAAGAATTATAAATTGTAACATCAATTTCAATATGTCACTGAACTTCAGTAAGTCACTGTATCAATTTCATTGATGTCACTGAATTCCGTGTCATCTGCTGTATTTGAAACCCTAGTTAGATTTTAGTTATAATGCCTGTGTCATGGAGGTAAAAGTAAGGAGTTAAATCATCATATTAAGAAAACGCCAATATCGTTTGAGACAATAATTCAGGTTGCGCTGGGATAAGATAAGTAGTCCTGTATTATATGCATTTCTATGGCGAAAGACCTAAAATATTTATTTAAACTGTCAATTTTATAAAACTTAATTATTAGTACAACGTAAAGAATAACTGAAGCAGTAAAGAATATTCCTACGTATTTAAAATTATTTTACTTTCCAATTCATTTTTATCTCCACATATTCTGTCCTCTATCCTACAACTATGAAAAAATACTGGTTAATTATACTCATAATTAGGGAATATTTAATTTAAAAATTATTAAAAGTACATATACTAATAACTACGCCTTTCTATAGTGTCAACTAACAATAGCAACTACTTTACAAACACTAGCGACACCTAGATATAATTCTCAAAGCATTATGGCATTTTCAAGCGTTTGATCCATAGGAGTTTCATCTCCTCCTTTCTAACTCCATGGCCTGTGTGGTTAGTTATTTGCCATAGACGAATACTGCTGCCTTGCTTGCAATTTCGCCACTGGAGATAAGTTTTGTTTAGCTTTTATTTAAATAATGTAATAATGGATTTCGTATAACGCCAAAAGTACGCAAGAAAAGTCACTATTTTGCAAGACATAGGTAATCCTGCTACTATTAACATCAAATTGAAACTTTTTTTCGAAGATGTGCTTAATACTCTCCGTAAGTCTCAACCAGCTAGAACAACTCGAAAAATCATCAACAGCAGAGGTATTGTGATTTTAAAAAGTTATGTTTTTATCTGCCACCTCCAATTGAGAACGAAATAAAACCATCTTTTCTGTAGAGTATAACTTGGATTTACGTTTGCAGTGAATCTTATGCAATTTTTCCATATCATGCAGAATATTGACAATTTCGCCATTTGTAGTATTTATTATTGTTTAATCTAGTCTGGTCAAAAATCTTTTTTAAGCATTAATTTATTCCAGGCAGCAGGTACTGACGTAAATAATATGATATATTTGGAAAATTCACAAAATGAATATTTAAAAAAATTATTAAAATAGTTGCATATGTTAGACTAGCTCAATTGAGCACATTTACCTTATATGCTTCTTACCTAACTTTATGTAATACAGAAACAAACCGCTCATTTGTGCATTCAGGAAAAACTAAAATATTCAATTCGCGTTAATAAAATGATTTTAGAATTCATACATACACTCTCTGAAAATCCTTTTTTCTAAAAGCCATTATATTAATAAACTTGAGTTTTGACTTATCGGTGTACCTCGATCACGCAAAAAAGCGATTCGAGGGAGGCGATAAATTTTTCATTATTCATAAACTCATTTAGTGCTATCAAAATGAGTAATTAAGCTGGCTGATCATGTGTTTGGAACGTCTCGACAAAGAGATTTATGCTTCATTTTATAGGAAATCAATGCAGTTTATCGCGCCTCTAACTTTCTGCGAGTTTTTATGCAATTGATTAATGACATTAAAAGCTAGTGTGAAAAGAGAAAATAAATTATCGCAATTAAAGAATAGTTCTTTTTAGAACGCAAACAGATATTTGCTTTTCAGTTCTGTAAAATGTCGAATTGTTTTCTTTACGCAGATCCCGTTTATATGCAATTATCTGTTAAAATATTAGTAAAATATAATGTTTAATTCGCAACACGGTTAATCTCAATGTAACAAAATTGGTATATGGAGCAAAATCAATGGAACAAAAACATTCATAAATGGAACAAAAATTTTAATAACATTTTATTTGGAATTTTATGGTATTGAGGCATTTATTATTTACTAGAAAATGCACTCGGCGTTGCCGAGGGAAGGGGGTATATCAGATATTAATTAAATATATTCATTCAAGGTTTCAAAAGACAACCGAGCTGCTTGCTATTGCTAAAATGAATCTATTAATCTCTGGTTAACGATAGCAATAGAAAATAAATCGAGTTTTTGGTAGTAAAAGCAAAAATTATAATATAAATGTGCAATGACAAATTGAATAGCTAGATAGTAAAATATTTCACAGTCAGACAAATTTATCCTTTTGAGAATCCTTTTCGCAGTTAGACGAATGACAAGAAAAAAAATTATATACATTTAACAAATAATCTAAAATAAATTAAACTTAAGATTTAAATAGAAATTGAAATTGAAAACTTCGACTATCACAATATTACGGGGATTTCAGAACATCACACATAGGAAAAACTATACAACGCTGCGATTATTTTAGAATGTACAAAAATATATTTTCAAACGCAATTTCACAAATGTAAACTTTATTTGTGTAACTAAATTATCATCATAATGTGCTAAATTGTATTTCATTTTTACAAAAAAGATCAAGCAATAACGAATATTACTAGGACTCATGCCAACTACTCATAGGGCTTCTAGATAAAAGATTTGAATAACAAGAAAGTTCAATCATGCATAAAGCATTGATTATGAAACACTTTCCAACTGCAATGCAATTTGATTTAAACATCTCTAAAATGCGATAAATTCAGCGGTAATATTTTTGAAATTAGCACGATACTATATTATTTATTATATTTGCAAACTTAAACCTTCATCGAAAAAAATGAACTTTATGCAAATGACGTCATTGAAATACAAATCGCCTGGTTTAAACATCTCTAAAATGCGATACATACAGCGGTAATATTTTTTTTAATTATCACAGTACTGCAACAATTTATTACATTTGAGAACGTAAAATTTCATCGAAAAAAATAAACTTTATCCAATGACGTCATTGAAATATAAATCGCCTGGATCTCTATGTAAAAGCAGTAAATATTTCATTCGTACACTTTTATTCCATTCCTTTCATTCATCACAATACTACAAAAATTTATTTTAACTTAAAACAATGGAGGTAAACGTAATTTAACTCTATATTTAAAGCTTCATCGAAAAAGTCTGCTGTAATATCGTCTGCTTCTCTATATAAAAGCAATGAATGTTTCATTCATATCTGCTATATTGCAGTCTCCAGAGCTAAATAATTTTGCGTTAAAGAAATTCATCAATTCTTATACAATCCATCCTACATCTTGATGTGTTTACATTCTCCAGAAGTAAAAAGTAGGCTTCGTTGTATAAATAATCAAAGTTTGATGATCATTTAAACTCAAATATATTGTAATTGCGTTGTTTCAGAATATAGATGCACAGAAATTAAGCAAAAATAAAATTGTTTTAGGACGGATACAACACTAAATATAAATTAAAAAGAACTTTAAAAATCGAGATTTTGACACAAGATAGATGCCATATTTTATTTTGAAGTGGGTCACGTGATCTTTTCATATAATATGGATGTCACTATTACTTTAATTTTTATTTATAAAATTACCGAATATATTTTGCTGACATTTTTACTTTCCTTATATACATAATGTATAAGGAAAGTATTGTGACGGGGTCGAAAATTCGAATTCGAGTTTTCGACGGGAGAGCACGTTTCAAGCATCCCTGATCACGAATCAAACATTTTTGAAGTGATGTCTGTGTGTGTGTATGTGTGTGTGTGTGTGTGTGTGTGTGTGTGTGTGTGTGTGTGAAAGTATGTGTGTGTGTGTGTGTGTCAGTGAGTCTGTGGAGACGATAACTGACGAACGAATGAACCGATTCGAACCAAATTTGGTACAAAAACCACTATCCGTAAACACTGGAAGCCTATTGTTTTTATGCGTAATCGAATGTCCAGAACCCCCTAAATTTTCGAATGAAATTTTGAAAAAATCGTCAAAAAATCAAAACCGCTAATAAAGTTACGCAAATAGACATTTCTTATGTAATTTTTCATTAGAAAACGATTGGCATAAATTTTAGAACGCTAACATGAACCGTTCTTGAGATATTGTACATTTTTCAAAAAAATTTTGAAAAAGTCACATAAAAAAAAAATTCCTATTGAGAAACATGTACACTTTTCATATGTAATACCATGCGATAAATTGAGTGACATCATTCTCGTGGATCTAGCTCGTTCCATTCATGAAAAAATATACTTTGAATAATACTTTTGTATTTGAACGCCAATAGTCATTTATCTGCTGCAAGAATAACTTTTTTCTTAGTGCATAACGCTTGGCGAAATTTAGGCGACGAATTTGGCGAAATGTCGCCAACTTGGCGACTTTTTTGAAATGTTGCCAAATTAATGAAAATCTCGCCAAATGGATAAAAATGATGCTAAATCAATGAAAATGACGACTAATTGTCGAAAATTCAATATCTTGGAAAGAATATTAGTATCTACTATAAGAAAAACCTATTTTTTTACTGTAAAAGTAGTAAATTCATTACATTATATAAGGAAAGTCATGTGTTGCCCACTTCAGATTTTTTTCATACATTTTATGGGATAATTTGAATATTTCCTAAAACTTTCGACGCAATTTGTGAATTTTTCGCTTAAAAAATGTTTGAAAAATTAGGTCCTATCGGGTTTAATGTATTTCTTTTTTTCAACCCGGGTTCAGTCCAAAACTAATTGGGTGTTATTATTCATTTATATTCCCATAGGTCCCACAGACTGTCAGAAATACATACTAAAATTTCATTTTGATAAAGTCATTTTTACGGCAGTTATCGTTCGGACAGACAGACAGATAGACAGACATAATGAACAAAGTCATAAACACTTTTCAACTATGTTGCAACGTGTTAAAAATGAAATGAATATCGATCATTATTAAAATTGACACTTATTCCTCAATAGTCTTGCATTATAAATTATGTCTCTCTGTTTAGTCTGTAGCGAGAAAGTGTCACGCGGCCATGAAATTTTGTATGCAGGTACGTCAAAACCTGAGAAGGTGCACCTCGGTATTATTATTTTTTTTTCCAATCAGTTTTGCAGTTATTTTATGTTATAGCATTTTCACACAAATTGATTTTTTAGCGACCGAAATTATTATCACTGAGTTTCTGTGTTGACACCATCGAAAAGACTAAAACTTATCTTTCACATAAATTTGAAAAAGAATCCATACGATTAACAAACGACTTTTTGTGAAGTTTTAAAAATATATATACTTTTCATGTGTTCTAAACGTCTCCGATTTTTAAATTGCGATATAAACACATAAGCTGACAATACTATTTTTATAATATAACTGCATCCTATTTAAGTATTACATACTGTTCTAAAAGAAAACAAGAAAGATCAATCATGCATATAGCATTGATTATGAAACACTTACCAACTGCAATGCAATTTTATTTAAACATCTCTAAACTGCGATACATTCAGCGGTAATATTTTTAAAATTATCACAGTACTACATTAATTTATTATATTTGAAAACTTAAAACTTCATCGAAAAAATGAACTTTATTCAAATGACGTCATAGAAATGTAAATCACCTGGCCCTCTATGCAAAAGCAATAAATCTTTCATTCATACACTTCATTTTTCCTTTTTGTGATGAATGAAAGGAATTTATTCCATTCCTTTCATTCATCACAGTACTACAATAATTTATTTTATGACGCGACTGCAGCGGATTATCCACGTGACGAGGATAATCCGCTGCAGTCATTGCTTGGATTCACTGTAGCTGATATTGGTGTAACTGTTTTAGATGCAGAACTCGTCATACCGTGGATTGTGGCACACCAAGCGTAGGCCAACAGTTACCTTACACCTTTCTGTTAGGTCGGACGGTCTGGGTCTCAACAACAACACCACCAAGCGTATGTTAGTTACCTTACACCTTTCTGGTAGGTCGGACGGTTTGGGTCTCAACAACAACAAGCGTATGCCTCATTGCTCTTGTGCTTGTCCCTGGCCAAACTTCTACTGTGTCCAGAATCGCCTGTTCCTCACTTGACGTTCTAGCACTCCTTGCACGACCTGCATCAGACCTGGTAAAGAGAATGGATCCCGATTCATTTAGCTGCCGATGCAAGTGTTTGAATATTTATTATATTAGGCATCCGCATATGAGGGAAACGGTCTCCGTACAGTCGTTGTGCCTCTCTACCATTCCCATTTGCAGGCCCATAGATGAAATGCATATCGGCTTTTTCCCTATTTGCAAATTCCTCCATCGTCTCAAAAGTTGAAGCTGCGAATAACTGTTGCAAACTGATAAGGCCGTAAATTCAGTGTTACGAAATTCGCATAAGGGTTCTTCTTCTTCCCCAGATGAAATTTGCATACATGGTTTTCTTTGTCAACCAGAAAATAACAACCAGAATGATAAGGTTTTCAATAAAGTTTGATAAAGTTTGCGGAATGGCAGCTTCCCAACGAGTAAGCGTCAAATAACGCTTTTACGTTTCATTTCCTACCCGGTAATCTATGACGAAAAATATATGGTTTAATGTGTACAACCGCCTAGTAAAGTTTGGCCCATCTGTTTTAATCACCCTGTATATATAGGATGATAGTCTTAGGAGAATACATTTTATATTATTTTGTCACATAATATATGTCTTACTTCACATTTTTAAGAACCGCATTTTTACATGCATGTTAATTGCTAGATAATAACACGTAAATATAATTATGTATTATTCAATGTCATTATAGATTCAATATTATTTTTATTGAGAAATGCACTTCTCGTTGTTATTAAAAATTAATATAAAAATAATCAACAATGTTATAGGTCATATAATAAGGATTGTAAAATTATGAAGTGGTCCATTTGAAGTAGTCGCTTTGTTGAAACCAAAAGTTCCAATAACAAATTCTAGACGACCTATCCCATGACAAAAGAACATTTTGGCACTTGAGACACCATTGTTAACTAAGACGCAAATTCACCCCGATTTACAAATTGGAGCGAATCAGCAAATTAACTTATGATAAATAATCTCATAAAAGAACTGTTAATGTCTCATTAATTTTATATTTTTTTAAATTATAAGTACTTGACAGATTTAACTTTTCAGTCGGCATTGTAGGATAGGAAAAACGCTGAGTCACTTCCTTATTTTATGCAGCTCTTTCTTCAAGTTTTTTTATCTTTTTATTAATCGTCTATCAATGAAGACCAGGTAATTAAGGAGTACACGACGATGCCGTTTTATCTGACGATTATTATTCCTTCCACTCGTATACAGGACCAATTTCGAATTTTCTTGTAACAATTATTTATATACTCTTTGACCACAAATTAGAAATCAAATTTTGATCAAAATATGATTGGCCGTTCTAAAGTGATGTTTAACAAACATAGAGATTTTAGTAACTCAAAGAATTCGCTACAATCCAATAAGGAGAATTTAAACAACTTAGGGACAACAAGAGTATTAGAGAGTTATTTACTACTCCTTGTACAAATGTCACCACGCAGGTGCGTAGAAAGAGGGGAGATTCGATTTATGCCTAAATTTTTTTTTATAAAGGACCATCTACATATTGACCACTAGTTAGAAATCAAATATCATCAAAATCAGATATATTGAATCTATTAATCTCTGGTTAACGATAGCAATAGAAAATAAATCGAGTTTTTGGTAGTAAAAGCAAAAATTATAATATAAATGTGCAATGACAAATTGAATAGCTAGATAGTAAAATATTTCACAGTCAGACAAATTTATCCTTTTGAGAATCCTTTTCGCAGTTAGACGAATGACAAGAAAAAAAATTATATACATTTAACAAATAATCTAAAATAAATTAAACTTAAGATTTAAATAGAAATTGAAATTGAAAACTTCGACTATCACAATATTACGGGGATTTCAGAACATCACACATAGGAAAAACTATACAACGCTGCGATTATTTTAGAATGTACAAAAATATATTTTCAAACGCAATTTCACAAATGTAAACTTTATTTGTGTAACTAAATTATCATCATAATGTGCTAAATTGTATTTCATTTTTACAAAAAAGATCAAGCAATAACGAATATTACTAGGACTCATGCCAACTACTCATAGGGCTTCTAGATAAAAGATTTGAATAACAAGAAAGTTCAATCATGCATAAAGCATTGATTATGAAACACTTTCCAACTGCAATGCAATTTGATTTAAACATCTCTAAAATGCGATAAATTCAGCGGTAATATTTTTGAAATTAGCACGATACTATATTATTTATTATATTTGCAAACTTAAACCTTCATCGAAAAAAATGAACTTTATGCAAATGACGTCATTGAAATACAAATCGCCTGGTTTAAACATCTCTAAAATGCGATACATACAGCGGTAATATTTTTTTTAATTATCACAGTACTGCAACAATTTATTACATTTGAGAACGTAAAATTTCATCGAAAAAAATAAACTTTATCCAATGACGTCATTGAAATATAAATCGCCTGGATCTCTATGTAAAAGCAGTAAATATTTCATTCGTACACTTTTATTCCATTCCTTTCATTCATCACAATACTACAAAAATTTATTTTAACTTAAAACAATGGAGGTAAACGTAATTTAACTCTATATTTAAAGCTTCATCGAAAAAGTCTGCTGTAATATCGTCTGCTTCTCTATATAAAAGCAATGAATGTTTCATTCATATCTGCTATATTGCAGTCTCCAGAGCTAAATAATTTTGCGTTAAAGAAATTCATCAATTCTTATACAATCCATCCTACATCTTGATGTGTTTACATTCTCCAGAAGTAAAAAGTAGGCTTCGTTGTATAAATAATCAAAGTTTGATGATCATTTAAACTCAAATATATTGTAATTGCGTTGTTTCAGAATATAGATGCACAGAAATTAAGCAAAAATAAAATTGTTTTAGGACGGATACAACACTAAATATAAATTAAAAAGAACTTTAAAAATCGAGATTTTGACACAAGATAGATGCCATATTTTATTTTGAAGTGGGTCACGTGATCTTTTCATATAATATGGATGTCACTATTACTTTAATTTTTATTTATAAAATTACCGAATATATTTTGCTGACATTTTTACTTTCCTTATATACATAATGTATAAGGAAAGTATTGTGACGGGGTCGAAAATTCGAATTCGAGTTTTCGACGGGAGAGCACGTTTCAAGCATCCCTGATCACGAATCAAACATTTTTGAAGTGATGTCTGTGTGTGTGTATGTGTGTGTGTGTGTGTGTGTGTGTGTGTGTGTGTGTGTGTGTGAAAGTATGTGTGTGTGTGTGTGTGTCAGTGAGTCTGTGGAGACGATAACTGACGAACGAATGAACCGATTCGAACCAAATTTGGTACAAAAACCACTATCCGTAAACACTGGAAGCCTATTGTTTTTATGCGTAATCGAATGTCCAGAACCCCCTAAATTTTCGAATGAAATTTTGAAAAAATCGTCAAAAAATCAAAACCGCTAATAAAGTTACGCAAATAGACATTTCTTATGTAATTTTTCATTAGAAAACGATTGGCATAAATTTTAGAACGCTAACATGAACCGTTCTTGAGATATTGTACATTTTTCAAAAAAATTTTGAAAAAGTCACATAAAAAAAAAATTCCTATTGAGAAACATGTACACTTTTCATATGTAATACCATGCGATAAATTGAGTGACATCATTCTCGTGGATCTAGCTCGTTCCATTCATGAAAAAATATACTTTGAATAATACTTTTGTATTTGAACGCCAATAGTCATTTATCTGCTGCAAGAATAACTTTTTTCTTAGTGCATAACGCTTGGCGAAATTTAGGCGACGAATTTGGCGAAATGTCGCCAACTTGGCGACTTTTTTGAAATGTTGCCAAATTAATGAAAATCTCGCCAAATGGATAAAAATGATGCTAAATCAATGAAAATGACGACTAATTGTCGAAAATTCAATATCTTGGAAAGAATATTAGTATCTACTATAAGAAAAACCTATTTTTTTACTGTAAAAGTAGTAAATTCATTACATTATATAAGGAAAGTCATGTGTTGCCCACTTCAGATTTTTTTCATACATTTTATGGGATAATTTGAATATTTCCTAAAACTTTCGACGCAATTTGTGAATTTTTCGCTTAAAAAATGTTTGAAAAATTAGGTCCTATCGGGTTTAATGTATTTCTTTTTTTCAACCCGGGTTCAGTCCAAAACTAATTGGGTGTTATTATTCATTTATATTCCCATAGGTCCCACAGACTGTCAGAAATACATACTAAAATTTCATTTTGATAAAGTCATTTTTACGGCAGTTATCGTTCGGACAGACAGACAGATAGACAGACATAATGAACAAAGTCATAAACACTTTTCAACTATGTTGCAACGTGTTAAAAATGAAATGAATATCGATCATTATTAAAATTGACACTTATTCCTCAATAGTCTTGCATTATAAATTATGTCTCTCTGTTTAGTCTGTAGCGAGAAAGTGTCACGCGGCCATGAAATTTTGTATGCAGGTACGTCAAAACCTGAGAAGGTGCACCTCGGTATTATTATTTTTTTTTCCAATCAGTTTTGCAGTTATTTTATGTTATAGCATTTTCACACAAATTGATTTTTTAGCGACCGAAATTATTATCACTGAGTTTCTGTGTTGACACCATCGAAAAGACTAAAACTTATCTTTCACATAAATTTGAAAAAGAATCCATACGATTAACAAACGACTTTTTGTGAAGTTTTAAAAATATATATACTTTTCATGTGTTCTAAACGTCTCCGATTTTTAAATTGCGATATAAACACATAAGCTGACAATACTATTTTTATAATATAACTGCATCCTATTTAAGTATTACATACTGTTCTAAAAGAAAACAAGAAAGATCAATCATGCATATAGCATTGATTATGAAACACTTACCAACTGCAATGCAATTTTATTTAAACATCTCTAAACTGCGATACATTCAGCGGTAATATTTTTAAAATTATCACAGTACTACATTAATTTATTATATTTGAAAACTTAAAACTTCATCGAAAAAATGAACTTTATTCAAATGACGTCATAGAAATGTAAATCACCTGGCCCTCTATGCAAAAGCAATAAATCTTTCATTCATACACTTCATTTTTCCTTTTTGTGATGAATGAAAGGAATTTATTCCATTCCTTTCATTCATCACAGTACTACAATAATTTATTTTATGACGCGACTGCAGCGGATTATCCACGTGACGAGGATAATCCGCTGCAGTCATTGCTTGGATTCACTGTAGCTGATATTGGTGTAACTGTTTTAGATGCAGAACTCGTCATACCGTGGATTGTGGCACACCAAGCGTAGGCCAACAGTTACCTTACACCTTTCTGTTAGGTCGGACGGTCTGGGTCTCAACAACAACACCACCAAGCGTATGTTAGTTACCTTACACCTTTCTGGTAGGTCGGACGGTTTGGGTCTCAACAACAACAAGCGTATGCCTCATTGCTCTTGTGCTTGTCCCTGGCCAAACTTCTACTGTGTCCAGAATCGCCTGTTCCTCACTTGACGTTCTAGCACTCCTTGCACGACCTGCATCAGACCTGGTAAAGAGAATGGATCCCGATTCATTTAGCTGCCGATGCAAGTGTTTGAATATTTATTATATTAGGCATCCGCATATGAGGGAAACGGTCTCCGTACAGTCGTTGTGCCTCTCTACCATTCCCATTTGCAGGCCCATAGATGAAATGCATATCGGCTTTTTCCCTATTTGCAAATTCCTCCATCGTCTCAAAAGTTGAAGCTGCGAATAACTGTTGCAAACTGATAAGGCCGTAAATTCAGTGTTACGAAATTCGCATAAGGGTTCTTCTTCTTCCCCAGATGAAATTTGCATACATGGTTTTCTTTGTCAACCAGAAAATAACAACCAGAATGATAAGGTTTTCAATAAAGTTTGATAAAGTTTGCGGAGTGGCAGCTTCCCAACGAGTAAGCGTCAAATAACGCTTTTACGTTTCATTTCCTACCCGGTAATCTATGACGAAAAATATATGGTTTAATGTGTACAACCGCCTAGTAAAGTTTGGCCCATCTGTTTTAATCACCCTGTATATATAGGATGATAGTCTTAGGAGAATACATTTTATATTATTTTGTCACATAATATATGTCTTACTTCACATTTTTAAGAACCGCATTTTTACATGCATGTTAATTGCTAGATAATAACACGTAAATATAATTATGTATTATTCAATGTCATTATAGATTCAATATTATTTTTATTGAGAAATGCACTTCTCGTTGTTATTAAAAATTAATATAAAAATAATCAACAATGTTATAGGTCATATAATAAGGATTGTAAAATTATGAAGTGGTCCATTTGAAGTAGTCGCTTTGTTGAAACCAAAAGTTCCAATAACAAATTCTAGACGACCTATCCCATGACAAAAGAACATTTTGGCACTTGAGACACCATTGTTAACTAAGACGCAAATTCACCCCGATTTACAAATTGGAGCGAATCAGCAAATTAACTTATGATAAATAATCTCATAAAAGAACTGTTAATGTCTCATTAATTTTATATTTTTTTAAATTATAAGTACTTGACAGATTTAACTTTTCAGTCGGCATTGTAGGATAGGAAAAACGCTGAGTCACTTCCTTATTTTATGCAGCTCTTTCTTCAAGTTTTTTTATCTTTTTATTAATCGTCTATCAATGAAGACCAGGTAATTAAGGAGTACACGACGATGCCGTTTTATCTGACGATTATTATTCCTTCCACTCGTATACAGGACCAATTTCGAATTTTCTTGTAACAATTATTTATATACTCTTTGACCACAAATTAGAAATCAAATTTTGATCAAAATATGATTGGCCGTTCTAAAGTGATGTTTAACAAACATAGAGATTTTAGTAACTCAAAGAATTCGCTACAATCCAATAAGGAGAATTTAAACAACTTAGGGACAACAAGAGTATTAGAGAGTTATTTACTACTCCTTGTACAAATGTCACCACGCAGGTGCGTAGAAAGAGGGGAGATTCGATTTATGCCTAAATTTTTTTTTATAAAGGACCATCTACATATTGACCACTAGTTAGAAATCAAATATCATCAAAATCAGATATATTGTTTCCAAAGGGATGCATTTACAATTATTACTTTCCTTATATACATAGTATAATGTACTACAAGGAAAGTATTGTGACGGGTCGAAAATTCGAATTCGAGTTATCGACGGTAGAGCACGTTTCAAGCATCCCTGAACACGAATCGAACATTTTTGAGGTGATATCTGTGTGTGTGTGTGTGACTTTGGAGACGATATCTCACGGACAAATCAAGCGATTCGAAAACAGTTTAGTACAAAAATCACAATCAGTGAATACTGGAAACCTATTGTTTTTACTCGCAATCGAATGTTTAGAACACTCCTAAATTTTGAAATGAAATTCAAAAAAATCCTCAAAAAATCAAAACCATTAATAAAATTACACAAATAGACATTTCTTATGTAATTTTTGCTTAAAAAACGATTGACATAAACTTTATAACCGTAGCATGAACCGTTATCGAGATATTGCACATTTTTCAAATAAATTTATCAAAAAATCCCATAAAATAAAAAAATATTATCTATTGTGAAATATGTTCACTCTTCATATGTAATATCATGGAATAAGTTTGGTGACATAATTTTCGTAGATCTAGCTTGTTCCATTCATGAGAAAATATACTTTGGGTAATACTTTTGTATTTGAACGCCATTAGTCATTTATTTGCGAAAAATTACTTATTTCTCCATCCATGACGTTTGGCGAGATTGTAACGGCAAATTTGTCTGAATGTCGTCAACTTCGACTTTTTAAATGTTGCCAAATTAACAAAATTGATTAAAATGACGCCAAATCAATGAAAATAACGACAAATTGACGAAAAATCAATATCTTGGAAAGACAACCTCTTTTCCGTTTGTAACGTTTGGCAAAATTTTGATGACGAATATTTCGGAATATCTTCAACTTGCTAACTTTTGAAAAGTTGCCAAATTGACAAAAATGTCACCCAATTGATAGAAATTCCTCAAATTGATTAAACTGACGGTAAATCAATGTCATGACGATTGATTGATGAAAGTTCATTATCTTAGAAAGAACCTAAGCGTAGACCATAAGAATAACCCATTTCTCCGTCCGTCTGTCCGTAACGTTTGGCGAGAGATTTAGGGGGACGTCGACAACTTGGCGACTATTTTAAATGTTGCCAAAGTGACAAAAATGTCAATAAATTGGTAAACATGACTCCAAATGGTAAGTAATATTTCGCAAATTCTGATTTCCGTCATATGATGGGCAAACCTTGTAATATATAAGAAATGCTCTTCCTCCCGTTTGTTTGTAACACTTGGTGATGCATTTTGGCGGACTTGGGAAATAATCTAGCAAAATATCCCCAATTTCGCCCCAGATTGACAATAATATCGTCAAAATTGCAAAAATGACGCTAAATTAATTAAAATGACTCTTAATTGATGAATTAATTATTTAAATATTTTAATATATGAACTATATCGCTTATTGAAGATGCTATCAATATTGATAATTGTTTATTTAGAGTTGAGCGAAATATAAGTTAATTAGGTACTTTGAAATAGTTTTACATGTTGTAATTCGATATCATCATCATACTGGTATTGTACGGCGTACACTGATGGAACACGTACGACAGTACGAGCTGTGTATTGATGTTTAAAGACAATCAGAAGATATATGCTCCACTAATATTATATGCAGGTCATTGAACCTTTTGAATAACTAAATTTTAATGGTCTCACACTTTTCTCGCTCCGGCACCAAATAATGGTAATCATTGATGTAATTGAGTTATTAATTGATCCATGTTGTTAAAAATAGTTTTATTTTAAAGTTAAAATGGTGCAATCAATTTAGTACTATGTTAATTAATATTATTTTACAGAACTCGCGCTAAAAATAGAATTGGAGGGCTATCAACGGCACACAACGCAATCTGTAATAATGTTCCACGAATACGATACATTTCGGCCATGTTCTAAGATTAATTAAATATGTTTCTTAAAGTTAACCTTTAAGTTTTCTTATTTGGGCACCACAATTATTAATACTCATTTCTCTATTTATCAGATTGTTTCACATTTGGAAAAAATGGGTATGAAACTTTTGGATTTTCGGTTTCAAATTCATGTCTAGACTTGTTTTAGTTCTCTTGAGCAATAATGTGAATATAAATATTCTTCTGATTAAAATGTGTTTCTCAATATGTATTAGCTAAATGCATTTGCAAACAAAACATTTATTTTTATATAGTTTTTGTTTCAAATTGGTGATGAATTTGAATTTTCAAACCTTACATTTTTTCCCTTGTCTGCATTCCCAGTAAAGAAGACATCCAGATGGATTCTCCAAAGAATGCATTTCTCTTCTTTTAGAGAAGAACTGGAAGCAAAAGTCAATTTCTTATTCAATTTACAGCCAGTCATTTATTTTGATGAATGATGAAATTAAATTTGATTTCAAATAAAATTAGAAGATGTTTCCTTATACAAAGAAAAAAACTTTCGTCTGTATTTGAAGAAAACAGAAAGTGAATGTTAACTTTCTATTCAAATCAGATCTTGTTTTTAGTGTATGATGCAAAAATTATTCAAAAATAAACAAGAGATCCACTCTCTTGAAATAAAACTTACTGTCCGTATAATATTTTGTTGCCCAAGGAATTGTTAAATTTTAAATTTTATTTTTGTGCCAGCAATTCCCAAGATAGAGGTATTGCCTTTTCTTCTCCCATTCTCTAGTTTTGTGGAATCTTATTCTATATAACTTTCGCCATTCACTAAAAATATTTCCAATAAACATTTACTTCACGCGTAGTCAAATAAATTTATTTCAAAAAAGGGGAAACCTATATCTTTCTCGAATAAAACTAGATTTTGATTTGATATATATTGTAAATCTAGAACCCTCAGGTACTTAAACCAACATTTATACTTATATCATTGTTTATAAATAATTTATAGAAACGTACAGATTCCTGGATAATCCAATATATAATAATGTATATATATATATTCTTTTATAATAGTTCATTTCATTACGTTACAGTAGAAGAAAATTTGTTACATAAATTCCACACATTTTTGGAAATTTTTAATTCCGAAACTTACCTTATTACGTTTTTTACTGTTTTACTAATGGGGTATTTTCTTACACAACGAAGACAAGAGCAACGTATACAGAGGCTGTTCACACATTTTTTAGACGATGTATATTGTATTCACAAAACTAAATTACATAAAATTCTTGTGCTTTAAATGTTCTATTTGACATCCCTTATTCTGAACTATCTTTCGACACCGCAATTTCCAGGATAATAATGCCTTTTGAAGTGTCAGAAGAGGTATTCTATCCCATTCCTCCTGAACAGCTTTCCAGAGTCCTGTAAGAGTTTTGGGACGACGTTTGGATAATGCAGATTTTAAAAGTCCGAAAGCACAAAAATCCATAGGTGATACATCGGGAGATTTAGTAGGGATATCAGTGAGGGGTATGGCCTTGATACCAGTTTTTTGTTCCATTTCTTTTAGGAAATTTACAGTGGATTTTGATGTGTGACTGCTAACTTTGTCCTGATGGAGTCTCACAGATTGATGGCACTGTGGGTAAAGCGATGGTATTTCATTCAGAAAAATTGGCGATAAAATATGTTCCTGATAGTATTTGGAGTTAATCTTGACATTTTTTCCCACTCTCTTTGTTTTTAACTTGCCATTATAAGAAAAACCAGCAACAATCATGAATCCCTTAGAAAAACTTTCTTTCGATTCTTTGAACCATGTACTTAAATTTTTTTCTCCCCTTTTATGATAATAAATGGCTCTTTTTTTGTTACAATCATTTAAATACACCCATGATTCATCTATTGTGACAATTGTTTTCCATTTTTCTTTGGATAAGTGTTTCTCATATAGAATTCTGCAGCGTGTCCTGCGTTCAGCGATATGATTTGGAAGAAGACGATGCACATTGCGTTTTTTCGCTTTCTTAAGATTTAAATCAACGTTTATCATTTTGTTTACAGTGGACACCGAGCATTTTAATGATTTTGCAACTGTCCTTTGACTAGGGGGATTTTCTATTAACATTAAACTACGTACCTTTGCAATAGTCGAAGATGTCCGTTTTTTCCTTGGATACTTGTTTGGAATTTTTGTCCCACTTGAGGCTCCAATTTGACGTTTTTTTCCTTTCCTGTTAACGATATTACCTATCGACGCTTTAGATATCACAAAACCATGACTCTCACATCGTTTTTGGATAACAGAGTATGCATATTTCTCTTCGGAAAGAGCATAAATGTAGCCTTCGAACCACTGTTTTGTTAAAAACGCCATTTTTGAATAAAAACAAAACTTTCAAGTCGCAGACGATAATCTTGACTTTTAAAAACATAGTACAATTGGAATTATTTCTTTTGCAGCAAACGATTTTTTATTACCGCTTACCAAAATCGTCTAAAAAATGTGCGAACAGCCTCTGTATAAGCACAAGTAAGACAATAATGCAGTATACAACTGTTTTGAAAATACTCTGGATCCCCTTCGTCAGTGCAAGAGAACCAACAAACCCGAATTCAAAAAGACGAAATAGGCTAATATCCAGCGTATCCTCGAAACAACTGTGTGCTGTATTATAGTCTTATTTGTGCTTAAATGCATCACTCTAGTTTTCCTTATCCTTTGCATAAAGTGTTTTTACTTATTACTTTTTTACAGTTTTATTTTAAGCAGTTTGATCATATTATTTTATATTTTCAATGTACGTTTTACTTTTGACATGAAAGATACTTCACACCTACTTTTTCCATTGTTTGCACTTATGAAAACGTAAATTACAATTACAACTGAATGATAAAATAAATATTATCTAACATACTAAATTTTAAAACAAATTGGAAGTTCTTTTAGTTTTAATTTTATATTTAGATTGAAAATGAAATAAAATAAATCAATAAATGTAAATATGTAAGAAATACTGACTTTACAGAGTAACATTTTTGCTTTATTTAATTACATTTAAATCCTATTGCTCAATTTATTTCAATTGCTTTAACAGGTACATTCCTTATGTATCCCAAAGAAAATAATTTCCTTTAAAATATATCAAGTTAGAAAAACGCAGATCTCAATTTCATCATTCTCAGCATCAAGTTAATGTGGAATAGTTTTTTCTTGCAAAATGTACTGGGATAGATAAAAACAATATTGTGCAGAAAGGGATTGTCTCCAGAGTCAATTATCTTCAAAAGACAGGATTACATTATTTGTTTTCTTTTCTTCCGGAAATGACTAAGTCTGTGACAAATTGCTTTCGAGAAACAAGTTTGTAACTTGAAACCTCCACAAAAGACCTCCAAAGCCATAATTGAAATTCGTTCCGTGCAAATTTAACTCTCTTGTTTTGGGGATCCCCGAATATCTCAGATTCAATTTCGTGGAAAAGAAATGAAAAGGTTTTGTATGGACTTTTGAAAAAAATATCAGATCAATACTATTTTAGAATAGAATATAGGTTAGGTTTACTTAAAAATCTTATCATAATGATTTTTTGGACGAAATTCTGCGAGTATTCAAAAACTGTGTTACCATTAAATGCCATAGATGAAACGTACTAATTAAAACTAACTCTCCAACTTTTCCAATGCTTTTGAAGGTCCGGTATATTTTAACTACTTTTCTCTAAAGGAAATACAAATAATAAATGTGTCTGCACTTCTATATTTCAACATATAATTTCAATTTTGAAATAATGAGACCACGCTAAGGAAATTAACCAGTTAATGTAAAAATCCGAGTATAAAAGATATGCAGCACCCTTTTTTAAAAAATCGAATGTGAGCTGTACATAACTTTCCCTACATCAAAATATCAATTACTCTAAAGCCTCGGGGATAATCCAAGAAAATGATCTCTATTCATCAAGACATTGGATTTTTATCTATTTGTGTCATTTTTGTTAATTAAACGACACTTTTGCCTACTTTGCATTCATCAATTCAGCGGCTATTTCAAAAGTCACTAAATTGGCGATATTTCACGAAGCTCATAACTAAGGTCTCGAAATTGTCGCAAAATGTGTCGTCAAACGTTACATATAGACAAGTACACCGAGAGATGGACTTTTCTTATATTAAACTATATTTACCGATAATTGGAATTAGATAAATATATATCTTCTCTCATTTATGGTACGAACTAGATCAAAAAGAATGATGTTAATAAATACATCCCATAATATTGCATATGGACTATCAACTTATTTAATTTTTTTTCAACTTATTATTTAACATTATTGAAGGTCCTGATTTTTTAATTATTTTTTTTAATTCATTGGAAAATTCGATGGGGACAATCTTCCAAAAATTCGATCGTGTAATCAATAGGGTTCCTTATTCACTGATTGTAACTGTGGTGCACAAAAACAAGGAGAAAATTAAAGTTGGCTTTTTAGACTTATAATTTATTAAGATTATTGTTAATGCATTGATTACAATTAATACCGCAACTTTGAGAATAAAACATTAAAGTTCTTACTTGCGTTGATTATTTAATAATACCGCTTTAAACACCATACGAGAATTATACAAAAACATAATATTAAATTGATTTATCTAAACATGGCCGTAAATATCGTACATCGTGGAACTCATTAAATTATACG
Source organism: Amaurobius ferox (assembly GCA_951213105.1). Lineage (NCBI taxonomy): Eukaryota > Metazoa > Arthropoda > Arachnida > Araneae > Amaurobiidae > Amaurobius > Amaurobius ferox. The sequence continues at coordinate 46,964,031 of OX578141.1, read as the reverse complement.
TTGTGCCACTGATAACCCTCCAATTTTATTTTAGTGCGAGTTCTGTAAAGGAATATTAAATGCATACTACTAAATTAATTGCATCATTTTAACTTTAACAATAAATCATTTATTAACAACATAGATCACTTAATTACTCAATTACAACAATTATTCCTGTTGTTCGCGCCGGAGAGAGACAATGTGAGACTATTAGTTAAAAATGCCTAAAATGTATTTAAGACCTACAACAAGATTTAATGGGCACATACCTTCACTTTCGGCTTTGGCCATAGACCACAATTTTTGCATCGGCATATCGTACTGGCAGTAACAGTACGTGTTTGGCTCCAAATCCTACCAATTTTTGTTAAAAGCTCCTTTCGTTAGTGTAATATCGCTTCCACAGGCTCACAGACATACTCATACATAAATACACACAAACATCATCCTAAGAACGTTCGATTTGTATTCAGGTATGCTTGAAACATGCTCTTCCGTCAAAACCTGGAATTCGAATTTTCGACGCCGTAACGGCACGCCATCGTTTTCTTATGCTATGTATGTTAGAAATGTAAAAGAAAATACATAAATAAAATAAGATAGAAATGGAAATGAACATTTTCGGCTTTGTACTATTATGGTCAAATTAGATTTTGCATCATTATTTTTGCAAGTATAGAAATGAAAGAAGTAAATTACAGAAAATTTAGCTTGTAAACCTTAAATTTTTTACATTCGGATGCAGTGCGACCTGTTAGCATCTCACGCTGTCAAACAATGCCAATAACAGATTAGTGAAAACTCCTTATTTCTGAAACATTAATACAATTGTTATGCAAGTGAGCAGTGTTTTTTTATACCTGTCAAACTTCAGGCATAATTGAGAGGCTGATCCATATCTGGAGGTCCAAATTCGTTTCCCACTATTGTCTGAGTCATGTTGTTGACTATGATATACCAAATGAAGTCAGAGGCAGAGTATGAGAGAAAAATAATTAAGGATAATCTTTGAGAATAGTAATCGTGTGGCCAAATTTAGGAGGAGAAGGAGAAATATTCTTTCAGAACCCGAATAGTTCAATTAGAAGAGTGATAGTATGAAGGGTATCCCAAAAAGATTGAAATGCGTTTTAATTCTTTACCTATTGGAGATAAGTGGGCAATTTAACCTGCAAAAATGTTGAAAGTAAGGTAGGAAATAAGACTACGTTAATGAAATAGTCCTCCCATTAATTTTCAAAAGGTTACACTTTTTAAATTTTTGTACGACTCCCTTAGAAAAATTTGGTCAAACAGAAAATTTTCATTTTTAATGCAACAAGATCATTAAAAAAACCGCATATCTGTATCTTTAAAATCAACTAAATTATGATAAAGTAAAAAATCTGACTTATGCCACTTTTCCGTACCATGTGAAAGGCTATTTCATCAGTGAAAATAGGGATCATAAACAAATTGACGATGGAAATTATTTCGATCAAAAATACGTTAATATGTGTAAACATTTTTTATTGGCATGTTTCAATGTGAAAAGTACTTAAGAATCCGTGATTGCATCGTGAGTCTACACGGAGTTTGCAAAAATGTCTCCTATGTATTGTCATCCAGTATTATCATCCATCTCCTATGTATTATCATCATCTCCTATATATATCTTTTTGTGATATGCCACAAATTTACATTTCACTCCACAAATTTACATTATAACTCGCTCAATTTTAAAGATTCATTTATACGATTTTTTTAATGATCTTGTTACATTAAAAATTAAAATTTTCTGGTTAACCGAATTTGTCTAAGGGGGTCGTATAAAAATTAAAAAAGTCTACTTTTAAAAAATTAATGGCAGGACTATTTCATTAGCGTAGTCTTATTTCCTACCTTACTTTCAACATTTTTGCAATTTACATTACCCACTTATCTCCAACAAGTAAAGAATTAAAGTGTGTTTCAATCTTTTGGGGACACCCTGTATAGAGTAAGGAGTCGGAGATTAGACTGTTAGACTCTTTTTCTTGAGCTGTATAACTAAAAATGTGTATACAATCTTAAAACTACAGATGGTATTGGATTGTAAATTAAATTCGCAAAAATATTTATTATATTATCTAATGTCTACTGTAAGCATATAATTGTAAGACTTTTAAAAATAATAGTTATTTGTACAATTTATATATGGATAAAATATATATACAAAACCCCTTATTATCAATAATAGTGGAAGTTTTCCAATGGATTAAATGGTTTTATATATTCATTAAACAGATAATATATACCTCGTCGTTCCGACAATCAAATTTTTAGTATGTGTAAAGTTGTACAGTAAGAAACCTACATAGACCATGTATAGCTGCTTCCAAAGAGAACAGTTGTTAAATCCCTCGACACAAAATTACTATTTCATATTCAAAATTTCTAGCATTAAGCAACTACCGGTGTAGTGTATACTTTAACAACAAGAGCTAAGAATTCCGTTCCAGGAGCTAATTGGTGAAAGCACATGTTAAACAGTTCAAAGATTCATGGTCAGAATTGTATTTAGGACCGCAAGTTTTTAAAATGGCTCCTGAGTATCTTTACCTTAGGTTTAATGCAGTAATCTTGATAATCTGAAAAAGACCCAGTTTTGAATTTTCAGCGGATCAAAGATCGTGAGTATTACGACCAAACAGGTTTGTATCCTGTATAAAGGCAGAAGAAATAGAAGTGGTCGTTCAATTCGTCGTTTATAAAGAACTTTACTGTCTTGGTGAAGGATCTAATTGCAAACCTACGTGCTGGCCATCGACGCTCTCCCAATCGAGCTACTGAGACGAATTCCAAGTTCTTATCGTTAAAGAGGACTACATTCTCCTTCTTCTAATATCAGATGGACATGCCACATGTCAATCTAACTGACCTTTTATTCTCAGGATACCCTCCTGATGCTATTTTTATCCTCCAGGTTAGCTTTATGCTTGGTCGTTGGCCTCCTGATTTTGAAATCGGCGATCAATACCCCAGAGCCCTCTGAATCCATGCTAGCCGTACTAGGGTCAATTTCACATACCCTACATCATTGCACTAATCTGTATGTTTGATTTATACGGACGCCAGTGTAAAGAATCTTGCTGTCCCAAACGGGATCAAGCAGAGGATCTTCTTACTGGCTAGCCGACGGCCTACCAACTGATCTACTGGGACGGAATTCCAAACTCTTGTCGTTGAAATAGACTCTGCACATCTGAGGAAAAAAAGTGTAGGATCAACTACACGATAAGAGCCAATAGGACGATAAGAGCTAGGCATTCTCTCCCAGGAACTAAGTAGTTAGATCTTCGTCTAGCCAGTTCGATTATCCATGATTTGAATGCCAATTAAAACAGTGAATCTATTGCACATGTATTAACGACAACTTATTCCAGGCATCGTGAATGTTCAACGCAGATACGTTTCACTTAACATTCAAGGCACGCACTTATCGATTAAATAGACAATTCAAGCGGTTGCATTAGCGTTTATCTGCCTATAAATACATTACCCAGTTTCAAAACTAACCAATAATACAACTGGAAAATGTCGAATACTTAAGCCGATTCGCAAATTTCTGGATAGATGTATGATAAGGTTAACTGCGATTCAACAGAAATGTTTTCTCCTCCTTCCTGTTAGCGAGTAGTTGTGGCTGATAAGTTATAATCAATATCAAACTGTTCTTAAACTGGTCCAATAATACAACTGGAAAATGTCGAATACTTAAGCCGATTCGCAAATTTCTGGATAGATGTATGATAAGGTTAACTGCGATTCAACAGAAATGTTTTCTCCTCCTTCCTGTTAGCGAGTAGTTGTGGCTGATAAGTTATAATCAGTATCAAACTGTTCTTAAACTGGTCTTCCTTCGGAGACACTGGAATCTTGATTCAGCGATCAAATGTGATTAGAAGAAAACAACAAACAATTATATATTTCATATACGTGTAATATAAAATTCTAAAATTTAATAACTATCAATTTAGAAATATTATTATGAGATTAATGGTTACACAACCAAATATGCACAAATGGGTGTAGTGAAAAAAACGTGTTTAATTTTAATAAAGTTAGGAATCTCATCATGAACTGAACTGTCTTAACAGAACTATTTAAATAAACAAACGATATTTATAATAAACGATTTCCCTAATAAACAAACAATTTTTTACATGAAAAAAATCTGACACATCAATATCCCCAAGAAATTCTGTTCGCGTACAACACTAATTATGTGAGTTGCTGTTAATCTTGTACATTTTACGGTAAAAGGTAAATATAGGAGTATATTTAGTAATATTATCATACATATCGTCTTTCGAAGTACACCACGATCATATTAATTGGGGCAATATAAAATCACTAAGCCATTTTTTTGGAGTGAGCCCGTTTTACAATCTGTATATGCTAATTGCCAAGTGACCGTCTATCTGTCTGTCCATCTCTCACGCTTTTTTAGAAACTTCCCGAATAGATAGAGTCTTGCAATTTGATACACGGGTTGATCGTTTGATAAAAGCTCCTGGAAAAGTCGTATTTCCCGAAAATGTTCTGAGGAGAGGGTGCTCCACACCAAAACGTTCGAAAAGTGAAATGATAGAAAAGCATGCTTTGCGATAAGATAGAGACGTCAAATTTGGTGTATTAGTAAATCGTTCGAAAGGAAGAAAATGTGCAATTTCAGATTTCCAATATTTTCTACTTAAAGGGGGTGCGGTACACCAAAATGTTCGATTTGCCGAATAATTGAAACACGTCTTCTTTAAAATTTGATAGTGGCTTGAAATTCGGTATTTGGGCTAATCATTTGATGAAACACATAAAACGAATATAGTTCTTCAAAAATATTCGTTCAAGGGAGTGCTCCAGAGAAAAACGTTCGAAATGTAAATTAATAAAAACCTGCTTCGGGATGAGATAGAGATTTCAAATTTGGTATATGGGTAAATGGTTTGAAGGAATAAAGCGCACAATTTCAGTTTTCCAATATTTTCTACTTTAGGGGGGTGTCGCACACCAAAATGTTCAATTTTCGGAATAAAGGGAAAAAGGCCCTTTTAAAACGTGATAGAGGTTTGATATTTGGTATATGGCCAAGTCATTTGATAGAAAATCCAAGAAGAATAGAGTTTTCAAAACTGCATATTTAAGGGGGTGGGTACTACTTACAAAATCAATCGAAAAGGCACGCTTCGCGATGAGATACAGACTTCAAATTTGGTGTACGGGTGAATAGTTGGAAAGGAGTAAAGTGTGCAATTTCAGTTTTCCAACATTTGCTATTGTAGGGGTGCGGCTCACTAAAATATTCGATTTGACGAACTAATGAACAACGCCTCCTTTATAATGGGATAAAAAATTGAAATTTAGTATATGAGCTAATCATTTGATAAAAAAAGCAAGATGAATAAGGTTTTTCAAAAATGTTTATTTAAGGGGGTGCTACACAGAAAAGCATTCGAAAGGCGAAGTGATAGAAAACAACATGCTTCGCGATAAGATAGAGACTTCAAATTTGGTGTACGGGTAGATAGTTTGAAAGGAAGAAAGTGTGTGCAATTTCAGATTTCCAATATTTGCTACTTTAGGGGTTGTCGCACACCGATATGTTCGATTTTCCGAGTAAATAAGCCACGCTCCCTTTTAAATGTTAAAAGGCTTGATATTTGGTGCATGGACCAATCATCTGATAAAAAAATTCAAGACGAACAGAGTTTTTCAAAAATGTTCATTTATGGGTGTGCTCCACAGAAAAACGTACGAAAGGGAAAATGATAAAATAGTATGCTTCAGGATGAGATAGAGACTTGGTGTACGTGTAGATAGTTCGATAGGAAGAAGTGCGCAATTTAAGTTTTCCAATATTTACTTCTTTAGGGGGGTTCTGCACACCAAAATATTCGATTTGCGGAATAAATGTGAAACGCGATTTATTCAAAAATTTACATTCTTCAGGGATTGCTTATTGTGAGCCCGTTGAATTTCAACGGGTATTCGGATAGTGAATATATAAACACTGAAAGAAAACACGAAATATGTATTAAAGAAGAATGCAGATGGTGTTTTCTGCCAGAATAGCTCAATTATTCACGCAGTCGTCTCATTAATGAAAAGACCCAGATTCAAATTTAGTACATCTTACAATGCTTTAATTTTTGTGACATACGTTTACAGTCTGATCCGTTTATTTTGACATTCTACGGAATGGTGAAATGTTTGTAATGGCCGTAATTTTTTAATAATATTATGCGTATAGACTGAAAAATATACAGAGAAACATAATAAAAATAAATAAAAATTTGGTTGTGCAAGACATTTATTGGTGGCAATCAAATTTGCCACTTATGTCTTCACAAAAAAAATGTTTTGAACCATCTATTTCGCAGAATCTACTATAGAGAGATCTTAAATGATGACTTATAAGATTCAACATTGAATTTCAATAGAGGTCGGAGTTCATTAAGGATTTCCAAATCCGATTCTTTTCCATTATCGTTTCAAAATTTTTCCTTTTGATTGAAACATATGTTTTTCACAATGGGATGTAAATAGATCTTGCATGTTAATTGGTATGGATTCAGCATCAAATCCTGGACGAGGTTGGCTCAAGAACTTCTTCCACTTGCGCGTTGCAAACTTTCCTTGAAACATTTTTTTCTCAAGACTGGATAAAAATAGAACTTAGATAACTACTAATATGGATTCATCATTAAATTTTGAAGGAAGTAAGTTGACTCACAGAGAATTTCCACTTCCTCGTCTAGAAATGTCACTTTCGAATAAAGCAGTTGCATTTTGTTTGTAGAATCTATTTTATGGAATCGTCTACAGAAAGGGCTTAGACAACACATGATATGGATTCAACAACAAATTTCAAAAGGGTGATTGAGTGTTCACTTAGGATTTCCACATCTGGTTTTTTCACTTGCGGTTCAAAAATTTTCCTTTTCCTTGAAACATATATATTTTTTCAGAATCGGCTATAGATATAGCTTAGATAATGACTGATTTGAATTCAGCTTTAAATTCTAGTGGGAGTAGGGGTCTGACTTGGGATTTGCACCTCTGGTTCTAAAGATGTCAGTTCCGATTAAAATAGCTTGCATTTTCTTTGTAACATGTATTTCTAAGGATAAGCTATAGATGGAGCTTATATGATGCCTGGTATTAATTCAGCATTACATTCTAGTGAGCGAAGGGTATCTCACTAAGAATTTACACTTACGGTTCTAAAGATTTTAGTTCCGATTAAAAATTTGCATTTTCCTGTAACATGATTGATTATAGATAAGGACTGGTTACCTGAGGATTAGTTATAGATATTGCTTAAATGATGACTGATATGAATTCAGCATAAAATTCTGGTAGGAGTAGGTGTTTCATTAAGGAATTGCACTTACAGTTCTAAAGATGTCAATTCCGATTTAAAAATGTGCATTTCCTTTCTAACATGTATTTCTTAGGATTGGCTATAGATAGAGCTTTGACTCATGACTGATATGGATTTAGCATCGAATTAGGGAATTCACTAAGGATTTCCACTTCCGGTTCCGAAAATTAGCATGGCTGTTCGAAATAAGTGTGCAAAGGAATATAAATATATCCTGTCAAAAATGTAGTGTATACACTACTTGCCACCATATGAAGGCTCCATCATAAATTCCTGGTCTTTAATTGAACTTTCCAGCTATGAAACGGAATAAAATTTATTTTTCATTCCACGATAAAATTAAATGCGGTGAGGAATTTTCGTTTGACAAACTCCACTGCGGGAATATATATCGTCTGGAAGACGGTAGTAAAACACCGTAAAACTGAACGAACATGTAACAGCATAAGCAATATTTGTTTATTTTATTTCAAAGAAGGTCTCATCTTCGGGAGTTTTCACAGCGGTTGAAATTTGTGGATCTTTTCAGCCTCGGGGAGACATTCGGCATGTTTTGAAAAATATTCTTCGCAATTCCACATTTATATATATATCCAATATTCAGATTCTACTTCAATTTAGCTCTCTTTCTTTCATATTTAAGGGCTTCTTCTTTTGGTATAGAAAGAAAAAATTTCAATTGAAATATTTTAATTGAAAGTAAGTTTACTACAGATTTTGCTCTAATATTAAATTTAAATATATATTTAATCCGTTACTACCAGAATCTCATAATAGTGCTTTCGTAGACAATATTAGCCATTTTTGAAGTTCCAATTTAAAATATTTATATTAAAACTATCAGATTTCAATTACTTCTACAATAACATGATAAGTTTATCATTTCCTAATACTCAGAAGAAAAATCACCGTGCGCTCCACAAGTTTACAATTACATAGGTTACCATCAAGTATGTTAAAGTAGTAGGTAACGTGATAAGTCACGCGTGAGATACCCTGGTGCTTATTAAATTTTGGTACGATTCGGGGGGGGGGGGGAGAACCTGCGTTTTTTGCAAAATGGTCCCCAAAGATCGTTAAAATCTAAAATAAAAGATTCCAAATGTATCAATTAAATGCTTGTTTTATACGTAATTTTTGACGATGGAAAAAATAAGACCAACTCCATTATTTTAAGACTAACCGTTTTCAAGATATTTTAGTTCTTTTCGCATATTTCCTACGCTGCCTTTGAAAGTAAGTCCAGTTACCAAATGCAACGAAAATTGAATTAAAAGCTCAAATCCAGTGTAGTTTCGAGTAATTATGTGTGCTATTTTGCGAAATTAAACTGAATTTAATGAATTAAAGAAATAGGGAGAACATAATTTGAAGTCTATTTGGAAAGTCATGTGCTGTCCACATCAGAATTTTTATTTTAAAATTTTTATTGCATTCCAAAATGTAAATCTTTATTTTAAAAATCACTTCAAGCCTACAGCTGAATTAATCTTGAAATTCTCGCTGTGTCCAAAATTCCTGTGGGAAATTCCTGATTTTATGATTTTGTTTGCTTGGAATCTTTTCATCATTCTTCAACTCCTTTCTGAAGCCGCATGACTGTTATACCATATTACTCACTTTAAATTGCAAAATCAATAAAATTTTATTTCGATTTGATTTTAAGATTCTTAGGTGATTCAAGTAAAATTCTTTTCAGTTAACAAAAGATTTCTTTTTACCTTAACGCCCGTTAGGTTCATTTATCAAATTCGCTTTGACCGTGGAGTGCCAGATATGAGCTAATAAAAGAAGAGCCCAATTTTTTGCACGAATATTTTAGCTTAAATCTGTAATAAAAGTATTGAATCATTTATAAACATCAGTACATAAAGAAATTTTATGTTAGACCTGTAAGTCATAATAATGTTTGTTATTTATGTGTTTAGTAGCAATGCTGCATAATCCATATAAATCAAATTGAAAATCTATATGTCTGTATGTTTGTCTCATCATCATGTGGTAAAGGATGCACCGAATTTCATGAAATTTTGAGGGTAGCCGTGAAATAGCTCCAGTTAAAATTCTGTTTATGTTTTGTATTCCTAAAACCAGGGGTTGTCGCGATATTAATAAAAAATGCACAATTAAATCTTTTTTGGAGATAGCATTATGCAAACGATATGTTTTCCGTCAATTTATTTGAAGAAAATTATATTATGTCGCTTAGCAACGGATTTAAATCCAATGTGTTTATGTAGCAGACGATTTTCATTAAATTTTTTTCCTATTTAAATAGTAAAGAAATGTATATAAAATGAATTTTATCGAAATTGCATTTTTGACTAGACTATATCCATTACATTTTTCAAGTTTCAATATTACGAGTATTATTGATATTTTCAATTTATTATGTCGTCATTTTTATTTCCGCAAAAATTTTTGAAACTCATATATTGCAGCACTGGCATTGCAGTATCGTGTCGCTTAGCAACGGAATTAAATCCAATGTATTTATAAGGCAGAGGGTTTATATTAAATATTTTCAAATTTAATTCATAAAGAAATGTTTATAAACAAAATTTTATGGAAATTGCATTATTAACCAAATTATATCAATCTTCGGCTTTAAAAATTACGGGGATTAATGATATTTTAAATTTTTTACGTCATATGTGTTATTTTGATAAAAGAAATTTTAATTTCTTACGTCATCTGTGTTATTTTGATAAAATTTTTGTAGTACGGTTTATCTTATAATATACTAGCAGCATACCCATTCTTCGTACGGAGTATATAATATAAAGAAACTTATAATTCGCAATCATGTGCAAATTCTGTTAAAATATTGAATTTAGTGCTCTTAAAGAGAAGTTTAAGAATATCTCTTCTCACTATGCAAAATTATCTTCACGGGTAGATCTGAAGAATAACACATCCTGGCCCCTTTTGTAAGCAAATTTACAAAAAAAAAAAATGGAATCAATATGTGCAACCCCGTACTACTTATATTGTCGCAGATTAGAAAATATGCCAGTCTGTTGGTAGAAGATTACCCGTATTACAATATGAGTCTGAAAAATATTTGTCAAAATAAAAGAAATAACGTAATAAATTGACAATATCAATAATCCCCGTGCTCTTTATACCAGAAGTTCGTAATTGATTCCAATGTATGCCAATATATACCAAAACATATGTCAATGCACCTGTACTACTTATATTCTCGTAGATTAGAAGATATACCCGTGTATTTGTAGAAGACTACTCGTACAACGTACAATATATGAATTTAAGCAATTTTTGTCATAATAAAACAATTGCATAATAACTTGAAAATATCAATAATCCCTGAATCAATAATTCCCGAAAATATCAATAATAATAACGTTTAAACTTGAAGACTGTAATTGATATTATCCAGTCAAAAATGCTATAAGAAAAATCAAATCGTTCTTTTCTAAAATATAATTTTTTACCCATTTATTTATTATTCAAATCAAAAAAATAATAATTAAAATTAACAGACAGATTTAATTTAATTGCGTTTCTGAGCAACATGATATAAGATAGAATCTTCCTCATAAACTGCGAAATTAAATAACCATTTTGTTTTCTTTATACTTTCATTGTTCAGTAAGTGCTTGTGAAAAATAACCATGGATATAGATTTTCCATTTAAATTCGTGTTTCAAACAAATCATGCTTTCAGATAGTGACTAATTTGCGCAAAAATCCTCCATCAAACTCAGAAATAAAGTTTTAATTCAAGTGGACGTTTTAAACAAACGATTTTTAACACTTTACAACAAAGTTGAAAAGTGTTTATGACTTTGTTCATTCTGTCTGTCTGTCTGTCTGTCTGTCTGTCTGTCTGTCTGTCTGTCTGTTAGCACGATAACTGCCGTAAAAATGAGTTTATCAAAATGAAATTTTAGTATGTTGTTCAGACGGTCTGTAGGACCTATGGGAATATAAATAAATAATATCACCCAATTAGTTTTTTATTGAACCCGGGTTGAAAAAATGAAATACATTGAACCCTATGGGACCTAATTTTTCAAACATTTTTTAAGTAAATTTAAAATTCACGAATTGCTTCGAAATTTTTAGGAAATATTCACATTATCCCATAGAATATATAAAAAAAAATTCAGTAAAATATGTTAAGTAGTTTTTTAATTAAAAAAATTATTTAATATAGGGAAAATAACAAATTCAATTAAATTCTGACTTTGGGATATCTTCCAGAAAGAAAAGAGAGAGATATTATATAATAAATATCTCTCCATTTGTTTAAACGTTTTGCATATGGGAGTGGCTTCATATTTTAAAATAAATTTGGTAGATAACAATTTTTCATTTTTTTTAAATTTTATATAACTCTTCTTGATAAATTTAATTGATGGCATTTTAAATGCACTTTCCTACGTCCTAGAGAGTTAAAATTTGGTACACAGCTTAAATTTGTTGAACATTTTATTCGACAAAAATTTGATGGATCTTTAAATATAGATCATACATTTTTTTCGAAATGGCCTGAAAATAATCCCCGTTCACTTCTATAAATCATTGGTGTAATATTGTTAAAAATTATGATGTGGACAGCACATGTCTTTCTCTGCAGACTCATATTCGTTCTCTTTAATTATTCAATGATAATTTGAGTTTATCTGCACAACATAAGTATTTTAAATGACATTGAATTTACACGTTAAACTTAAATTTGGTTCTCATTTGATAGCTGGACTTATTGTCAAAGGTGGCGTAGCGAAAACGCGAAAAAACTAGAATATCTCAAGAACGGCTAGTCCTAGAGTAATGGGGTTAGTCTTATTCTTTTTGTTGTCAAAAATCACATATAAAATAGGAATTTAATTAATATAATTGAGCACACGTAGTCTTTTATTTTTATATATAACGATTTTTGCTGGCCATTTCGCAAAAAGAGCCCGTTCCTTTTTCCCGAATCGTAGTAGAATAACCTACAAATGATTTATATACAAAATTTTGTTAAATTTGGTATATAAATCACTTGTAGGTTATTGAAATATTATACTCCAAATTTTGTTAAATTTGGTTCATTAGTTTTTAGCTAGAGTGGATAAAGGCAATTTCTGCGGCCATTTCGCAAAGAAGGCAGATTCTTTTATTACGAATCGTACTATAATCTAATGAACATCAGGATTTCCCACAAAAAACATACCAAATTGTATGAAATTCGGTCCATTAGTTTTTCAATTAGAGTGGATGTAATATCCACACAGACACACAGAAACATACACAGATACACCCTTACACACACAGACGTCTTCCTAAAAGTAGATTTTTCGTGTTCTAGAAGTCCCAAAACGTGTAGATCCTTTGAAAATTCGAGTTCCGATCTTCGGCACGATTCCAATGCTTTGAGTACATACACATACACATATATATTATCTGTGTATTATCTGTGTATCTAAATTCCGTGCCTATGCAATTACAATAGTTGTGATTTTAAATGATCCCTAAACTTTTATTATTTCTTCAAGGAAGCCTAATTTTAACATATGCAGAATGCAAATATCTCAAGCGATTGTAAGATGAATTACATAAGAATTGCTGAATTTTTTTCACACAAAATTATTTAGCTCTGGAGTCTGGAATACAAGTTATATGAATGAAATATTCATTGATTTTGCATAAAGAATCAGATGATTTATATTTCGATACAGTTTTAAATATTTAAGTATAATAAATTACTGTAGTACTGTGATAATGTAAAAGATATTACCACTGAATGAATCACATTTTATAAATTTTTAAATGAAATTACATTTCAGTTGGAAAGTGTTTCATAATCAATGCTTATGCATGATTGATCTTTTTTGTTGTTTATTGAATCAGCACTAAGGCAACCCAAATGCGACTTATCTACCAAATTTTGTAACATTTGGTCAATTAATACATTCATTGCACAGACAGAGGCACTCACACAGGGACGTCACGCTAAAAATAGATTGTTCGTGTTCTAGAGTGATCAAAACGTGTAGCTTCGTCGAAAACTCGTGTTCCGATTTTCGACACGATTCCAATATTTATCCTGTACTATACCATGTATTGTAGGGAAAGTAAAAATGGGATGTAGGCAGCCCATGATTTTCCCTACAGACTCAAATTCATTTTTAACACTTTACAACAAAGTTGAAAAGTGTTTATGACTTTGTTCATTCTGTCTGTCTGTCTGTCTGTCTGTCTGTCTGTCCGTTAGCACGATAACTGCCGTAAAAATGACTTAATCAAAATGAAATTTTAGTATGTTGTTCAGACGGTCTATAGGACCTATGGGAATATAAATGAATAATATCACCCAATTAGTTTTGGATTGAACCCGGGTTGAAAAAATGGAATACATTGAGCCCTATGGGACCTAATTTTTCAAGCATTTTTTAAGCGGATTTAAAATTCACAAATTGCTTCGAAAATTTTAGGCAATATTCAAATTGTTCCATAAAATATATAAAAAAAAATTCAGCGAAATATATTCAGTAGTTTTTTAAATAAAAATTAAAATAATAATAACACCTCTTATATGAAGCGATCACGTGTCCATGATATGAAACGATCACATGACCCACTTCAAAATGATATATGGCATCCATCTTGTCTCAAAATCGTGATTTTTAAAGTTCTTTCTAATTCATATTGAGTGTTGTATCCATCCTAAAACTACTTTATTTTGGCCTAAATTCTGTGCATCTACATACTTTAACAACGCAATGACAATATATTTCAGTTTAAATGCTCATACAAATTTGATTATTTCTACTATTAAGCCTATTTTTCACTTATGTAAAATGTAAACAGCAAAATATGTAGAATGAGTTGTATTAGAATCGCTGTAATTCTTTAACACAAAATCATTTAGTCCATGGAGTCTGCATGGCTGATATGAATGAAATATTCATTGATTTTAGAAAGAGAAGGACGATAATTTTCGATGAAGTTTTACGCATAGAGTTTTACTTACTTGTAGCTCCATGGTCTTAATTTTTAAATAATATAAATTATTATAGTATTGTGATGAATGACATGAATGGGGGAATTATTTATGAATGAAATGTTGCTTTTATAGAGAGAGCCAGGCGTGTTATTTTTTCTATGACGTCATTTGAATGGATTTCAGTTGTTTTCGATGAAGTTTTCAAATATAATAAATTATCGTAGTATTATGATAATTCTAAAATTATTACCGAGGTATGTATCACATTTTAGAGATGTTTAAACCAGGCAATTTATACTTTAATGCCGTCATTTGAATGAAGTTAATTTTTTTCGATGAAGGTTTAAGGTTTCAAATATAATAAATTAATGTAGTATTGTGATAAGTTTTAAAATATTACCGAGGAATGTATTGCATTTTAGACATGTTTAAATAAAATTGCATTGAAGTTGGAAAGTGTTTCATAATCAATGCTTTAAGCATGATTGATTTTTCTTGTTATCAATTCCGTTTGGATAAACCACGGAGTTAGAAAGTAGAACTGCAAGGAAAAAGTTCCGTTTTTCATTAATATCTTGACAACCCCTGGTTTTAGAAACCCAAAACTTGGACCAAATTTATAAAGGCCTATTTTAAGGCTACCCACCAAATTTTATTAAATTCGATTTAGCCGTTCTCTCGTGATGATGCGACAAACGAAAGTTTTGTTTTTACTAATATCTCGAGAACCACTGGTTATAGAAACTTAAGTCATGGACTAAATTTTAAGAGGGGCTATTTCCAGGCTATCCACCAAATTTCATTAAATTCGGTCCAACTGTTCTCCCGTGATGATGGGACAGACAGACAGACAGATTTTCAATTTTATTTATATAAACTAGTGTATCTTTTAATCTATGAGAATATAAGTAGTACGGGCATATCTTCCAATAAAATTTTAGTGCTTTCATTTTGGCATATATTGATTCAATTTCATATGTTGTGTAAATTTATTTACAAACTAGCAGCATACCCGTTCTTCGTACGGATTATATAATATAAATAAACTTAAAATTCACAATCATGTGCAAATTCCTATAGTATACTAAATGGCATTTTTAATCAAAATATTATGTTAAAATATTTAACATAATGCTCCTAAAAAGAAGTTAAGGAATGGCAGTTCTCGTTATTCAAAATTATCTTCACGGGTAGATCTGAAGAAAGAAATATCCTGGCCTCTTTTGTAAGCAACGTTACAAAAGAAATGGAATTGAATCCATATATGCAAAATAAAAGCGTATTGTATGGGTCCCGTACTACTTATATACGCGAATATTAGAAGATATAACCTGTATTAATAGATTACATATTTAAATTGAAAATATCAATAAATTCGTAATCTTTAAACCAGTAGATAGTAATTAATTCCAATATGTGCCGAAATGAAAGTGCTAAAATTATATGGGAAGATAAACCCGTACTACTTGTAATGTCATAGATTAGAAGACATGTCCTAGTGTTAGTAAAAGATTACCCGTATTATAATATTTAGTCTGAAAAATTTTTGCCAATATATAACAGATTACTTAATAAATTAAAAATATCAATAATCCCCGTAATCTTCATACCGGAAGGCTTGATTCCAATATATGCTAATATACCTGTACTACTTATATTCTCTTAGAATAGAAGATATACCCGTGCATTTGTAGAAGATTACTCGTACAACGTACAATATATGAGTTTCAACAATTTTTGCTGCAATAAAACAATGGCATAAGAAATTGAAAATATCAATACTCTCTGAATCAATAATCCCCGAAAACATCAATAATAATAATGTTTAAACATGAAGATCGTAATTTATATTATCCAGTCAAAAATACGATGGCAATGACATTTATTTTATATACATATCTTCATCATTAAAATCGGAAAAGGTTTAATAAAAATCTTCTACCTCATAAACACATTGAATTTAAATCCGTTGTTAAGCGACATGTTATAATTTGCTCCAAATAAATTGGTGGTCAAAATATCGTCTGAATAACGCTATCTCTAATGAAGGTTTAGTGACATTTTAAAAAATCGCCAAATTTATCGCCAAGTGGGACTGTAGAACTGACAGTCCCACTCGGCGATAAATTGACGAACCATCATCAAAATATTAGCCTCTAAAAAAAGCACAATGTCATTTATTTAGGGCAATTTTTCAATTTCAAAATATTTTTATGAATTTATAAACATATTTATCAATTTGGTGACATTTTAAACATTCGCTAAATGTGTTACTAAGTAGGAC
This sequence comes from Amaurobius ferox, assembly GCA_951213105.1. Lineage (NCBI taxonomy): Eukaryota > Metazoa > Arthropoda > Arachnida > Araneae > Amaurobiidae > Amaurobius > Amaurobius ferox. Next base: position 46,947,405 of record OX578141.1, on the reverse strand, counting down.
GGTTGGACTGACAGACAAATGCTAACGAAACACCATTTCAGTACTTTCTTCTAACAAAACAAAATAAATTTCATTGATTTACGTCATTTTTATCAATTTGGGGACATTTCAATCAATTTGGTAACTTTTAAGAAATTTGCCAAGTTAGCGATATCCAACCAAATTCGTAGCTCTAAATTCGCAGATCTGAATAAAATATCGTGATCCAGTTTGTATATACTAAATGAAAACACTAAAATATTATTAGAAGATATACCTATTCTACTCTTTTTCTGTTTCAACAATTGGATAAATGAATTTATTGGGTAAACAGAATATATGAGTTTACTAGCAGCATACCCGTTCTTCGTACGGAGTATATAATATAAAGAAATTTATAATTCGCAATCATGTGCAAATTATGTTAAAATATTAAATTTGTTGCTCATAAAGAGAAGTTTAAGAATATCTGTTCTCACTATGCAAAATTATCTTCACGGGCAGTCCGGTCGTCCATTCTGTTGCTCCAAGTCCTCTGGACGAGCCGGACGGTCTGGGGCTTTCACGGGCAGATCTGAAGAATAAAACATCCTGGCCCCTTTTGTAAGCAAATTTACAAAAAAAAGGAATTGAATCAATATATGCAACCCCGTACTACTTATATTGTCGCAGATTAGAAAATATGCCAGTGTGTTAGTAGAAGCTTACCCGTATTGCAATATGTGTCTCAAAAATATTTGCCAAAATAAAAGAGATGATATAAAAAATTGAAAGTATCAATAATCCCCGTAATCTTAATACCAGAAGGTCGTAATTGATTCGAATATATGCCAATATATATCAAAATATATGCCAATATACCTGTACTACTTATATTCTCGTAGATTTGAAGATACACCCATGCATTTGTAGAAGATTACTCGTACAACGTACTATATATGAGTTTCAACAATTTTCGTCATAATAAAACAATTCCATAATAATTTGAAAATATCAGTAATCCCTGAATCAACAGTCCCCGAAAATATCAATAATAATGATATTTAAACCTGAAGACCGTAATTGATATTATCCAGTCAAAAATTCAATGTCAATGAAATTTATTTTATATACATATTTTTACTATTCAAATCGGAAAAGATTTAATAAAAATCATATGCCGCATAACATATTGGATCCGTTGCTAAGCGACATAATATCAATTGGTTTAAATAAATTGATGGAAATCATATCATCTGAATAATGCAATCTCCATGGAAGGTTTGGCGACATTTTCGTCAATTTAGCTATAACTTAAAAAATCGCCAAACTTTTCGCCAAGTGGGACTGTAGAACTGATAATCCCATTATGCGACAAATTGACGAAACATCATCACAATACTATCCCCTAACAAAACACAATTAATTTCATCTATTAAGTGCGATTTTATCAATTTCATGATATTTTTATGGATTTAGAAATATTTTTACGAATTTGGTGATATTAAAAAAAACCCTTAAATGTGTTACTAAGTAGGATGGATGGACTGACCGACAAATGCTACAGAAACATCCTTTCAGTACTTTATTCTAAAAAAAACAAATTTAATTTCATTGATTTGGGTCATTTTTATCAATTTGGAGACATTTCCACTAATATGGTAAAGTTTAAGAAAAGTTACCAAGTTATTTAGAGATATTCCTCTAAATTCGTAGCTCTGAATTTGCAGATCTGAAGAATAAAATATCCTGATCCTGTTTGTATATACTAAATGAAAACAGTAAAATTGTATTAGAAGATACATACACTCGTTCTACTCTTTTTCTGCTTCAACAATCGGCTAAATGAATTTATTGGGTAAACACAATATATGAGTTTATTAGCTAAGCACAATATATGAGCTTGAAACCTCTTTGCTAAAATAAATGAAAGTGATGTACGCAGTCCGCAATCTATATAAATAAAAATGAAAATCTGTCTGTCTGTCTGTCTGTCTGTCTGTCTGTCTGTCTGTCTGTCTGTCTGTCTGTTTGTCACACCATCACGGGAGAACGGCTGAACCGAATTTGATGAAATTTTGTGGGTAGCCCAGAAATAGCCCCATTTAAAATTATATCCGTGTTTTGAGTTTCTACGACCAGTGGTTCTCGAGATATTAGCAAAAAACGAAATTTTCGTTTGTCTCATCATCACGGAAAAACGGCTGAACCGAATTTAATGAAATTTGGTGAATAGCCTTGAAATATCCCCCCATAAATTTTGTCCAAGTTTCGAGTTTCTAAGACCTGGGGTTGTCGAGATATTAATGAAAAACGGAACTTTTCCCTACGAGTTCTACTCCCTAACTCCGTGGTTTATCCAAACGAAAAGCTTGAAAATCGTTTGAAAGTGAATTAAAATTTAATCTCTGAGTTTGATGGGAGATTTTTTGCGTTAATTAGTCACTTTCTGAAAACATGAATTGTTGGAAACATGATTTAAAGGGGAAATCTATCTCCATGGTTCATGGTTTATTTAAAACAAGCTTTTGCGGAACAATGAGAAGTATAGAGAAATCAAAATCGTTATTTAATTTCGCAGTTTATGTTATACGACATGACATATTTAACATGTTATAAGATTCTATCTTATATCATGTTACTCAGAAACGCAATTAAATTAAATCTGTCTGTTAATTTTAATAATTATTTTTTCGATTTGAATAATAAATAAATGGATATAAAAATATATTTTAGAAAAGAACGATTTGATTTTTCTTGTAGCATTTTTGACTGGATAATATCAATTACGGTCTTCAGGTTTAAAAATTATTATTATTTATATTTTCGGGGATTATTGATTCAAGGATTATTGATATTTTCAAGTTATTATGCAATTATTTTATTATGACAAAAATTGTTTAAACTCATATATTGTATGTTGTACGAATCTTCTACAAATACACGTGTATATCTTTTAATCTACGAGAATATAAGTAGTACAGGTATATTGACATATGTTTTGATATATATTGGCATATATTGGAATCAATTACGACCTTCTGGTATAAAGAGTACGGATATTATTGATGTTTTCAATTTATTACGTCATCTCTTTTATTTTGGCAAATATTTTTGAGACGCATATTGTAATACGGGTAATCTTCTACTAACACATTGGCATATTTTCTGATCTGCGACAATATAATTAGTACGGGGTTGCATATATTCATTCAATTCTTATTTTTTCTTCTGTAAATTTGCTTACAAAAGGGGGCAGGATGTTTTATTCTTCAGATCTGATCGTGAAGATAATTTTGCATAGTGAGAACATATATTCTTAAACTTCTCTTTAGGAGCAATAAATTTAATATTTTAACAGAATTTGCACATGATTGCGAACTTTAAGTTTCTTTAAATTATACACTCCGTACGAATAACGGGTGTGCTGTTAGTGGTTAATAAATTTTAACATTTTAGGAGGATATATCATGTTGCTCGGCATCGCAATTAAATTGAATGTGTTTGTTAATGTTTTTATTATTTTTTTTCGATTTAAATAATAAATAAATGGATAAATGGATATAAAAGTATATCTTATGAATGGACGGTTTGATTTTTCTTTTAATTATATTAATTGCTGACTGCGTACATCAATTTCATTTATTTTGGCAAAGAGTTTTCAAGCTTATATCGTATTTAGCTACTAAACTCATATATTGTGTTTAGCCAATAAATTCATATAGCCGATTGTTGAAACAGAAAAAGAGTAGAGCGGGTATATCTTCTAATACAATTGTAGTGTTTTCATTTAGTATATTGAAACGGGATAAGAATGTTTCATTCAGATCTGCAAATTCAAAGCTACGAATTTGGAGGGATATCGCTAATTTGACAACTTTTCTTAAACTTTGCCAAATTGACGGAAATGTCGCCAAATTGATATAAACGACACACAAACAGCTGCCATAAACCTTCGGGTTGGTCGTGTGGCTTGGGTCTTCTACATATCAATGAAATTTTTTTTTGTTTTGTTAGAAGAGAGTACTGAAATGTTGTTTGGTTAGCATTTATCAGTCAGACCAACCATCCTACTTAGTAATACATTTAGCGAATTTTTAAAATGTCACCAAATTGATAAAAATGTTTTCAAATCTATAAAAATATATTGAAATTGATAAAATTGCGCTACATAAATGATATTAATTGTTTTTTGTTAGGGGATAGTATTGTGATGATATTTCGTCAGTTTGTCGCAAAGTGGAACTGTCAGTTCTACAGTCCCACTTGGCGATAAATTTGGCGATTTTTTAAAATGTCGCTAATTTGACGAAACTGTCGCCAAATGTTCCATAGAAATATAACTATTTAGACGATATTTTTTCTACCAATTTATTTGAAGCAAATGATATCATGTCGCTTAGCAACGGATTTAAATCCAATGTGTTTATGCGGCAGACGATTTTTATTAAATCCTTTCCGATTTGAATAATGAAGATATGTATATAAAATAAATTTCATTGCCATTTCATTTTGGACTGGATAATATCAATTATACTCTTCAGGTTTAAACATTATTATTATTGATATTTTCCGGAATTATTGATTCAGGGATTATTGATATTTTTAAGTTATTACGCCATTGTTTTATTGCGGCAAAAATTGCTGACACACGCATATTGTACGTTGTACGAGTAATCTTCTAGGAATGCACGGGTATATCTTCTCACCTACGAGAATATAAGTAGTACAGGTATATTGGCATATATTTTGACATATATTGGCATATATATTGGAATCAAGTACAGTCTTCTGGTATGAAGATTAAGGGGATTAATTTTATATTCAATTTATTACGTCGTCTGTTGTATTTTACCAAAAAACATTTGTGACTCATATTGCAAAACGGGTAATCTTCTACTAATAATCGGACATTATAAGTAGTACGTGTATATCTTCCCATATAATTTTAGCACTTTAATTTTGACATATATTGGAATAAATGACTGTCTTCAGATTTAAAGATTACGGGTTTATTGGTATTTTCAATTTATACATGTAATCTACTAATACAGGTTATATTTTCTAATATTCGCGTATATAATTAGTACGGGTCCCATACAATTTTAACGCTTTTATTTTGCATATATTGTTTCAATTCCATATTTTTTTTTTATATTTGCTTACATAAGGGGTCCAAGATGTTTTATTCTTCAGATATGTCCATGAAGATAATTTTATATAGCGAGAACAGAGATTCTTAAACTTCTTTTTAGGAGCATTATATTAAATATTTTAACAGAATATTTTGATTAAACATGTCATTTAGTATACTATAAGAATTTGGGCATGATTATGAATTTCAAGTTTCTTTATATTATATACTCCGTACGAAGAACGGGTATGCTGCTAGTATATATAATAAAAAGAACAATCAAACCGTTCATTTATAAAATATATTTTTACATCCATTTATTTATTATACAAATAAAAAAAAATAATAATAGACAACACATTTAATTTCATTCCGTTGCCGAGCAACATGATATAAGATAGAATCTTCCTTATAAAATGCGAAATTAAATAGCCATTTTGATTTCTTTATACTTTACATCGTTGAGTAAAAGCTTGTGAGAGATGAACCATGGAGGTAGATTTTTCCATTTAAATTCATGTTTCAAACAATTTATGTTTTCCTATAGTGACTAATTAATGCAAAAATCCTGCACCAAACTCGGAAATAAAGTTTTATTTCATTTTGGCGTTTAAAACAAACGATTTTCATCCTTTCCGTTTGGATAAACCACGGAGTTGGAGAGTAGATCTCCTAAGAAAAAGTTCCGTTTTTCATTAATATATCGACAACCCCTGGTCTTAGAAACTCGAAACTTGGAAAAAAATTATGGGGGGCTATTTCAAGGCTATCCACAAGATTTCATTAAATTCGGTTCAGCCATTTTCCCGTGATGATGAGACAAAGGAAAATTTCGTTTTTTACTAATATCTCGAGAACCACTGGTCGTAGAAACTCAAAACACGGACTAAATTTTAAGTGGGGCTATTTCTAGGCTACCCACAAAATTTCATCAAATTCGGTTCAGCCGTTCTCCCGTGATGATGGGACAAACAGACAGACAGACAGACAGACAGACAGATTTTCAATTTTATTTATATAGATTAGCTAAACACAATATATAAGCTTGAAACCTCTTTGCTAAAATAAATGAAAGTGATATATTCAGTTCGCAATTAATATATTTAAAAGAAAAATCAAACCGTTCATTTATAAGATATATTTTAATATCCATTTATTTATTATTCAAATCGAAAAAATAATAGTAATCATTAACAAAGACATTTAATTTCATGCCGTTGCCGAGCAACATGATATAAGATAGAATCCTTCTCATAAAATGCGAAATTAAATAACCATTTTAAGTTCTTTATACTTTTAATCGTTGAGTAAAAGCTTGTGAAGTATAAAACATGGAGGTAGAATTTTCCATTTAAATTCATGCTTCAAACAATTCATGCTTTCAGATAGTGACTATTTAATGCAAAAATCCTGCATCAAACTCAAAAATAAAGTTTTAATTCCCTTTGACGTTTTAAACAAACGATTTTCATCCTTTGCGTTTGGATAAACCACGGAGTTGGAGAGTAGAACTCCTAGGAAAAAGTTCCGTTTTTCATTAATATCTCGACAACCCCTAGTCTTAGAAACTCGAAATTTGGGTAAAATTTATGAGGGTTATTTTTAAGGTTATCCACAAAATTTCATTAAATTCGGTTCAGCCGTTCTCTCGTGATGATGAGACAAACGAAAGTTTCGTTTTTTCCTAATATCTCGAGAACCACTGGTCGTAGAAATTCCAAACATAAACTAAATTTTAAGTGGGGTTATTTCTAGGCTACCCACAAAATTTCATCAAAGTCGGTTCAGTCGTTCTCCCGTGATGATGGGACAAACAGACAGACAGATTTTCAATTTTATTTATATAGATGGGACCAGGATGTTTTTTTTCTTCAGATCTGACTGTAGGTAATCTCAAAATCAGAATTTTTCCTATTCAGAATTACGGACAAGTTTTCAAAACCTTCGTGACATTTCTTCATCCTTATATGACGTTGAGTATTTGAACGGAATTTGGTTTTAATGAAGAGAATATTTTCGAAGAAAACTCAGTCGCATCGTTTTCACACAGACAAACAGAGCCACACAGATCAACCAAATAACTGACAGACAGACATATGAATGCTGGGTAATACTTTATTTTTTGTAATCAACACTATCGAAAATGTATATAAGTATTTTTAAGTTGGCCAAAAAGTGTTTTAGTTATTAAAACAATACTTCATTTTAAAGAATGAACACTGTTGTTTGCTATTTATTATCATAATAATTATGTAAAACCACAATCAATACAAACTTGACCCCCCTCCCCACTCATACACACACACATAAACATCTTGAAGTTTTAAGACTAGCACATAACCAATTGAGATACTCTGGATTGAGTTAGAATTTAAAATTTTAATTCTCCAAGTTCTGACTTGAAACTCTTTGTAAATAAAAATGCCACGTTTTTTTTATTCCTTGCCTACTCTTCGTTTTTAATTCCTTTTTATAGTCATACTATATTTATTTAACTTTATGTCCACACTGCATTTATTTGATATTTATGCCCACTTCAGAATTTGTATTTTGCTGCAAGTTTCTAGGCTAGTTTTTTACTAGTATATAGCGAGGCATTATTAAAAGGGCACAAAATTTTCAATTTAGCGAAATGCATTATTTCGCTGCGAATGTAGTAAAGTCATTGCATTCTGTAAGAAGAGACATGAGTTTCCAGTATCAAAATTTTGATATTGCTGTTAATTTTTAGTCTAATTTTTTACTAGGAGTTAAGGAGGCATTATTAAAACTGTACAAAATTATTAATTTAGATACAATTAATTAATACAGAATAATGAAAATTAAAAACGTGTTTCTGTAACTGTGTCTATCAGGAGTGCTTATATCACGAGAATGGCATATTCTTTGTTTCATTAAGTCTCGGTCAATTGCATTATTACTTTCCTTACATACATAATGTATAAGGAAAGTATTGTAACGGAGTCGAAAATTCGAATTCGAGTTTTCGACGGGAGAGCACGTTTCAAGCATCCCTGAGCACGAATAGAACATTTTTGAGGTGATGTCTGTGTGTGGGTGTGTGAGTGTGTGTGTGCGAAAGTGTGTGTGTGTGTGTCAGTGAGTCAGTGGAGACGATATATCACAAATGAATAGAGCGATTCGAATAAAATGTGGTACAAAAATCACAATCCATGAATACTGGAAGCCTATTGTTTTAAAATACAATCGAATGTTAAGAACCCTCCTAAATTTTCAAGTGAAATTTTGAAAAAATCATCAAGAAATCAAAACCTTTAACAAAGTTACGCAAATAGACATATCTTATGTAATTTTTCCTTAGAAAACAATGAACATAAATTTTATAACGCTAGCATGAACCGTTCTCGAAATATTGTGCATTTTTCAAATAAATTTATCAAAAAAGTCCCATAAATTAAAAAAAAATTTAAGCTGTTAAGAAACATGTTCACTTTTCATATGTAATATCATGTGGTAAATTTGGTGATATCATTCTCGTGGATCTAATCTAACTCGTTCCATTCATGAGAAAAGCTACTTTAAGTAATACTCTTGTATTTGAACGCCAATAGTCATTTATCCGCTGTAAGAATAACTTATTTCTCCGTCCATTACGCTTGGCGGTATTTTGGCGACAAATTTAGCGGAACGTCACCAACTTGGCGACATTTTTAAATGTTGCCAAATTAACGAAAATTTTGCCAAATGGATAAAACTGACTCTAAATCAATGAAAATGACGACTAATTCAAGAAAATTCAATATCTTTGAAATAATATAAGTATCTACTATAAGAATAACATTTTTTAACTGTAAAAGTAGTAAATTAATTACATTATATAAGGAAAGTCATGTATTGCCCACATCAAATTTTTTTAAGAAGATACTCCACTCTTAAAGGGCGGAAATGACGACAAACCTAACAGTTTAATAAACAAAATCTATTAACGTTATAGGCATTAAATTTTTGGGTAGGAAAAAATAATATTCTTCTTTAAAGTAAAAATAAAAAAGTAATTGAAAATCGCAAAATATTATATAAATATAATTATAGTACATATGTTTTTTGTTCATAAAATTATAATATGTCATTGCGCGCATGATGACTTAAATTTTTTGGATTCAATCAAACAAGTTTGTGGTTTTATTAATTATATCATTCATAATATACTTCCATACTAGGATTATTTAATTATTTTTATTTTTAATGGGGCATATTAATACACATTTTTAATTTCACTTTACTGTAATACAAGCTGTTGCAAAAAAATATATGCACCCATAAAATATTGAACTACAGCCGCAAAACTCGTCCTGCAAATTTCGTCAAGAGTTATGCAAATGATCAAACTGTCAGCACCAATGATGTTATAGGGTTCATGCAAAGTACACAAGAGCGACGTATCTTGCAGCGCGTAAAACGACTGGTGTTCTCACTCACTGACAACTGGATAATTTGCTTCGATATTTCAAATTGTGTACGAAAACGGCTTTGAGATGTACGCGACGGCGCTATGAGCAACTGTCAGATATAGAAAGACGTCGCATCATAGGCCTAATGGAAGCTGGTTGGTCCAACAGAAGTATCAGTCACCGTTCTGGTAGGAGTGATGCAGTACTTGCTCGGTGTTGGCAACAGTGGATTTTAGAAGGCACATGTAACCATCGCAGAAGCTCAGGACGCCCCAGACAAGAAACTGCTCGAGAGGATTGTGCAGTCAAGAGGGGAGTCACGTCCACATCAACGGCGTAATTATCAGCAATTCGAAGTCATTTGCCATCCAGCATCCGTCCTGTATCAAGAGATGCTATTCGGAGACGACTGGCAGAAGGTGGTATTAGGTGTTCACGTCCATTAAGGCACCTACCACTAACCCCTCGACATAGGCAGAACTGTCTGGATTGGTGCCGAGATCGTCATCCTGTCCCCTTAAATTTCATCTTCCTACACATGCTAGAAAATTCAAAAGAATTAAAATATATTTTTGTCTAACTGAATGACTTCTTATAACTCAAAAGTATATTAATAGATTTACATATTTTTCACTGTTTTCTATAAACAAATTGGGAGCAACTATGGACTAAAATATTTTATGTTTTATATCGCATTCATTTTATATCCGTATTACCCTGGCACCGAACGAGTATTGGTAAGTACGAATATATAAACGAATCGAGTGAAGTTACACTGCTCATATTTTAACTGAGTAGCATGACATTTCAAGAAGGTATCCATTTAAGTTTTCAGTATTCCAATTTTAATATCAGTATTTTTTTCCTCCTCAAAAAGTTAGATGTGAATAATGAATAATTTTAGAGCAAAAGTTCCATGACTCAAGATTTTTGAAGGAGATTATTCTGTTATTTATATGGAAATGAATGGGATCCAAATTTGTCGTATAGATTCCATCAAGGATAGCTTTCATTCTAAATTTAAATAAAAATCTAATAAAATATTACTGTATTTTATTAAAATCAAAAATTTCCTTATTCATAATCCCCATTATATATGTAAGGGATGTTTTCTTATACAGTTTAGTCGAATATCCCAATTTCTTTTAAGATGTTATATGTGAATAGAAAACATATATTAAAAACATCTAGTATTAAAACACATGTTTTAACCAAAGTGTACCATTAAATCGTTTATTACACTTTTTAAACCTTATTTATTTTGTCTCTACCTTTCTTTGGAAGTTGCACGTTTACAAAAACATTTGATATCGCACGCTTTCTTACTCTATTTTGCACTAAGGTGCTCTGCGCTTTGCTCGCTACGTTCACAACTCCCTTCGCCCCTACTCGCTGACTCTCATTGTGCTCGCTTCTCGAGAATATTCGAGCACATTCGTAATAGCCCGTTGGTGCCGTCCCTTGTTAACTGACATTCACCAGCCCTATAGCTCGCTTCGACTGCGCTTTCAATCCGGCCTGCAGAAACGACCACATGCGTGTCCTATGCTCGCTGTCACTTTCAAACCCAGGGGCTTCGCTCTCCAATGTCTGCCGCTCATTTCTCGGAACTTGCCGCAGACGTGGTGCACCCGTTGAGGATTGGCATCCTTATTAGCTGACTCTTACCGACTCCCTAACTCGCTTCGCGTACAATTTCACCCAGTTCGTTACTCTCGCTGACCCCGAAACTCGCTTCGTTAGTTGGAATATTTCATGCCCTACTTCCTGGAGCTCGCTAAGCCTGCATCACGAACTCTTTCGTGTCGCCAGTTATTAAGAACGTTTGCTTACTGTATTAAGAACAAAGAGCAAAATGTCATAACTACGTTTTGGCATTAGTTCGTAATACAGTGGCAAAATATCGCATTACATTTTCAGTATAGAGAGATTTACAACAATAAAACATGTAATTGTTGTGCAATAATAACAATGAAATTGTAATGTTCATTACAACATTTGTTACAAAACGCTCTGTTTGTTTGTAAGAATAAACAATAAGGGATATGATGGTCAACATTTCGAATCGTCCCAAGGCCACTAACTAACGTTGTAGTCATGTTTAGAATTAAATATATATGCTTTTAATGTTCTTAACACTTCAATAACCCAGTCCTCAACCATTTTGTAAGATTTCTGCCATAAACCAAACAGAGGCAAGCTTTCAATCGGCTCGACCAATTAAATCTTCGCCAGTAGAGAAGAAACATGTTAGCTTCAGAATTGAATAAAAAATTGAATATCTCATTAACTAAATCGAAATTAAAAAAAAATCTCCGTCCTGCAAAACATTCAACTATGTAGGTGCATGCCAATAAAAATTTGAAGTCTTACTATTAATAGTCAGTCCAGGTCGCGAACTCCCAGCTCAAATACTCTTCCTTTGAATTTGATATTAAATATATCTTAAATTATATTGTAAATCGAAAAACGGGTTATATAAGTGTATTTTCTTAATATTTTTCTACAAATTCATCGAATTTATATTTTTGTAAACAATAGATTTTGCGGTACATGACGGAGATACATAAGGAACGCGAAATTTGTCAAACAGCGGTGACGGCGTCAACCACTTTTTTTAACCCTTTCAGGGGCGCAATGTTATAATTTTTAAAATGGTATGAAAAAGTAAGTAGTATGAAATGCAATGGTCCTATAGACAACATAAATGAGCTTTAAAAAAAATTATCCGTCCCCGTTACGAAAAAGGGGCCGGTTTCACAGTGAAACCGGCGCCCGTCTAGAGCATTAAAATTATATGTTTGTTCATTGACCTTTACATTACTGGAAAGTATCTGAAAGTAACCCAGCTTTCAGATTACACTAGTAAGTTATTGAACAAATAATGAAATAATTAATTTTTTTATAAACATACATTTTTAATTATAGATTTAAAAATTTTTAAAACAGAAAACTAAATGTATGAGGTAAAAATATAAAAGAAAAGTAAAATTTAAAAAATATATTTCCATACCATTTTTTAAACAAATAATATCATTTTTCGTGGAATTTTTGAAAACATGTGACGTCTTTTGGAAACATGTGACGTCTTTCTCCTGTACGCTTACTGCAGTGAAAGTCTTCCCTAACTGTGTGGCATATAGGTTGGTTTGGAAAACGATATTTTCCATAAAAGTCACAGAAAATAAGGACTGAAACAGTCCTATCGGGGATGGATCCTCCATATCAATTATTTCATCAGACAAACCCGAATCTGCAACGAATTCCAGGTTTTTCCGATTTACTGGACGTGTTTTAGTCCAAATTACGTTTGCAGGTCGTGATGGACCTGGTAAGGTAATATTTGCATCTTCTGGTTCATCTGGATCATCATTACCCTCATCCACATCATCGAAAAACTGGATATTCCCTTCATTTTCATGAGGCAGAACATAGTCCTCATCATCACTATTTTCATCTGTGACCACAGATTCAGCATCTGATGGAAGCTCCTCTAACAAAGCTAAAGCTTCAGAAATGCTTAGCCCAGGACGACGGGGCATTTTTGAAAATAATTAAATTATATACTAAATAAAACCATGAAATATTTTACAAAGTTATATTAAAAATTAAGAAAACTGTATGTAAAAATTAAATAAATTTAGATGTATACAAATATTTTCCAATGTATAAAGAGCATGAGAAAAGCAACCGATCGAGAAACAGAATGAATTCACATGTGGAGTTCTTTGAATGTGATCTGAGCCTCTGTAAAAGATAAGAAAAATTTTCCCCCTCTCAAAGACCCCCCAATAACCTCACCTTTGACTCCACTAAAACCATGATCAGGCAAAAATTGTTTATAGTAGAAATCCCAAACCACTTGAAAAACAGCTGGGAGACTGCCAGCTGTTGTTTACTCAAGAGTCAGCCTGACCGCAAATGCTATGTTCTACAGGGGCAGCGGTTTCACCGCGAAACCAGTAGATAAACATTCAAAATTACAAAGATTCTATTTCTTTTTTTTGTAAACTAAGGGCATTTCAATAATCATTGATGCCTATTTATAAAGTATAATGTGGAATATTTCGAAATTTGGGCTTTTTTTATTTTTAAAATAACTGAATCAGAATCATGTATGAAACAACCTATAATTGAAGTCCTGGCATCTAATGATGGAGGACTAGAATGGTATGATGCTGCCATCTATTAACAGTTATTGAAAGTAACTTTACTTTAGTAACTTTATTGAGAAAATTAAACCCCATTTTCTGAGTAAAAAAAATTTTTGAAAATGCGGTTTCACTGTGAAACCGCCGCTATACAGAGATAAGCATGTTTTTTAAGAACACCATTACTGGTTGTACTTAAAGTTTACCGCATTTGCATTAGAATTATCTACGGTAGCATTTGTAAAATTTACTTCCAGTTCTCCCAACACCTTCATGAATAAAGCATCGTCGTGCCAGCAACGATATACGGTTAAAAACACTGTTAGGGCTTGCGTTTTTACATTGATGCCCTAACAACTTAACCATGCAGATTAAATGCAACGATAATTGAAATTTAAAAAGAATGCCAAGTCTCAATTTTCCACTGACTCCACGTTTTCCCATAGTGATTTTCATTTCATGAATATTATGACGTAGAGGAAGCTAGTCTGCATTAATAAATTAAAAAGAAGAGCCCTGAAGAATCTTAATTTAGAAAAACTAATGTCTATGCAGACCGAGGTGCTCACCCAAATATTTGGAGCTTCTAATTCAACGGCCGGGGAAAACCAAAATTTATTTCTATATTTTAAAAAAACTACATACAGCAACTGCCATCGCCACTGACAAAAGCATTTTAAAATTTCAGTCTATGCTAGCGCCGGTCCTATGACATCGTACGATTTGTAATTTTGCAGGATGGTTTAGAATACTGACATGTGTCGTCTCTTATTTTGGTTACAATTGGATTAAAAATTCTATTTTTTATTCAGTGTTGAAGTGAAAATTTCATTTTTTATTATCCTAAATCAACTAATTATCAGAAATATCCTAAATATCCAATCTTTAGTCATCAGAAAGCCTACTTCATTTCTTTTTAATTGAAATTTTTTGTATCTATAAATTAATTATGCGCCTTTAAATTAATTTTCAGTGAAAGCGAAGTTCCTATCTCTCTATATTAAAAGAAAGATACAGTCGCTGATAAAATTCTTTTAAAATAAAGAAATATTCTGTCAAGGCTAGCTCTGGACCTATGACATCAAATGATTAGCAATTTTGCATGATGATTTAGAATACATTGTTATGTGTCGAGACATTTTAAAAATGCGACATTTTGAATAAGAGGAGGAAGTACCAAATGTGATGAAAATAATTTTTAACTAGTAAGTAATAGTTAGGTTGATGTGTGTGAGAGCATCATAATAGGCTGTACAAAGTTATGCGTCCAACATATAACCTTAAAGTTCTTTTAAATTCATATTGAGTGTTGTATTCGTCCTAAAACCGCTTTAATTTTGCTTAAATTATGTGCATCTACATACTGATACACCGCACTTACAATATATTTGAGTTTAAATGATCATCCAAATTTGATTATTTCTACAACGAAGCCTATTTTTCACTGATGGAAAATGTAAACAGCAAAATATGTAGAATGAGATGTATAGGAATTTCTGCGTTTCTTTAACGCAAAATTATTTAGCTCATGGAGTCTGCATAGCTGATATGAATGAAATATTCATTGATTTTACAGAGAGAAGGATATTTTTTTTCGATGAAGTTTTAACCATAGAGTTTTATTACTTGTATCTCCATGGTATTAAGTTTTTACATAAAATAAATTGTTATAGTATCGTGATGAATGAAATGAATGGGAAAATGTTTATGAATGAAATGCTGCTTTTATAAAGAGAGCCATGCGTGTCATATTTCGATGGCGTCATTTGAATAAATGTCAGTTGTTTTCGATGAAGTTTTCAAATATAATAAATATAATAAATTATTGTAGTATTATGATAATTTTAAAAATATTTTTGAGATGTTTAATGCGCATTTTAGAGATGTTTAAACCAGGCAATTTACATTTCAATGTCGTCATTTGAATGAAGTTCATTTTTTTCGATGAAGTTTTAAGTTTTCAAATATAATAAATTAATGTAGTATTGTGATAATTTTTAAAATATTACCGAGGAATGTATCGCATTTTAGAGATGTTTAAATGCAATCGCATTAAAATTGTAAAGTGTTTCATAATCAATGCTTTATGCATTGATTATGAAAAAAAATGTTGCTTGAACGGGTGGTTCAAGCAACATTTTTTAAAATTTTGCTTGAACCACCCGTTGATTCATATCCATCAAAAGCTTTATTCCATCTGCCACGAAAAATAGCATACCTGCGCTAAAACTTCTACAGCCGTGACGTCAGCAAAAATCACCCACTTCAAAATTACCAATCACAATAACAAAGGCGACAACACCTACCGCTTTCAAACTGTCATCTGAACGGCCCGCATCAAGAGCCCCAAAACTCCCGAAAACTTCACGTCCCCACCGCGGCAAATAAACTAAACAAAAACTGATACTTCTACATGAATTAACGGTCTCTCTCAAAAGCGGAAATAGAGCCAAGAAATTAAAGTTCAGGCAAGGTGCGGTTTCTCTCGCACACAGAAAAACATTTAAATCAGAATATATTATATACAGTATAAAATACATTTTAATGCAATAAAATTGCGAATTTATAAAATACCGACACGACGATATCCTCTCTCTCCGGGCGAAAATTTTCGAACGCAGAGAGAAAAATATTTCTGAAGATAATCCTGTAGGAGCACCGCCTCCAGCAGGACGAACTCTAAAGCAGCAACTGCCTTAGGCAATTTAGCAAATAATTTAGAAAAGAGGGATGTGCGTCCACACCACCACACAACTCAAAGAGTCCAGAGACTTGATCAGTGTCCCCATCGTCTAAGAGTACAAACATCCAAAAGCTGGCCAAAAAGGGGGCACAAGGCCGTCCAGTCTACTAAAGGATCCATCAAAAAGAGAAAAAGAGACGTTAAAACACATTCAAAAATACACTCAAAAATCATTACAATGAAAATAATTACAAAACTTTGACAATTGCTCACTAGAATCATCACATTCACTCAATAAAACAACACAAATCAATAAAACAATAAAATTCACAATAAAACTCCTGCTATGTAAGTGTACAAAGATGCTTCCGAAAAAAGCAGAAAACAGAGGGGAACTAGTCGGGGTGCCACATCAAAACAGGGAGTGTAGAAAATGAAAAAAATAACCGGGGTGCAGGGCTTCCGGCGACCTTCGGACAGACACGGTTCAGAACTTCAGAAAAACAGCAAAGGTAAGGAACCCGGCTCCAAGGTGGCGAGTCCTTCATCAGTCAAGACATCCAGAATTACGCTTCCCGCCTACGCTCTGGAAAATGAGGGTGAGACCTGTCCAGTGCGGCAAGGGCAGCAGCAAACCGGGCAATTAAGCTGCCGTTTCCACATCCTTCCTCAAACATGTGTGAAGTGTAAATGAACACCTGCAGGCCTACTTAAAAAGGAAGAAAAAAATGCAACAATGACCACGGTGGATCATTGGTGACTGACTAAACTACTGCATTCTTTGTACCAGTATGGAAGGTGAACTTGTGTAACAAAACAGGAACTGCAGATTAAAATAAAATAGTGTAGGGCAGGAACACATAAACAATATTTGAAAACGTTTGTTAAAATACTCAAATTCTTGAAACAGTTTGTCAAATCAGGTAATTAAAACATGAGTACTCAAAATTTAACTTCTCACAGATTCAGATATCCCTTCATGGAAATCAGAGGCTCCAGCACAACCTCAGGGCAAGACGAAGCTCGAAAAAATCACACACAAGTCACACATCAAATCAGAGAATTTTTCAAAGAAAATGTTCAACTATTTCACCTGCAAAATCACTTAAAGTTCAAAAATTTAGATGCATAGTTCAAATTTTAAAAGAGTTTTTGATTTCAAAGTTCATTACAGTTCCAGTAAAATCATAAAGTTATTAAAAATGTTCAATTAATGAGCGTTTCAGCAGTAACCAATTATTTTCAAATTTCAAAAGATTATAAATGCATACAAATTCAAAAAGTAAAATAAAAATTTTATGTTTCACAGATGAAGCATGTTTTACAGATGAAGTCAAACTTCCATTACAATTGATCAGAGAATTTGAGTAATGAAATATTTCAAATAAAGAATAATGAATTTCAATAATAAATCAATAAATTTCAATGTAATGCACATCAATCAATTATATTCAAACTTCATACTTTTATAATTATTAAACTGTACAACCAATTAAAGCATTAATTTTGTCATATATAATTATTTGATAAACATCAGAATTTTGCAATATGGAAAAAAATTGAATATTGCTGTGTAAAGAACTGTAGAACTAACTGTATTAATTAAATTGTCTCAAAGAATATCTACCATTTACTCTTGGTTGTTGCTGGTTAAAATTTTACTGTAAATAACTCTACTTCTATTATTAGCATAGTTTGTTTGACTGGATGAAGAAGGTTGTTTGTTTACGTTGACTAGAACACTGGATGAGAGTTGGTGAAAGTCATTCGAATTTGATGATGATGTGGGTTTTCCATCATGACCCTGAAAATTATCTCTTCCAAGGGATTTAAACTCATTTCTTCTAGGCGGAAACAATGTGAGTCCGTTCACATGTACTCTTTGCTCATTCTTGGGAATCATCACATGCCTGATTATAAAATTAACTGGAGAAATTTTCTTAATCACTTTAAATGGACCTCTATTATATGAAGTAAGTTTCTTGGACTGGCCTTGTGGCAAGAATGGAGTATATAGATACACTAGACCACCTTCTTTGATCATAGATTGCTTCGCTCTTTTATGTTGCTGTTGTATCTGTTCTTCTTGTACCTTGTATAAATTAATTTAAAAAATTTCATAATTTTTTTAAGTCTGTACTCCAAGTCTTGACCATAATCAGATACAGAATTATACTTAGGATTTTTAAAACCAGTTAAAAGAGTATTAGGCACAGACAGATCTCTGCCATAAACAAGATGAGCAGGAGTTCCTCAAATAGATAAATGAGTAGCATTTCTGTGGGCCAAAAGGGCAAAAGGAACAGAACGGTTCCAATCATCTTTTTCTTTAAAAGCTAGGTTCTTCAGGCTTCTCAGAAGAGTTTCATTCGCTCTTTCGCACATACTGTCAAACTGAGGATGGAAACTAGTAGTAGTGTGCTTAATTATTCCTAACTTCTTATACAAGCTCTATGGAGCTCTTGAAATAAAATTCGATCCTCTGTCTGTTACTATATGATGCGGAATTCCGTGGGAAGCAATAAATCTCTCCAAATATTCCAAAATATTCTCCGAAACCAATGGGTATTCTTCAGCCTATCTGGTAAAATAATCTGTGATAACCAAAATATACTTTTTCCGAATTGGACATTGGAAAAGGACCTACACAGTCCATTGCCACTCTTTGAAAGGGAAAATCAGATGAATCAAATTTTTGTACTGGCGTCTTATTATTTAAAACTCCATGATTGATTACATAAATGTCACAGGAACTCACATAGTTTTGTGGTTGGCTATGCATATCCTGCCAATAGTGTCTTCTGCTAATGGAAGACAAAGTTTTTCAAAAACCACAGTGGGCAAATGCTTGACAGTCATGATGAAGCCATAATATTTCAGAAACCAATGCCTGTAAGATTACCAGTCTCTTATTCATGTCTTCTTTTTACCAGTGTCTTCATGTCTTCTTTCAGTCTTCTTCAACCTTTTGTCTTCTTCAACCAGTTCATTCATGTCTTCTTTTTACCTTCTTTTTACCACCTTCTTTTTCCATTTTCATAGATTATCAGTCTCTCGTATTCATGTTTTCTTTTCGGATATTTGTGTGTGCACCATAGAGCATTATCCTTCTCGAAAAATGTCAACCTTAGAAGATATGGAGCTATATTTTTCTCCAGAAAACTTTTGATTTTGTGGCACCTGACATCAGTTTTCTGTGCATTACAAATTCTAGTAAATAATGTTTCTTCTACTGACAATTGTTCTACATTTTGTTGACTATTTTCCTCAGTACTGAAATTTCTATTTACAGCATTGACTTGTTAAATTTCCCTATTGTCAGATAATTTCAGTTTCTGTAAATTATTATCTTTCTTTGAATTTGGAGCTTTAGATTTACTTTTAACATTAGAAGAATTTTTCATCAAAGGATTTTCTTTCTCACCCACACATCTAGATAAATAATCCGCAACAATATTTGCTTTTCCAGACTTATGTATTATCTTATAGTCAAACTGTGACAAGGAGGCAATACAACGTGAAATTCTAGAAGTAGGATCCTTGAATTTGAATATAAATGATAAAGACTGTTGATCACAGTATATAGTGAAATGACTTACAGTTAAATAGTGTTTAAAGTAATTAGTTGCCCAGACTACAGCCAAAGTTTCACTCTCAACAACACTGTATCTGGTTTCAGCTTAATTTAGTTCCCTGCTTGCAAAAGCAACTGGGTGCAAAAACCCACCATCGTCCATCTGATAAATATATGCTCTCAAAGAATGTTTTGAAGCATCCGTATGAAGAATGAAAGGTTTTTCAAAATCTGGTAAAGTCAAGACTGGCTCTTTCAAAAGTTTCTGTCTCAAAACATCAAAAGAGTTTGTGCTTCTTCACTCCGCTTAAATTTTTCGCCTTGTTTAGTCTTCAAAATGTTTGTCAAAGGTAAAGAAATTTCTGCATAATCTTCTATAAATTTCCTGCAAAAACCAGTCAGACGCAAAAATTGTTTAACATTCTTGATAGACTTAGGAACTTTAAATTTCTTTATAGTTTCAAGATTTTGTGGATCTGGTTGCACTTTCCATTGGATACTAAGAACCCAAGATATTTGATTGTTTTCTTAAAGAAATAGCATTTTGAAGGTTTCAATTTTAGATGGTGTTCCTTTAATTTTTAAAAAAAACTTGTCTCAATTTCTCAAGGTGCTCTTCGAAAGATTTTGATGCAACCACAATATCATCAATATAAATATTGGATGCTCCTGCCAAAATCAATGACATCAAACTTTGAAAAGACGCAGGAGTATTTTTGAGTCCAAAATGAGTTTTGCACCACTCATATTGACCTTTAGGGGTCGAAAAAGCAGTTTTTTCACAATCATTGGGATCCAGGCATAGCTGATAAAATCCCGAAGTCTAGGGTCGAAAAATAGATTGCGCCAGATAAATTATCAACCAGTTCACCAATATTGGGAATAAGAAAATTTTCACTAACCATAATTTCATTGATTTTCCGAAAATCACACACCAAACGGTATCCAGCCACACATTATGCTGCCATAAGCCCTAGGGTTGTTCGTGTGGTCTTGGCCTTCAACACCAAGCGGTATGTTCCATCTGATTTCTTCGCAATTAGTACAGGTGTATTGTAAGGTGATGTACTTGGTCTAATAATTTTTGCATCCAAAAGTTCAGTAACTTGCTTATTTAACTCTTCCTGAAGATAATGTGGTACTCTATAAAATTTCTGTCTAACAGGTACCTCAGTAGTCAAATTTATTTTTTGAAGTATCGTGTCGCATATTTCAATTTCAGAAACCGACCTTGCAAAAACACCTCTTTATTTCTTCAAAAGTTCAAATAGCGTCCTCTTTTTATCTCCATACATGTGGCTTAAATCAAACTCTCCACCACAAACTTCAAATCTCTCACAATTTTCAATAGGAGCTTGTTCAGTTACTATATTTACAGAAAGATTTTACTTCCTTGATGACTTGCAATTATGCAATTTTCATCCTTTTGTTTACATGAATGAGATTTCCTGAAGGATTCGCAACTCTGGCAAATAAAAAAGTCCTTTTGAGGAAGCTTGTAAACAGCTCTTGCCACAAAAATTTCTCTTTCGCCTTCAAAAGGTTCCACTAAAATTGTTTCATTTTCTATAAATTTATGATCAACCCTAATTTTGATAAAAAATTCTTCGTATGGTTTCAAACTACATTTCTGATAAGCTCTAGCAATAATAGGTTAGTCTTTTTTAATTTCATGTTTTCTTTTCAATTGCTTTTCATTCGAATCAAAAACTCCTGTATCTCTGTAGCAAGGTTGTCCCAAAGCCGAATTATTTGTACTGGTCAAAAAATCAGGTAGTCTTGTATTCTTTGCCTTCTTACTCGTGTTATTTACCTTTCTAGAGCTTGGTATTCTGTAATTATCTTCACTAAAAATTTGTCTGTCATGCTCTCTTACAACTCTTTGAGCAGAACTTTCATCAAAATTTACAAATAAATTCTTTCTCTCTAAATAATCATCTCCTTGTATGCTACACACATTCGCATGAGGTATAAATTGACCAGCATAATTTTCCCCACCTAAAAACTGGATTTCCGTTTTTAAAATTATCATTTTGTTATTTTCAAAGTCAATAACAGTTTTGTTTTTCTTAAGAAATGTGTTTCCAATGATAGCCGTATAATTTGTTGGAGCTGGAGATTTCAGGACCCAAAATTCCACAATAAAGTTTTCATTTTGCAAAGAAATTTGATATCCCACTATGGTATCTCTACCGTTAAATCCACACAACACTGCAGGTTTCTTATGTACTTAATATTTACTCTTATCAAATAAAGCTAGAATTTCTTCATATGTTATGTTGATGCTTGACCCTGTGTCAATAAGCATGTTTATAGAATTTCCTGCCAATTTCGTAGCAATGATTGGTAACATGTTCAAATTATGTGAAGCATTTTGCAGTATCGTGCTAATTTCATAAGTATCATTTTCAGAAAATTTTCCATATTTCTGTGTTGTATTCTGAGCTGAGTTTCCAAAATTTTCTTGATTTCTTGGTCTATTTGCATAAAAATTTCTTCTAATTCCAAAATTATTTCTGTAACCATATGAATTATTACTGTTCTTTCTAAAATTCCAATTACTTTTATAATTGTCAAAATTGTTTCTTCTATTGTTGTTATTTCCCCTAGATCCTGGTGTACTAGGAACAGGATTCATCCTTTCTCCCGGTTTTTTATAACTTCTGAATCCTCTAGGTTGGTTTAGTTACCTGTAACTACTATTTCTGCTTTCTTATCTCTTTGAGACAGCTGGAATTCTTCTTTCTCCAATAAACCATTTATTTCTGCTTCCTGGACTTATAGAGGGTTTTGCAGCTCTTTGGTAGATTTATCTTGGTGTTATAGGAGACTTAAATAGTAATTTTCTGTCTAATTTACTTTCTTCCCAATTTTCTCTTTCTTCAGCTTCCAAATTTTTTAGTTCATTCATCAACTCTTCAACTTGCTTACTTTGAATTTCTTACTGTGTTTTCAAATCATTAATTTTACAACTATCACTATTCTGTTTCAAAACTGTGTTTAATTCTTCAGGTTGTTCCTCATTTTCTTGTTGTTGTTGTTGAAACGCAGACCGTCCGACCTACCAGAAAGGTGTAGGGTAACTGTTTGGACGGTCGGGAAGTGCCACCCAATTTAGACTGGAACCCAGTGGGGGAGGCATCCATAAGGACCGTACCCTCCTTCCCCTACCACCAACCTCTCGGAAGGACTTACGGACCCACATGTTTAACGTGATCGTACTCCGCGTGAACACGGCGGCAGTTTTGGCAGTGGCTGGAATCGAACCTGGGCCTACCGAGTGCAACTCCAGCGCGCTAATCACAGGGCTCATTTTCTTGTTGAAATTTTTCTTCTAAAACTGGCAATTCTCTTGCCGCTTCAAAGTTTTCGGGTTCTGAACCAGAACCAAATTCACATAATTGTTAGCTAACCCTTTAATGAAAGAATTTTTTAAAAGGGCTCTTCTCATGGAATTCTCTTCGTCTTTATCTAATTCCTCAGGAACTGCTAGAGAAGATTCGGCTTCAATTCTTGCTGCGAACTGCTTAACAGTTTCTCCGGATTTCTGTTTTAGATTGATTAGATCGGCAAATCTTCTTTTGTTTTGTAAGTGTCCTTCAGGACAGCGATCAAGTCTGCAAAGTTATTAGAATGCTTTAGCCTAGGAATTCCATTAATCAGTCGGCTAGCTGGACCTATAATTTTCATTTTCAAACAAAACACTTTTTCCGGAGACCATTCTGCGTGATCCCCCACTAAATTCAGCCTATCAATAAATGACTGTAGCGAGCTTCCTTCAGCTCCGGAAAACTCGGGAACAGAGTTCCAAAACTATGTTTTGCCGACATTCAACTTCGCGACACCAGTGGTGCTTTCTCTTATTCATTATTACCAGTGGTTTCTTATTCCTCTGTGTTTTCTTTTTTCCCATTTCATCCTTTGAATTTTGTTTCTCAAGCAACAAATTTCTTATTAGCGAACTTGTTAAAACACTGGTTGACATTTTTCTTCTCTTTTTTGTTGATCTTTTAACTTGTGGTAAGGGTTTAAAGTTAAATATTGATGGAAGAGGAGAACATCTTGATCCCGGAATTTGTTCACAGTTGGGATTATCTACACTTTCAGTATTGATATCATTAGCACCTAAAGAAATAGGCGTGCTTTCATTTGTGGAAGATGACGAACTTCGTCATCTTGCCCCCGCCGAACTTCGTCATCTTGCCCCGAATGACTAAAAGAAACAACATGGCTGGTGTACAACAGTAAACTATGCATCCGATTAAAACTATGATAGTTTAACGGAGTATTTAATACTATAAAGTGTAACCATAAATTATATCAGATTTTTATGACTTACCTTTAAGTAGCTCTAGCTTATTTAGTACAAGTCGAAAATAGTTTCACGGCCCCTTAATAAAGTTTGACTAAGAATATAAATTGTACGTGTCACAAGAATGGAGCCTTTCGCATGCGATTAGTTACTCTGATACAGGGTATTGTACCCTATCCTTGTCAAGTGCTTCCACCTAAGAATAAAGTCGTTAAAACTGTGGTTCGTCATCTTGCCCAGCTCGTCATCTTTCCCCTGTCTCTCCTATAATTTTCACCACTCAGTATAAACATTTTAAACATGCATATGTTCAACGTATTCAATTTGAATGCTGTAAATAATAAAATTATACAAATAATACAATTATATAAATAATACAATTACATTTTGTTTTTTTCTTTATTCCAATTTAATTCTACTGTTAAAAATAATTTGCAAGGCAGAGAAAACTTTTTAGCGCAGTAATGATATTCCGTTTTCTATATCTTATAGATAAAGAATTTGTCGTCGACAAAAACTATCAAAAAATCTTATATATTAATTAAAATCATTTACATTCAAAAACACTCTTTTCAAATTATAAACCAGAAACTAGAGGCAAACACATCTTGAAAAATTGTTATCATAATTTATTTTACGGAATTTTATATTTAATAAGCAAATTAAAACCCATTCTGTTTTTATTCACCATACTAAACATATATATGCACAAAAATTACTACCGTTAAAAAATACAGGGCCGCATCCCTTTACTTCTCCCAAAAATGCAAAATATAAATTTTCTCTTAAATGCTTCTGTAAATTATAGTTTTGAACGTAAACCTTCTTATCTCCTTTTAAAGTAAAGCCAAAATAGGAGAAACTAGATTTTAATGATTAAACATAATTTACATAAGTCAACGGATGAAAAATTCTACCCTCAAATTAAAAAAAAGTGATGAAGCACTTGCTTCTAAAAAATATATTTTAGTAAAAGACTTACAGGTCTTTTTTTCGACTTTATTTTGTCTTTTTTTCGATTTTATTTTGTAATTGAAAATATGTGCATCATAGTTTATATAAAAAAATATGCTATATTTTATCCTTAAAATAAACTAAAAGGTATTTAAATTCTCTGACACACATCAGTTACAGCATCTATCTAAAACAAAGTGCTCTTACATAATTTATATGCTATGAAATATATTATTTATTCCTTTTCAAATTATATTCGAAATTGCAGTGTTATTTTTACTACATGCAAAATTAATGTATATAAAACCAGAACATCGGCATTCTCTAATCACTTTCATATATATATATGCACAAGCATAGAAGCCTATGCTTGTGCTTATATATATATACACCGGTCAGCTGCATTTTGTCCTCGAGATTTTGTTCATTGGTACTGTCAAATTAGTGATGCAGTTATGAAACCATTTTGATTGTTATTTTATAGATGTTTTGTACATGGTCAGAAACCTCGAAAAGTTGAAATGTTCGAAAAATTTCAAAATTGTAGTTGTATATATTGTATAATATATATATATATATATATATATATATATATATATATATATATAATTAACTACAGCATTTATGTTTCAGAGAAAATTTACCCAATACCTAAGACAATGTTCCCTGTACATTTTCATCGGGGTCCAATACTTTATGTTACAAACTGAAGCACTTTCTGACTAGTGACTCTAAACTTATTTAGAGAAATAGAGTTTTACCGGGCACAAAAAATAAAGGATAGATAATCTTAACTTACCTCGTCGCGAGTTACATTATTACTAAAAACTTTTATTATTAGGGCCCATTCAAACAATAAAACTTTTTAGTGGCGCCATCTGCACTACAGTTCATGACTTAACTATTCAACTAAATCCTTCTAAACTTGTTAAATATTCAACTAAATTCTTCCAAAACCGTTAGCTTGAAGCGAAATTTTACCTTATGGTACTATAGTATATTATAATGAATTAAATTTAATTCGTATGGACTATTAATGAAGGTATCAACCTGAAACACCACACTTGAAAGCACACTTATTTGCAATTTGTCCGTATGCGAGTTTTAAAAGAACAAAATTTATGTATCAACTATCGAAATACCCTAAAACCCGACCCCAGTATACATGTAAAGAAATTGAAGTAACCTAAGCTGCTTTAGATATGAACAATTAACAAGGAAAATAAATTTTAGTAAATTATATATAAAAGGGGACTAAGAGTAATGCCGATTAGTTAAATCCTCAAATAAATATGGATACACTAGCTTTAAAAATGCAATAGAAAAAATATTATTTTGGATAATGAGGTAAAAGGGGGCAAAGGAAATTAAAAGCATATGAAAATAACTCACAATTCGATATCTGAGCAGAAGCTAGTAACACTTAAGCCTTATAATAATAAAGGAAGATGTCTGTTTCTCTGTTCGTTTGTCTGTGTCGTCTGTAGCGACAAATCAAAGTATCGTACGACCAAGAAATATAGTATACGGTACTTCAGGACCAGAGAAAGTGCACCCCTCAGCTTTATTTCTTTTAAATCCTTAATATCTTTTGAGTTATTTTGTTTTTAACGCGAATTTGAGCTTTTTTCAGCACAAATCGGTTCCTTGGCTTCAAACTCCAGTTCCGTAGCAGAGTAACTTGGATGCTTAAATACAAATTGTGAATCGACTTAATGGTGAAGTAATAACTATATCAAAATATTTACATAAAATAAATTTAAATAAGTAGTATAAATTTTAGTAAATATTTGCTACCGAAATTGATTTATGGATGCTACCTATTTTCCAATGAAATGCATAGATTTTCACATAGATTGCATAGATCTTCACATAGGTTACATAGATCTTCACATAGATTCATAGATCTATAAATTACAAAAAATTGTCATTTATAAAAATCATTTCATAGCATGCTATAATTTCAATGATACCGCGTTAAGTTTGCCAAACAAAATATAATGAAATGTTTAATATTTTTTAACATATAATATTTTTACTTACTATTCACTCTCATTTGAATTAAGTTTAAAATTTCCTATTTTGATTTATATTAAATTAATTTTATTATATTATTTGTATTAAGTATAGGATGTTCAAAAACGCTGCTCTCGACCTCTAAAATATCACTCAAAATAACTAAGTTACATAGATCGTCACAAAAAATTATCAAATGTAAAAATCATTTCAGAACATGGTGTGTTTTTTATTTCAGTGATACCGAGTTAAGTTTGCCAAACAAAATCTAATGCAGTGTTTAATACTTATTAACATATAATAACATATAGTATACCTGGTCAAAATTTATATTAATTATTACAATAGGTGATGAATATATATGTATACACACACACGTTTGTTTATATATATACAAGGTGGCCATAATTAAAGTAGAGGTGTTTAGAGCCAGTTAGTGAGTAAACTGTTAGGTCAAACTCAATCAAATTTGCAATAAATACTAAATAGACCATGGGGTTTTGATTTTTTTTAAAAGTTCAATTTTTTGCCACCGCAGGCCAAAGTGGCGCTGTAAGGTCAATTTTTGAAGTAAAATAGGCATAGGAAATACAGAAAGTTAACATTTTACATACATTTTGAAAAGGACATCACATTTACATTTTATGCGTATTGAGTACATTTTATATTTACATTTTCATCTTACATTTACAAACGTTTGACATTCAATTTTATATTGGCATCATTTACATGTGTGATTCAATATGTTTTCCTTGCATATGTTCCAAAAAGTGCATTCTCTGAACAGCATTCTCTATTGCAGAATGCATCAGATCTCCATTGATTTGATTGACATGCAATGTTAAGCGGTCCTTCAAAGTGGCTAAATTATCCACATTCCCTTGGTATATACCAAGCGCTTTACATGACCCCACAACCAAAAATCACAAGGGGTCAGTCAGATCAAGCGAACTGGCTAGCCACTTCATAGGAAACGCTCGACTAATTATTCGGTTTTTGGTAAAATACTGTCGTAGGACTTCCTGTACGCGCAATCCAATATAGGGGGTGCTCCATCCTGCATGTTGTACATTCAAGACATCCAGGCTGGTGAAGTTGCAAAATCACAAAGTTTAGCAGCATTGTTCGATACCTCTCAGCATTGACGGAACTCTCTGTACTTCCTATGCTTATTTTACTCCAAAAATAGGCCTTACAGCGCCACAAAAATCCGAACTATTTTTTTTTCTTTTAAAAATCAAAACCCCATGATCTGAAGAGTATTTACTGCAAATTTGGTTGAGTTTGGCTCAACAGTTTTCTCACTATCGGACTCTAAACACATCTACTTTAATTATGGCCACCCTGTATATATATTACAGGGGGATTAAAAAAATATGGATCAAATTTTACGAGGTGGTAGTACACACCAAATCAAGCATTTTCCGTCCTAGTTTACCTGGTTGGAAATGAAACGTAAAAGCGTTCGTCCTTACTCGTTTGGAAGCGGCCGCTCCACAATCATAAAAGCGGCATTCTCGTTGTTATTTTCTGGTTGAAAAAGAAAGCCACGTATGCAAATTTCATCTAGAGAAGAAAAAAACTCATGCAAATGTTCGTAACACATCATATACGGCTTTATCAGTTTGCAGCAGTTATTTGCAAATCTAACTTTGGGGACGATGGCAGAATTTGCAAATAGGGGAAAAGCCGATATGCATTTCATCTATGAAGCTGTCAATGGGAATGGCCGAGAGACACAACGACTGTACGGAGAATGTTTCCCCCATAGGCGGTTGCCTAATCGTAAAACATTTGAACGCTTGCATTGTCAACTCTGTGAATCGGTATCCTTTCTCGCTATCAGATCTGATGTAGGTTGTGCAATGCTAAAACGTCAAGTGTGGAACAGGCTATTCTGGACACAGTAGCAATTCGGCCAAACACAGGCACAAGAGCAATGAGACATACATTTCGTGTGCCGCAATCCATGGTATGGCGGGTTCTGCATGGAGAACAGGTACACCCATACCATCTCTCCGACCATTCAAACGGTTACTCCAAGTCCTCGGACGAGTCGGGTGGTCTGGGTTTTCGACCCATACCATCTCCAGGGCGCGGTAGCCCAGTGGTTATCGCGTAGGAATTGCATTCGGTAGGCCCGGGTTCGATTCCTTCCGCTGCCAAAACTGCCGCCGTGTTTACGCGGAGTACGATCACGTTAAACATGTGGGTCCGTAAATCCTTCCAAGAGTGGTACGGGAAGGAGGGTATGATCCCTGTGGATGCCTCACCCACTGGGTTGCGGTCTAAATTGGGTGGCTCTTCCTGGGCGTCCAAACAGTTAGCTTACACCTTTCAAGTAGGTCGGACGGTTTGGGTTTCAACAACAACCCATACCATCTCCAGCGAATCCAAGAAATGACTGAAGCGAATTATCGTCGTTGTGTGGAATTCGTACGCTGGTGCCTGGGGCAAAGTGTGATGCAACCATATTTTCCGGCGACTGTGCTTTTCACAGATGAAACCTCCTCCGTACTTGATGGCACATTTAATATCCACAATGAACACGTGTGGGCGAGTGTAAACCCACATGCAACATATCCACATGCTTATCAGCGACGATTCTCCATCAGTGTGTGAGCAAGAATCATCGGCGACCGCCTAATAAGACCGTATCTTATGCCGTTACGACTTGATAGGAGAATGTTCCAACAGACATCCGGCGACGTATGTGGTTTCAGGACGATGAAGCACCAGCCCATTTTGGTAACCCATTTGACCCATTTTGGTAACCCATTTGACCCATTTTGGTAACCCATTTTGGCAACCCATTTTGGCTCATTTTGGCGAGAGATCAGGAACTATCTGGACGTCACTTTTCCTTGCCGTTGAATATATATATATATATATATATATATATATATATATATATGCTTAAATAATGTCCAATTCAGCGAAACTTATTTTGTGTTAAATAAAAATGTACTTGAAATTCGTTTGGAGAATAAATCGTCATGTCTAAAACAACTGAAAATAAAAGTAGGATATTATTGAACATAAGTTATAAATATGCACATTTCCCTCTTAAGGTGGTTGGTATAAAACTATTATCTTATTAAAGTACCTCCGTGGAAGCAGAGAAATAAATATGAATTTAAAAATATTCCTACGCAGATTGATGCTATAAGTTTTCACGCCAAATATTATATAAATTTCCATAAAATCCCGCACCTTTAAAAGTGAAATAAACCAGTTCATCGAAATTTCAAAAATACAATTGCCCCATTTTGGATTTAACAGTTTCCGAAAATACGCGACGGACAAAACTATTATATGCGACATTTCTTCAAGCAAAATCTCTTGAAAATGATTTTCAAAATGGAAATCGAACCTATAGAAGATGCTCGTAAAGTAACGTATCAAATGAACATTATAGGAATATTGCACAAGATTTAGAATCATATGTATAAAATGTTCAACTAAAAATACTCCACCGTCAATTTCAGAAATATAATTCTCTCCCTCTTTCTACCATAAATCTCGAAATCTCCATTTTGAAAAGCTAATTGAAAGTCATAAAATGAAAGAAGTAAAATGCTATTTCTCTAAATTTGTTTTGGCAAGAAGATGGTATAAGGACAAGTTCTATTCTGTTTTGAAGTGTTTTGTGACATATTTTTACAAACTGAATTTTGGCTTACATAAACTTCAACTTTTATATCATCGTATTCTATTTTGAAGTTTTTGTTGTTTACTTTTTAAGTTGTGTATTGATCTGAATTTTTATTTTGATCTGAATGTTGCGTGCCTGAATATTCACATATAAGGTTTCGAAATTATATTTGCTATCTCAATTACGCGCATTATGCACGTAACGGGCTGGAGTCTCTGAAAATTATTTTAAATTATTTTAACACAACGATATATTTCATGTGCCTTTTATTTCATTACATATAGTTTAGGAATTATGTTTAATAATTATGCATTTAAATAATTAACAATAACAAAAAAAAAATAATAATTTCTATTTTATATTAAAATGGTTTATTATTTGCTACACATTATGTTCTAATTGCATTCTTAACAAATTTGAGATTTCTTTTTCAACTATCCCACTAATCTTGCCTCATGTACTTATCTCATATTCCCTCGTTCTTTTTTCCTAAAATTTAAAACATCACAACTGTAACGCCTCTTTCAGCAAGTTTAATTTCATTCATAAATGCAAAG